>OY660879.1:28145000-28570000 GCA_962446985.1 Xyrichtys novacula | reverse complement strand
ATAAAGCTGGAATCATCTCAGACTGGTTTCTTGAACATGACAATGAGTTCACTGTACTCAAATGGCCTCCACAGTCACCAGATCTCAATCCAATAGAGCATCTTTGGGATGTGGTGGAACGGGAGATTCGCATCATGGATGTGCAGCCGACAAATCTGCGGCAACTGTGTGATGCCATCATGTCAATATGGACCAAGCTCTCTGAGGAATGCTTCCAGCACCTTGTTGAATCTATGCCACGAAGAATTGAGGCAGTTCTGAGGCAAAAGGGGGCCAACCCGTTACTAGCATGGTGTACCTAATAAAGTGGCCGGTGAGTGTATACAGTTTATATATATATATAAATGGTCAATGATCTGATGTATGAGAACATGATAATTACCTGAATCTCCACCCCGTAACCTGAATACACAGTGATGCTGTAGGTGCACTCCAGAGGGGAGTAAGAGGAGGTGGACGCAGGATCTGGAGACTCCACAACGTCCTCCATCGCTGACAAAGTCGCGTTGCATTGAACTGTGCAGAGAGAGGAGTGAGTTACAAGTTTATATACAGAAATACAAAAACAGGTTTTACATACAGGACCAGACCAGACCAGACCAGACCAGACCAGGACCTCTGAGACTCCTTCTGAAGATCTACCTCAGATAAACCAGGGACTCACAGAGAGTTCTGTTAAAGAGAGATCTACTAAACCGAAGAGTTAAAGGTGGAGCAGGCAGGAAAATGTTAAAGAAGCATCTTTTTATTTTGTGGTTTATTTACAAAAAATCTTGTAAAAACTCAGGAGCCCAAACAAAGTTAGCGTGCTACAATATCGGACAGTAGAAACCAACCAGAAAGTTCGGAAAATTGTCTGAATCCTCCTTTGGCCACGACTGCCGACACAAGCGAGAAAACAAAGTAAATACCGGAGACTCTGGAGGAATAACGGGCGCTTAAAACGGAGGTAGACCGGACAAGAGCTAAAAAGTCGGGTCAACATAAACCATGGGGGACGCTTGGGGATCTTGGTGACCCTGTAACCTTTCTGCTGGACAGGTAAACCGCTTTAACAAAGTAAGACAAGTGTCTGTAACAGAAGTGTTTCTTGTCAAACGGACCTGCTGTAGCGTGTTGTAGCGCCATCGCTAAACTGTCCTCCCTCGGGTCCTGGACTATGTCACTTTATCCTAGTTGTAGAAGTCCTGCAAACATTGTGTTTGCTGGTAGTCTGTTGGCATCTACAGTAGCACCAATGCTTTTGAATTTCACCTTGACTGGGCCCCATTTGTAATGATCTGAAGGATTTATCTGCATTATATCTGAATTTAAGTGGAACGATACGAGCGAGCAGGAGCGTCTGTTTGTGGGCGGGGCTTAAGAGAGGAAGAGGAGGAGCTGAGGGGAAAACTGGTTGGGAGGGGTAGAGTTTACATTCAAGATTTCTCCTAAAAACTGGAACTAACTCAGATCCTGACTACAACACCTTTAAGAGTAAATGGACGCCTCTTTGAAATCAGAGGCTGCAGACGGTCCTCATACACCTCTCTCTCCAGAAGCTGTCAGGTACCGGGTCCTGCTGCGGAGATTTAACTCACTGAGAGGAAGACCTTGATCCAACAAGTAATGAGGTCTGGTCAAGGCTGTAATGAATTACAGGAGCACAGGTCAAAAGGTCAAAGGTCAAACTCGTCCGTTTACTCTGCTGTCATCAAACAAAAGTTTCGTTTCAGAGTGTTGTGGTAAAAACAGCAAAACAATGAAGAGGAGACAGGAAGAGGTCTGAGGAGCAGCCGGGCGTCTTCATCGTCCAATCAGGACAGAGGACAAAACCCCAGGAGAGGAGCTCCGGGTTTTTTTACACTGCTGAGTGTGTGTCTGAAGACAATGATTGTGTGTTAGTTGTGTATCCCTCATATGTGTGTTGCATAGTTTTACAACTCTGTAACTCTAACGTGTGTGTGTGTGTGTGTGTGTGTTAGTGCACGCTTTTCCCGTCATCTATCCAATCAGAGGGGGTCGTCCAAGGACGGGTCACGCTGTTGTGAAATTGTTTGGATTATTCTTGGACTTCCTGGAAACGATCTCTAAGTGTTTTGGAAACTCAATAAGTTCTGGTTCCTGAAAAACAGCAGCAGAGGTTGTGAAACCTCCGAGTGCAGAGTCGGACCTGACCCGACATGTTCCTGAGAATCACATCCACACACCTTTACCTTCACCTTTGGATTCATGAAAACCACCCGCTGTGATTTTGGAGAGTTCTGCTCTGATGTTCAGTGAAAATAAAAACAAAAGGTGAATAAAATAAAATAAGATAACCTGATCCCTGTGCTGTTGACCTCTCTGATGTTTCGTTAGTTGAAGATTTAGACGACGGTTAAAAAAAATAAAATAAATCAGTCGGGTTCTTCTGAGAATGTCTCAGACACGAGTCTCTGCTTTGAGGAACATTTAGACCAGTTTGATGCTTTAAGTGAGCAGACTGGTCCTGGACTGGTCCAGTTTATCAGTCTGCCGGGTCTTCCATGTTTTGTCCTCTGATCATTAATCTGTCTTTGTCTTGAGGTTCAGTGAAGTTAAAGACTGGACCCGGTTCTGTCCAAATGTCCAGTAATCTGAACCTGGACTTCCTCAGAGCTCTCAACAAAAGGGATCAGATATATTTACATGTTCGTGTCTACGACTCGGTGTAATAACTGGAGGATGAGTTATGGGCTTGGATATTTCCTGGCTAGTTTGTCTAATTCCTGAAGCCTCAGCTGGTTGCTAGGCAACAGCTCCAGGCAGATCTAAGATAACCCAGAGGGAAAATGGTCGAGTCTACAGCTCGACTTTTTTTAGAGTAAACAAACAAAGAGAGCGAGCGATCGGTGGAGATGATGATGATGATGATGATGGACCTTCATCTCCAAACTAAACCAGCTGATGCAGAAAAACTTCACTGTCGTCGTGACGACCACACAAGCGTAGTCTTTAAGAGAAAGTCGTTCACCAGAGGAAACAGAGGAGATAGACCAACCCTCCTGATGAAACATCTACAGGACATTTCCTCGCCGTAGATCAGCTGATCCTCCTCCTACCTGCTCTCTGATCCTTCAAACTTTATTATTTTAATTTAAGTAAGTATTTAAGTAACAGACCTGATCCACCTGATCAGAGAGAGCAGCTCACCCCCTCAGCTCAGACGGTTCCTGTCCTCGTTAGTATTCGGCTCATGGCGGCGTTGTTGTCTGACTGATTAGTTCGACGTTTTCTCTCGTTAGTCTCAGTATTTTTGGATCACCTGGACGTTCTCTGCTCAGGTTTAAAGGTGTCCTCCTTCTCTGTGAGGACTGAAACTAAGACGGAGAGCTCTTTGAGACGTTGTCCTCTGGAGGACAGGAGGACAGAGTGTAAAGAAATCCTCTCATCGTTTGGACAGGTGATCTTCTCTTCTTCTCTCTCTACAGGAACACTGAACCGCTCTTTCTCTGAAGCTTCTCCACATGACGTTAGCTGTGTACATATAGATCAATACGATTGATATTATTGATTATTTCCTATCAGGGTTGATTTATTTGAGGGTCTGTGGGTCAGTTCAGCTCCTCAGGTAGAGGACACTAATAATCCACAATCTTTGATCTGCTCACTTCTGATGTGGTTGAAAAAAGTCACAACAGAAGTTAAAAAAAGGGAGATTAAAAAAAAAAATAATAGGATTCAAATAAAAATGTTCATCAGCCTGTTGATGTTTGATCATGAATATTTAACGTGAAGATGTTTGACGTCTTCTTACAGCCGTGAAGAAACGACGAGAGCTGAAGCTGGAGTTCAGTGGATTTAACAGGAAGAGGAGAGAGCTAAAGACGAGACCCGGAGTTTCCTGGTCCAGGATTACTGAGGCGGTCCACAGGAAGGGTCAAACCCGTCTCTATTTCCTGAGGAGGCCGAGGTCCTTCAACATCTGCAGAACGACCTTCTTGGCTGTTGCGTGCTGGGGCAGCGAGCTGAGGGTCGCTGACTCCGACAGATTCAATAAACTGATCAAAAAGGATCAGGTGATGGTGTGGGGGTGGAGCTGGACCCCCTGCTGTCCAAACTCATGTCTCCCACCCTGTCCACGGTGAACTGGTCCTGCAGAGAGAGGAGCTCCTTCAGCAGAAGGTTCCTCGCTCCACGATGAACCAAGGAGCGCCACAGGAAATCTTTCCTGCTGGCGGTCATCAGACCTTTTGACTCCTCCCTCAGAGACTCGGACGCCCTCAGTCGGTCGGTCTTTACCTGGACTCTGCTGACTGTTTATGTGCAGACTGTTTTACAATGTAGTGTTGTATAAAGTGAACATACTTGTAAATTAACTCTTTATTTTATCTATTTATCTCTTTGTTTTACTTATTTTATCTCTTTATTTTACTTATTTTATCTCTTTATTTCAACTTATTTTATCTCTTTATTTTAACGTATTTTATCTCTTTATTTTTACTTATTTTATCTCTTTATTTTTACTTATTTTATCTCTTTATTTCAACTTATTTTATCTCTTTATTTTAACATATTTTATCTCTTTATTTTTACTTATTTTATCTCTTTATTTTACTTATTTTATCTCTTTATTTCAACTTATTTTATCTCTTTATTTTAACTTATTTTATCTCTTTATTTTAACGTATTTTATCTCTTTATTTTTACTTATTTTATCTCTTTATTTTTACTTATTTTATCTCTTTATTTTAACTTATTTTATCTCTTCATTTTAACTTATTTTATCTATTTATTTTAACTTATTTTAACTTATTTTATCTATTTATATCTTTATTTGTACTTATTTTATCTATTTACCTCTTTAATTTTTCTTATTTGTTCTTATCTATTTATCTCTTTTCTCCTTCCTTTGCACTGGAGTCACTGAGGATTATTAAAGTATCTCGATTCTGAGTTCAGAGGTCAACAGCTGCAGAAGTGGAGAGGTGGTGTGCAGGTACCTGGCATGTGCATGGTGGTGATGGTGGTGGTGGTGATCAGAGTGGTGGTGGTCTCCTCCTCCACAGGCAGAGAGGACATGGTGTTCCTGGTCTGGCTGACAGCAGCAGCAGCAGGAGAAGAAGAAGAAGAAGAGCTCAGAGCTGTGGTGAGAAGTCCTGGTGAGATGACCGTCGCTGTGGACTCGGTCTGACCGAGCCCGGGTACGGCCTGGGTGGGGTTGGTGGTGGTACCTGCACATCCAAAAGGTTGAATTCAGCGTGGTTTCTCAGGAGTCACGGCCCACACTGACCTGTAACCACATCATCTCACCCATGAAGAGTTAGCGTACCTGTACCTGCAGACGCCTCTCCTAGGTACTCTTTACTCTGCAGGGCGGCGTGGATCAGGTCACCCAGGGGGTACGAGTCGGGGGTCGTTGTTGGCGGTGAATCGGGCTCAGGAGTCATGAAGCTCATACCTGAAAGAGTCACGGATCATTACGACTTATTGAAAGAAGAAAACCACGTTAGCAGGAAGTTCGTTTGTTCACTTGTTAGTTTTTAGTTCGGCTCATGACCGATTTTAAGTATTTCTATAAATACAAAAGTCATTTAACGAATGAAGCTCAGGGGAGAAGGTAGAAGACGAAGCTTAATTTACCGTCTCCTCACTTAAAACAGAAATAAATAAGAACATAAGAAGTTCGGTTCACTTCAGGTTATTTTCCTACAACAATCAAAACAAAACACGACCCGTCAGCTTCATATTTCCTTAATGAACTTTGTTTTAAACTGAAATAGTCTGTGCAGCCCTTTAGATTATTCTGTGGGGAGATCCAACCACAGAAATACTCGTCTGTCTGAACGTTGTCGAGTAATCTGGTGCTTAAATGAAACCACCGTCTGTCCTCTTCATCCTCTGAACTGAAAATAAACTTCTTTTGCATCTGAATATTATTGTGAGTGTCTGTAATTTAATTAGACTGTTAAATTTTAATATCCATGATTTGACAAACAGTCTGTTGGTGTGCTTTCTAAAGTTTACATTCTGAATAATTCGTTTATCTCTTTTCTGTAACATAAATATCTGTTTCAGGTCGTTGATAAATGTGTCCACGCAGTAGGTCAAATACGGCTGAATTAAAGAACCATGTTTGTTAGTTAGTTAGTTTGTTCGTTTACTGTCCATATTTGTCTTCAGTCTCATCATGAACAAAAAACAGATCAACAGCAGCAAGGACGGCAAGAACAGACACACAACAGACACACAACAGACACACACAAAACAGAGGGAGGACAACAGCAGCGTGTACTGAACAGATCAGGCAGATCTCAGGAGACAGAGGTCTACGATAATTCAGCCCTGATGGTGTTAGGACTGAATGAGTTTTTGAAGAGGTTAAGATTTACCTTCGGTACTTGATACCGTCTGTCTGAACGAAGTCTAACGAACTCTCTGTACGGTGGCTGAGAAGGATCATTTACTGTCTGAACAGCTTCTTTCCTCATCACTTCCTTGTAGATTCAGCTGAAGTGTTTCTGCTTCACTCTGATTTTAGAGGCTCGATTCACTGTTTTCTACAGCTGACGTCTGTCTGTTTGTGTTTAAGTTACCAAACCACATTATTAAAGGTTCAGATTCCCTCTGTGAGGTTCTTATAGACTCCAAAGGAGTTGAGCTTGAGTAATAGATGGAGGCGTTGGTCACAGGATTTAAAACTGTGGTCAGTGTTGAGGCTGAAATTAAGGTTAATGTCAATAAAGGGACCTAAATATTTAAAACGGTATATATTTAAAATCTACAGAGAGGTCCAGGATTATAAGAGGCGGCACAGGCTCTTTGGTTTTTGTCACACTGATCTCCAATGAGCTGAGAGGAGAGAGGATACAGGTCCTCTGTATCCCCCTTCTTCTTCAGTAAGGCGACCAAGGCCACATCATCTGTGAACTGAAACAGACTGAAATTCACCAGATCCTCAGGAACTCATGAGTGTACAAAGAGAAAAGTAAGGGTGATAATATAAGGGTAACAATATAAGACCCTCATTATTACCTTAACATTTAACACCAACTTTGTTCAAAACAAAATATTTTTACCTGTGCTTTAAGACTTTTCCATGTCCGTTATTACACCGAAGAACCGAAATTCTGACAATAAGAACTCCATCTATACGTAACAGAACATTTACCTCTTTTTTCTGAACTTAGTTTGATTTAAATCTAAAGACGACTACAGGGACACCACTGACAGGGCAGGGGTCAACTATCTATCTTTTACAGTGTACTATTGGCAGGTTCTAAAGAAAACTCTCTCATCTATCGGCATGGGAGAAGGATCTTCAGTTGACCGTAAGTGTAGAAGACTGGGAGAAGGCGTGTCTTCGAGCCCAAACTCAAACTATAAATACAAACTCTTACAGTATAAACGGCTGCTTTGGACCTTCATCACGCCTGTTAAACCACTTTAATCCTCATGTTCCTGACTGTTGTATCAAAGGTATGGAAGACGTTGGTACACTGTCGGAAAGTTGGAGTTACTCTGGAAAGAGGTTCTAGACTTGATCTCCAAACTGACAGGAAAATATATACGAGCTGAGGCTAAATTATGTATGTCTGGGAACGAGACCCAGGGACCCACCGCTGATCGATGGATTACAGAAAAGGAAACATTGAGGACTTCAACAGGATGTGGTCTTCTTTCTTATCCTTTATGAACAACCTCGATGGGCAAGTGCCCAGTCCTGGACAAGGACACTCATCATTGACTTCATGATCTCAAAAACAGCTTGATACCAGTTCCAGTCTGAAGAGTTGGTGTTGTGTTGTTTATAGACCTGAGATGAGTGAAAGTGTATCTGCAGATTCATACTTGTGTGTACATTTCATCTTATTGAGGGAGCGGAGGGCGGTGAGAGGGTTCCTGTTCTTTATGAGCTGTATAGATCTGTCTGTGAATGAACGTTCAAAACCTTTTCATTTTAGACGTTTTTAGTGAGTTTTTAAATTCTCTCCTAAACAAACAAACAAACAAAAAAATGTCATCTTCTTAAAATACTGACTGTCATAAATTTGACACTTCACATAGACGTCACAAGAGTTTGTGATGGTGCTGGGACAACAACACTCATGCTGACATACCTGAGACGAGGGGGATCACAAAGACCAGGATCATCGCAGAGAGGCGTGGGAACCCCATGGCTTTGGATGGAACAGAATGACCTGAGAAGGTTAAAATGAGAAGACTGATCAGCAAGTTCTTATGTAAGGGTATCAGGAGGACCATCACTCTGTCTTCTACTGCAACGGTTATGAAGGAGCTCCTTATTTCACTGAGAAAGACACACATATGTGATAGTAAAGGTGTGGAAACGCATAACTATTGATCAGTGATCCGATCATTTCTAATTCTCTAAGACTTCAGGTCCTGAGTGTGTGTTTACATCAGACAGGCCTCAATGACTCGGATTAGAGAGGAGAGGAAAACTCTGCTGCTGCTCCATGATCGAAGATCTACAAAACATTCAGTTCAGATTCACAGAAATCATCAATCTCATCTGATCAGGGGTCAATATTCAGGTGCAGAGATGAAGGTGAACACGGTCTGAGCTGAGATATTCAGGCTCTCCCCCAAATCTGCAACAACATGCCCGAAAATGCGCTAAACCAAAATCCAAGAACGGAGCCTGAACACATCCTCCCAGGTAACCGTCCACCTGAATCCGCAGCCTGTTCACGGAGCAGCGGGGAAAAAACCTCCACGGTCGGCCGAGGCGTTTCCCCGGAGAAAGTGTCCGCCTGCTGGGACTGAAAGATGGGGCTAAAGGAGGAGGCAGCATCCCTCCTTCCCTCCTCCACCTCCTCCTCCCCCGGCCCTCTTTGTGCGGAGGACGATTTTTGGATCAGTCCTCCTCACATCCGCGACACCGACCACCATCTCGGTACCGTTCACGGTGTCTCTGCCGCCGCTTACCTTCGTCCTCCTCCGGGCCGGGTCCTGTGCTCTGGTAGTCGGACTGGATCCTGTTGCTTTAGGCCCCTGGAACACGGCGGGGTTGGTGCTGCTGCTGCTGCTGCTGCTGGTGGTGGTGTTGGTGCTGAGGAGAAGCCCCTTGCTGGTTACCGTGTGGTTGACGCATTCGGCTCTGATGATGATGATGATGTGAGGGCATTTGTGTTGGAGCTCCAGGTGCGCTCTAGCGGCCGGACGAGGGAACTACAGCGAGGCGCGGGAGAGAGCCACATTCTGGAGGAGGAGCTGTCCACGACCACCACCACCACCACCTCCTCCACGGTGCTGCTGAGGGGATCCCGAACATCCCGACACGGAACATCCAGGTAAACAGACACAGATGGGACACGCTGCGTGGGTTTGCGTGTTTTTAGAGCTAAAACTGATGCATGGCGAGGACGTGTTTCTGCGTGTTGTCCCGTGATGGGTGGGTGTTTGCGCTTCCACGGAATGCGGACATTAAACATGAGCCGGGCTGAGCTCGGAATGCTGCAGCAGAACCAGAACCGACACAGGGGGGGCCCACGGGTCTGCAGCTCATCCTGGGGGGACAGGGTTTATGGTTTATAGAGACTGGATCTAAAGGGGGGTTTGTGGTCACGGTGCGTGTTATTGATGGAGACTGCGAAAAGAAACGGAGTTCCCTCCCACCTCAGGGCGTGCACGTGCGCGTACACATGCACGTACTCACAGATGCGCAGATCATAGTTCACAGTTTTTAATGACGTCAAGTCAGTATGGAAGTCAGTCTGTGCCATCTGACTTTGAGTTTGCATTTCTAAAATTGAAATTTTTTTTGCATCAGAATCAGACTTTGGATTTCAAATCCATCAAATTTCAAGCCCGTATTTTGATTTCATACACTAATTTCTTTCACAATGATGAAATAAATCCAGTGTAAAAAAAAAAAAAAATTCTCAAATTATTCCTTTAGTGAAAATTCGACTTAAAACAGACAGCGTAAAACAGACAGACTCAACATCCGGGTAACCACAGAGAAGCGAATCAATTTGAATCAATTAGTGATCCAGCCAATCAATCAGTTATTAGATTGGTCATGTGACACCGACCCCAGAGGAAGATTGGATCCAATCGATCGCTTCTCCCTGATGTTGAGTTGTTCTATTTTACACTAAATTTTATTCACACTGAATTATTTGACACTTATTTTTTTTACGTTTTTTTTTTAACCTTTTTTTGAAGTCGAAATTTTACTAAACGAATAATTTGAGAGGCCGATTTTTTTTTACACTGAACTTATTTCATCATTGTTAAAAAAATTAGTGTATGAAATAAAAATACGAGCTTGAAATTCGATGGTTTTCAAATTCAAAGTCTGATTTTGATGCAAAAAAATTTCAGCTTTAGAAATTTAAATTCAAAGTCAGATGGCACAGATTGACTTCCATAGTCCCCTGACACACACACACACACACACACACACACAGTACTTGATCAAATTGAGTGCAAATCAATTTCTCGGATGTCCTACAGGACAGCGCCGGCTCTGCTCTGTTATCTTCTGCTTCTTTATTGGAGGTCGTAAAATCTGCGTTGAGATTGAGATCAACACATGAAACACACAGACATGCAGCTTTTTGTCCACTCTGCAGTTTGCTGAAGAAGTGATCTGACCATGAGAGTCGGTCCCTGGATGTTTGGGTGTCAGACTCACTGATGGACTGAACTCAGATCAGCTCTGAACTTCATTTTGTGGATTAGACATAAAAAGGAATCAGGCTGATGAGAGTTAAATTTTCAGAGAGGGCGAACAGCCAACAGGGACAGTCTGTGCTCCTCCTGTGGTCTTAGAGGAAAACCTAAACAGGAAATAAAGAGAGGAAAGGACAAAGAGTGCAGATTAAAGTCTTAACTTCAGAGCAATGCCTGCTGGGAGCTGCAGCTACATCTGCAGTGAGTGTGACCAAAGAACAAGGGGTCTGAGATCAGGATTTATGTAACACCACGGAGCAAGCGAGCGGCAACTAACAACCAATAAGATGGAGCAGTAAGCTGTCTGTAAGGAGGCCGAGAACCGCCACTGATACAAACGTGGACCAAACAGTGTCCATGGATACAGGTGGCACCATCTCAGATACAACTAAACAACAGAGTGGGTTTAAACAACATCAAATATGTAGGTATTCATAAACCACCTTCATTAGAAAAACCATTTCAACTACAAAAGATTCATGTATAATATCAGTAAGGACTTCGATCGATGGTCAATACTGCCCCTTTCTCTACTGGGCCACACTGAGAGTGTTCGTATGAATGTGCTGTCTAAATTATTATATTTATTTCAAATGTTACCTGTTGACATCCTAAAACCACATTTGACAAACTGGACAAACTAATCTCAATATTTATGAAGGTGCTACAGTTATCTGCAGCAAAGGGAGAGATCAAACCACCTGATCTGAGAAACCGTTCATAATCTGGATCCAGGATCTTGCGTAAACACACTGGCTCAATATTGAAAAGAGTTTATGTGAACGACCTTTACAGGCTCTGCCATTCTTAGATCTCTATCCAAGTAACATAAATATGGGAGATTGGACTAAAATCACATTAAATATATGGAAGGCAATAAAATCTGGATTTGGGCTGCCTAAAACTACTTCAGCACTTACAGACATTGGATATAAAAACGACTCTGTGCCCTCTAAATCAGATACAGGCTTCAGGAAAAGGTCCAAGTGTGGACTCTCCGATCAACATCAACTCCACAATGATGGAAACTTTCTATCGTTCACACAGCAAGAGGAATTTCAGATACAAGCATGTTTTCTCAGATACGTATGTCTGCAGTGTTTGACTTCTGTAGTCCAAGTGCATGCTGGGATAGATTGTGGCTCCCTGTGACCCTGAAAGAGACTCAGGTCCAATCCCAAACCGCCTCCTTCACACTCGGCCTTCACTACCGAGTGTCACTCATAATGAAGTCACACTCACAGCTGTGAAGTGCGCCTCAATCGAAATGGGAGGGTACGAACAAGACGGGCGGGTTTGGGACGCCCTCCTCACTCCACCGGAACACGGAAAGATTCATCGCCATAGCAACACAAAGACGCGTCCTGTGCATGGCAGCGTTAATTTTCTTAGTAAACGGACATCATGTTCAGTTCTGATCCGGCTCCCTCGTTTCTTCATCCTCCCAGTAAAATCATAAATCCAGGAACCATCACAGAGACAGGAACTAAATTAAACTTCTGATGGTTGGTGACTCCACACGACTTTGAACCCCTTTACTATTGGACATGAGCCTGACCAATCAAATGTCAGCTCAGAGGAAGATTTCGGAGTTTCATTTGATCTTTCCGAACCACGTCTTTGTCAGTGAGACAAAGGTGGACACAAACGGAGCTGATATTTGTTTGTTGTTTCCTCCTCCTCCATTATTGCCGGCGCACTTCCTGCAAATCCTGTCGTGGGTGACCATCGGTGCTGACTCGCGATTTGAGGGCGGAACGGTCCACTCGCCCTCCTCACTCTGTGTTTGGGACAGCCTTTAATATGGCGGAGCCTCCGTCCTCCTCCAGGGACGTGCAAACGGAGGGCGAGTGTGTAGGGCGAGTGTGTAGGGGCGGTTTGGGATTGGGCCTAAGTAAAAATAGATGAGTTGGGCGTCACAGTCCCGGTCTGTGATGATCTTTAGACTCGATCTGATCAATACACTCTCCGATCCCCACCGGTTTCCCAGAACCCACCTGACCCTGTCCCTCTGTTTCTGTTTCAGTGTCTCGTGGTCTGCAGAGATGATGCACTGGTCCATGAACACGCTGCCCTTGCCTCCGTACGTGGAGCTGGGCGTCCACTCTCTGAGCGGCCTCCTCTGGACTCTGCTGCTGCTCTTCCTCTGGCACTGTTATCGGATGGGCTCCGACCTGCCCATCCCCGGACACGCGCACGCCGGGAAGCTCAAGTCAGGCTCCAGGCGGTCCATGATGTCCCGCGGCGGTAGCTGCGCCGCAACCAAGTGTAGCGCACGGTCCAAGCTGTCAAGGACTGATCAAATTGCTCCCTTTATTTCCATGGAAACGGAGGACGACGAGGAGCAGGGACAGGCCTACCTCACCCCAGTGCTGAGTCATGCCTTGTTCCCGGCTCAGGCCTCTGCAGAGGCCAAGAAACTGTACGCAGCTCTGCAGGAGTACGCCAAGCGCTACAGCTGGGTGGGCATGGGACGCATTCATAAGGGTCTGCGTGAACAGGTAAGTCCAAAACCTGGAGCTGGAGCCTGGAATCACAACTTGTCAGAGTCAGCTGTTCGTCAAAGTTTGGAGTTTTATAGAAAATGAAACCAACAGATCGTACGTAAAAGAAGACATAACAGCTGATGATGATGATGATGATGATGATGATGATGGTCGTTGTTCCTCCTCCAGGTCCGACTGAACGATCACTCCACCATACAGAAGCCTCATCTCTTCTTCCTCCCTGATGTCCCGAGTGTTCCTTTCTTCCCTCGTGACGCTCATCGCCACGACATCGAGGTTCTGGAAGCCAACTACCCGGTGATCTTGTCTGAATTCAAGGCCGTTTATCAGCGCGGCATCGACTCAAAACTGGGCTGGACGTCTCTGGGACCAAAGGTACGATTTATAAGAGCAGGAAACTCTTCGGCTGAGTCTAAATCATGATTATTAAACTGTTTCAAAACGTAATAAATCCCACCAAACATCTTTTTTGGCGTCAAACCTTAAATTATATTATATTTACAACACTGCAGTTCACTTCTGTAACTGTACGACTTCAGTTCAGAGACTTTCTTGACTCCGATCACGTAAACACATGAAGAGGTACACACAGGTAGACTCTGATCAGGATCCATCTATCCTAGTTTTCTGTTTCCATCTCACTGAAGCGAAAACCTTCATTTAGCTCCATGGTTCAGGTTTTCACGTGTCATTGGTCCACCAGTCCATCCATGACTGCAGGTCTTCATCTCTTTCAGGGCCAGGCGGTGTTTCCTCTCTACAGCGCCGGTGTTTGTGTGGCGGGGAACTGTCGCTCCTGTCCCTGCACCTACCGCACACTCCTCTCTCTCCGGACGTTTATAAGCAGCAACTCGTTGGGATCTGCTGGATTTTGGCTGCTGGGGCCCGGGACCACTTTGGGGAGCTCTTATGGACCCACCAACACACGCCTGCGCTGTCATCTTGGTGAGTAAAAGGACGGTACAGTGACGTAAGATAAAACAGGCACCACTACACAGAGGAGAGTTAGCTTTCTGTAAACTCTTCTGAGTCTCGGTCCGTCTGTGATCACGAGGATGTTGCACAACAGAACAGCTCAGAGGAGATCTAACAACTGAACCTCAGCAGCTCTGGACCGCAGGCAGCGTTCAGGTCACAGAACCGGAACAGTATTTCAAACCCGTGACCCACAGCTGAGGGTTCGTTCAGATCTTATAAGGTACAAATTTAAGGAAGGGAGTCGTCCTTCTCCAGGAATAACAGACTTGTATTGAAGCACCATGTTAAAGGGATAATCCGGCGTAAAATTGATTTATTATATGTCCTGTTGATGAAGTTAGGTGCTGTTCTGAGCATTATTTGTGGCTATAGAGTGGCGTTTTGGTTGGGGGCGTGGCTCTCTGTATTGCTATCCTGCGGTCGTTACTAAAGTTGGTATAACTAGAGAAGCAAGCGGTTGACAACATTCATCTCTGGAGGCGGGGTCTAACTCGGTGTTACGGTGGGTTTGACCCTAAATTAATTTTACGCCGGAATTTCCCTTTAAATCCGCAAACTTCACTAAATAAAGCCAGAAAACTCTGTAAACAGTTTTTGATGAGGTGAATAGATTAACCTGAGAAATATGCCTGCACCCGCTGACATGTATTATTGTATTATGTAATGATATCATACTTCAATAATCCAAAAAGGGAAAAAAAAAACAATAATCACCATAAAGGCAGCAGCAGTTTGTGGGTCATGGCTGAGGTTCAGATCCCCTTTAGCCCAGTTGTGCGGTGCTCCATCTGGCTTTAATCCACACACACACACACACACACACACACACACACACACACACACACACACACACACAGGGATGGAGGACAGGCTCTTCCCAAACTCTAACACATCGCCTCTGTAGGTCTGCAGACTCCGCCCTCCTGCGAGCTGGTGGTTGGAGGAGAGCCTCAGTGCTGGTCAGAGGGACACTGCCTCCTGGTCGATGACTCCTTCCTTCACACCGTCTCCCATAAGGGTCAGTGAATCATGTGGTTTTATCTGATCAGACCTGTTAGGGGTTCACCTCTGCATGAGTTTTAGCACGTGGTCATTTATTCTCTTTAATTAGACGGTCGTGAAGCAAAGTGAAGTCCGTTTTTGGGGCTCCTCGTACAGATCTGTGGTTGGGTTGACTTCACGTGGACAAATGTTCAGCTGAGGACGAAGGTTTTGAGAATGACACAAATATTAATTTTCCTAAAGTTGCTGCTTCAGTTTTTCATGATGGTCAAAAACATGAAGTCCAGAATGTTCTGAGGAGTGATCAGATGAGATGTAATTAACTGCAGTGTACCTATTTCTACTGCGTTTCAGCCCAAAAGGATCAGCTGAGATCATCTGAGTGATTCTCTGGTTAACACGGGTGAGAGTGTTGATGAGGACAAGAGTGGAGGTCGATCTGTCAGACTGACGGAGTAAGAATAACAGAGTGGAGGATTTAAAAGGAGGGTGGAGCTGAAATCATTGTTCTTCCTGCAGTCATTATTACTTTAACTTCACAGAATAAGGATGTTAGTAAGATTACACCGAAAACAATCAATCATCAGATCATCAGGAACTTCAGGAACAGAGGTTCAATGATTGTGAAGAAGGTTTCAGGGTGCCTAAGAAAGTCCATCAAGAGTCAGAACTGTCTCCTAAAGTGGATTCAGCTGCAGGATCGGGGAACCACGAGTACAGAGCTCAGGTGTGAGTGAATCTGTGAGTACAGAGAGGAGAAGAGAAAGAAGAAACTTCTCTCCAGGAAAAACATCAGAGACAGACGGATAATCTGTAAAAGTTCAGGGACTGGACGGCTGAGGACTGGGGTGAAGTCTTTTTCTCTGATGAATCTCCTTTCTGATTGTTTGTAGAAGAAAAGGTGAGCGCCACCATCAGCCCTGTGTCATGACAGCAGTAAAGCATCCTGAGATCATTCATGTGTGGGGAGTGGACTCACAAAAACAGTCATGAATAAAGAACCAAAACATCCTCAGAGAGCTTCTCCAAACATCTGAGATCAGTTTGGTGACGAACAATGATGGAGCGCCTCACCATGAGGATAAAGTGATGAAGTGACTAAAAAAATGGGTCTATGGGTCTATGGTCAGGAACCTCCCCAGACCTTAATCCCACGAAGAACTTGTGGTCAATCTTAAAGATGTGGACAAACAAAAACTTTATGAAATGTTTGTAATTAGACTTTAGTGTAACACAGAAACATCTGACAGAAAGATCGAAAACCACTGAAGCAGCAGAGTTTGTGAACATTCATACTTGTGTCATTCTCAGAACTTTTGGCCTCGGCTGTAGCTTCAAGGTCTCACAAAGTCTTTGCAGCACTTTTATTTTGAAAGAAGGGTTTCTACTTCTGTTCAGTGATCTTACAGTTATAGTTCATTTACACACCAGCACAGCAGGAGGTCAAAGTGAAACCTGAATCATTAAAACGATGCTGTGTCCTGAGATCTGACTGATCTACTCGGCGCTCCCGTTCTCTCATAAACCTGCATCTACTTGGACTTCCTCCTCAGGGCCTTCGGATGCCGGACCTCGAGTCATCCTGAGTGTGGATCTCTGGCATCCAAACGTGGCTGCAGCCGAGAGACAAGCTCTGGACTTCATGTTCAGCCCTGACTGCTGAATCCACTCCTGTGCTCCCACCACCATACAACACGCAGGGATGCCTTACTTTAGTCCTGCTCGTTGTGGGTCATTCATCTCATTCCAGTCAATGAATCACTGTGTGAATCTGACCTAAGAGTTACACAAGCCATCAGCCACACTTTCAGGTGGTGTTGGATTTATGGTCTACACCAGCAAGTGCCACATGGATGCAGTATAGATGATGTTGTCTGAAAGCACAAGGATACCGACCCTCTGAGGAGCAGATCTGCTGTTGTAAATCTGATCTCTACATCCTATTCTATGCTCGTCGTGAATGCTTCCTGCATGTGAAACCTCTCGGTCCTGATTCCTGGACTTGCATGTGCTCATATGCCTTCAGGACGGAGAGGCCGGTCCAGTCTCTGTTATATTTGAAGTGGATTATCGAAGACTCAACCAAAAATACTGTGAGAAAGTAAACGATAGTTTATTTTTGTCCCCATAATGGATGCCAAACTTATATCAACTTTTGCACACTGTGGTTATTCTCTCTGTTTCTTTCTATAATCCTCTGTGTGTAACTGTGTGTTTCTATCAATAAATATCTATATATATTAACATGTTTGTTTCATTCTGACACTTCTTTTTCACTGGTTTGTTTGTAGGTTCCACAGCGATAAACTAAAACCTGATAAAGACGGTCTGTTCTCGCTGTAGTTTGGAGCAGAGCTGGTTCTATTTTAAAGAGGGGAGTCAGGATCTGAGGAAGTGCCAGTTTTTGGGAGAAACCTTGAATGTAAAAACTATAGATATCTATAAGACAGGCAAGATGATTCAAGGCAGAGTCACCGGTGTCCCTGCACGGCGGCCATCTTACTCCAGTACACCATCCTGGTTCTCTCTATGGTAGCTGACGGGAGGTGAGTCATCTACATGATCAAAAATCCTCTTAACTCGCTGAAATCTTGACAGATTTACAAATGGTTTTGTTTATTACAGACCTTAATAACGTGGCTATGAGTCGGAATGTTTGGACATTTTAAAATGACAGATTTACTTTAAGAAAAAAAAACCTTAATCGTGCAGCACAGTAGTTTCACGGCTATTTGTGCGCAAGGGATAACTTTGAGTCGCTTCGAACGAGTTGTCAAGGCTGAGACCACAATCAGGATTTTAACTTTCTTGTATAAAAGCCTTTTTTTTTTAGTCTCAGTCTCCATCTTTGTGGATGTGTTTGTGTTTATCAGCTGTCTAACTGGGCTAACAGACCCGCTGTGAGTGAGACCAAGTACGTATTACAAAGTTGACCCAGTAATTTGACATCAGTTAAAGAGGCAGTTGGGAAAAGGAACTGATAAGATTTTATCGATATCGGTGCCATTATCGATTCAATTCTTTAACCATTCCTTTATCAAAGTAGACTATAGCTTTTCACCGTTAATTAAAAATGTTACTGAGTCTCTGATAACAGAAAAAGATGTGTAAATGGACTGAACCATTTGAAACCAGTTCTCAGCAAGAACCGGTTCTCGATTCCCATCCCTAGTAATGTTTGTGTCTTTTATCAAAAATCACTCTGTTCTCCGACACGTAAACAATCAGCCGGTTCTGAAGTAAGATTCATCAGAACTGAATAAGTCCAGTTTCACGGTTCTGAAACAGTCCTGGTCCATGAAGCTTTAATGGTGATTTTTTTTTGGAAACTTTACAGTCAGTTGATGAGAATTACAGCCATGATTCTGTCTTATCTGCCATCTGTTCATCTGAAGGTCCCATGACGAGGATTACAGAGACTGACCTAATCCCGCCCAGAGAGACAGATTATTCCTCAGATTGTTTCCATGCAGATGAATGTATGTAGTTTCATCATGTATGTATGATTCACTCTTTCTTCACGTTTCATCCCTCAGCTTTGGGCAATCGGATGTAAAGACACGCGTCACAACAAAGCAAATCTTCAGTTTTCCTGCAGCGGATCAGAGACATTAAAGACTCGGATTTGATCAATACGGCAGAACCATCAAAACTACGTCCAGTCCTGTGAATCACAAGAAGCTTCTCGTCTTCTGACCGTTTGTCCTGAAATCTTTGTTTGACACACATCCTGATTTTTAACTCTGCTGAGTTTAGGCCTCGAAGATTACAGCCGGCTCATAAAAACAGCAGCAGTCTCTTTTTGGTCATTTCATGTGTTTTTTTTATGATGCAGCAGCTTTAGAAACTCCGGGATTAAATTTACTGAAAGACGTCAAATGAACGAGGTGGTTAAAAAATAATCTGTGATAACAGTTTTAGAAATCATCTCTCATCCTCATAAAACTGGATTATTTCTGACCTTCCTGATCTATATTTCAGTGAGTCCTGCCTCCCACAGTAAGAAGGGAAGAGCAGAAAAATGACCTCAAATCAAAAACTGTCGGAATAATCAGAATAAAACGTTCCACACCAACAACGCAGACTTGACCAAAGTGTTGGTTCTGTTTTGGTTTGACATAATCGGAGATGATCCTCTGGGGATCCTGAACTGATGGTCTGTCCTGTTCGCTCCTCGGGAACAGGCTGTTGGATGGACCGACAGATGTACGCAGATTTCAGGAGCTTATTTCAGTTTTTTTTTTCACCCCTGAGCTTTACTGAATTTATCTGTCAACTCCTCTGCATGAGCGGACGTTTGTCGGCCAATCATTACATTAACATTCAAACACAGGAAAATAAAGAGATTAAAAATGAGCCGTTTTTACTGTTTATGATGTTTCAGATTCAGAGTCCCTGAAGTTTGATCTTTGATTATGACTTTTTAAGTCCTGATAGTATAAAGTTTTATTACCTCACCCTCATGCATTTTACATTTACTGAGCTTCTTAAAATCTTTATTAATAGTTAATTACCTGTGAACTATCCCACTGATTAACAGGCAGACACCGTTTGAGGAACACTCAGATCCACAGAGAGACCTCGGACTTGTTCAGTTTTATGAAACCTTTATTGCAGCGTGTTCACATCTCTGAGACTGAACTCTGATTTTTTGTACCAAAGTTAATAAAGTTGATCGTTCATGTCAGTCCGTTCAGAGGAATCAGAGGAGAGTGTGTGAGGTTTGTTTCCGGCTCCATCCACCGTCCCGTCATCTCAATAAAGACGTCAAAATAAACCGAAAGTATTCACAGTTTGGATGACAAACCTACTCTCACATGTTTGGACAGCTGATGAAGACGTGCTCCCTCACCTTCTCTGAGTTTGAATGTATGGAGGCTCAGAAACTTTGAGGGAAATCAAAGTTAAAAACACATTTTTGTTTACAAGACAAAGCATCTTAAATAACAGGAGAATAACTTTAAAGTTCAAAAACTCAATCCTCATAAAAAATAACTAAGTACACTCTCTCCGTTCACAGTCACTGCTCCTCCTGTCGTCCTCATTTCTGCGACATCATTTTCACAAACTCTGAGAAGAGAATGGAGAAAATCAGGATTAGTTCTTCAGAGTTAAAACGACATT
The DNA here is from genome assembly GCA_962446985.1 of Xyrichtys novacula. Taxonomy (NCBI): domain Eukaryota; kingdom Metazoa; phylum Chordata; class Actinopteri; order Labriformes; family Labridae; genus Xyrichtys; species Xyrichtys novacula. The sequence goes on along the minus strand of OY660879.1, from coordinate 28,549,745 downwards.
CACTCCTTTGTCTCTGAATTATGATGAAAATTAAAAACCTTCAGTATTTTAAAAAGACACCAAAAACAATCAGCTGATTTCAGTATTTTTTAATCTTATCTTATTGATCCTCTCTAGGGCCCGACCGATATGGACTTTTTGGGGCCGATGCCAATATCGGTTATAAGAGGGAAAAAATCTGATTTGATTAATCGGCCGATTTTTTACATTTTTTATGAAGTTTTAAAATTTTGTTAATTTAAGTAATATATCAATATATTTGTTAATTTTTTTAAAACAAATGGCTGCTTTTGAGCCTTTCAAACACTTCTCAGTAACATTAACTTCAGTAATATTCCACGTATTTATCATGAATCAATGAATCAAATTTATCATGATCATGAATCTGATCAGCTGCCTCAGTCAGAGAAGTCGCTCCATCACTAATGTGTTCTGTTGTTTATTCGACCGTTACTGACACGGCTAACAGTGTAGCAAGGCTAATAGCAGATGGCTAACTCTAACTTTAGCTTCATATTACAGAACCGTTTTTTGTCGTGCGATTATTTTGGACGTCAATATTTTTTTCGAACCCGTTTCCTGTCATTACAAGCGTTCACATCAGCGACGTTTTCCCGTCCTGCGATATTGTGGCATTTATTTTTTCGGATCACGGTCGATCTAAAGTGTAAAGGTGGTACTTTCCCGGGGTTGTGTCTCCCCCCCCCCCCCCCCGGAAAGTCGCAAAATCACATCGGGCTTGATGTGTTTAGTCAGGCGCGTCAAAATTCACCTCAGAATATTTCATAATTTCACGTTCTATATTCACGTCGGCCCCGGTGTGTAAGGAGCTTTAAACGGGCTAGAACTGGCCGATTTAATCGTCTTGCCGATAAATCGGTCGGGCCCTAATCCTTTCCCTCTTTTAACCTGGATCATTGATTTATTAATGTAACTCCAACTTCACTCAGTGTTGTAGTATTAAATAAGAACCTTCAGTCTTTGGGGTCAGGGTTTTTGTTGGGGCTCACTATCTCACCCTCAAAGTCAACGGTCCCGTCTCCGTTGCCGTCTGCTTCCTTGACCACGGCGTCAATTTCCTTGGCACAGGTTTTTTCTCCTAATAACTTGGTCATGGCGTGCCTCAGCTCGTCAGACGTGATAGAACCATCGCCGTCGATATCAAACTGTGGAAAAGAGAAAAAAAACAGCTCTGTGAGGTGGAGGTTGATCGTGGCGTCATGGTTCTAATCATATTAATGTCTAATTTTAGTTTGAAGAGTATTTTCACACAACATCCACCGTGGGGTGCCAAAGAGCGAAAACTGAACCCACCTCTCTGAAAGCCTCTTTGAGCTCCTTCAGGCCGATCATCCCTGCAGTTTCAGCCAGAAGTTTGGGGGTCATGAGTTCCACAAAGTCCTCAAAATCCACCCGCCCCCCCACTGAGAGCCAAAACAAAAAATACATTTAGTGTCACATTTAGTTCAAGTTTCATAAAAACACTAATGATAACATGAATCAGACAAACGTCATGAAAAAACTCATCAATAAAATCAGGTTTCATGTTCAAAGTCTGTCTCCAGAGACCTGAACCACTGAAACTTCTCCGTCTGCTTCATGATTTGCACCAAACTTTCAAATCCGTTTGGTTCAAATTTTAAGAAGCAGAAAGTACAAGAAGTTCAAACTCAGAAATGTCGTTTTTATATTTGTTAATATTTCATACAGAGCAGAGGGAAGAGGACAGGCTCACGGTTCATGTTGATGTTTTGGCTCAGCTCTATCAGCTCCATTTCTGTGGGCATGTAGCCCATGGTCCTCATCAGGTTCCCCAAGTCCTTACAGCTGATGAGACCATCCTTGTCTTTATCAAACTCCACAAAAGCTTCACGTAACTCTGGAGCACAAGGACATGATTTACAATAAGATGTGATGAACATTTCCAAAAACAGACGATTAAACTTTAGTCTGTCCAGATGTGTAAAAACAACATTTACCTTCAATCTCATCAGGAGTGAGAGATCTTTTCTGTAAAACAGAAACAGCATATTAAAATCTTTGAAAGGTTTCAGTTTTGAACACCTGCTCCGCTCTGACTCTTCAGATTAATCCGTTCGTTTTCACACGACAGAATTTCATGATTTTGGTGAAAAGTTCAGACGAACGTTAAACCGAATCAGGAGATCTTCACTTTAAAAGATCGTCTCTTTTATATCTGAATCTATGAACATTTACTCCATCTACTTTTTTTTTTCAAGAGTGCTCAAGACTTGAACTTTCCTGTCTGATCCACAGGTCGGTGTGTAATAGTTCTCATATTTAGAAAATGTTGGCAGAACAGGAAAAGTCTGGGATGACTCCGTTACTGCGTTCATAACGACCTCGTTTACAAAAATTCACTCAGACGTCTGAATGAAGGATCTCTAAAGCCAAAGAAAGAAACTATCGTTAAATGACCATCGACTGTAAAGAGTTAACATGAAAAACACTGACTTACTTTCCTGTTGGTTCCTCCTCTCAGAAAGATGCAGGCCTGTTTCAGACTCATGACCAAGTCTTGGTAAAAATCCTCGGCTCTTTGTTTTTGTGTTTGTTTGATTTGTTGCTGAAATAATCAGACTCCTTTTTTCTGTGCGAGCATGTGTGTGTGAGTGTGTGAGTGAGTGTGAGTGTGAGTGAGTAAACCCTGATCAGCGGGGATCTGTGGACGCCGGAGAGGCGGGATGAGGTCTCATATGGATTATCTCTGCAGCTTCAGTCTGGGAACAAAGATAGGCTTAATGCTGGTCATCTCCACATGACTCCTCTCCACTGTCAGACATCACTGCAGCGTTTAAAAGACTTTTAACAAGTCTTTTAAATGTCACTGGATTCAAACAGGGAGATTTCAGGGTTACGTTAGCTCATCTTTATTTCAGGCCTTTTGTGTTTGGAGGATGGAAACCCTGCAGAGCCCTTATCGGTCACATCTGTTTGCTTTTTCAGTTTAACGGCTCATCCTTTCATAAACGACGATCTGGATCAAGTTTCTATCTGATGTCGATAAATCAAACCATCACTCGGCAGAGCTGATGGGACACAAGACGTTTCTCTTCTTATATCACTGACAGGATCGTATATCAGGCGCTGGTCTGTAAAATTTCTAAAACTGAAGTTTCTCTGAATATAAAAGAAGTTAAACTGCGTAAATGTTAAAAATTAATATAACTAAACACTGAGAGTCTTATTGGACGGTTTATTCTTCTGAACATAAAGGGGATTTGGAGATCGGTTCATGACTGCAGCTGTTCTGTTTTGATATGATAATGTACATTACATTATTACATAACTATAAACACACATACACATATATAACTGCTGAATTATTAAGGAGATTCTCGATTCACACGCAGGACTGACGGTTTCAGCTGGAGCTCTGGCAGCTTTGCATGAGAGGTGAGGAGTGAAATAAAAGGGCACATGAAGATTTGATTAAACAAAAGCAGTGTGTGTGTGTGTGTGTGTGTGTGTGTGTGTGTGTGTGTGTGTGTGTGAGCTGAATGTAAAGAGGCTGGAGGTTATTGGACACCAGGGGCGGGATGATAATACCAGGAAATCACTCTCTCTCTCTTTTTACATAACTGCATTCATCCTGGTCATACACAGCACATACAGCACATACAGAGGTGTGTGTGTGTGTGTGTGTGTGTGTGTGTGTGTGTGTGTGTGTGTGTGTGTGTGTGTCAGTACCAGAGTGATATTAGCTTCAGATCTGTTCAGAGACAGAGCGGCTGAACAGACTCTTCACTCTGCAGGAGCTTTGAATAGATCTGATATTATTGGTTTAAATTTGATTATTGATATAATAATAAACTCAGAATACTGAAATATTTCACTTCCAGTTACAGACACGGATGTCGTGGTTTACTTCAGAGCACAGTCATGGTGCAGACGGCTGAGCTCACACTCATCTAAGATGGTCACAGATACTCTCGACAGGGGGGCGGAGCCACAGGTCCCTGCAGAGACGGTCAGCTGTTCACGGTGATGGTTGACTGACGGCGTGTTTTCAGGGCTGATTATTAATAACTCATGAAACCAAGAGTCGATACTTGGAGCCAAAGTGCAGTAAATATGGAAAACTGTGAGTCAACAGTCAAATCACTTCGATTAGAATTTGATTTGAATTTAATTAATATTATACTATTTTTTTATTGTATACACTGTATTTATACAGTCACAAACATTTTTCTTTTGGTACGTACATGCATGCATATATGTACCTTAGGCAAAACATCTCAAGTAAGTCCAGTTGTTCTTTCAATAAAGACTCAAAATCATAGATGCTGCATCCTCAGTTTTAAAGAGCAGAGGGTCCACTCTGCTAGTTTGAGGTCAGTATTCAGAGGGTGTGATCCTCAGAGGAACGGAAAGAAGTCGGTGTAAATTGACACGTTAACTTGAATGGTTACGATCAGCTACGATCGGAGGATACGACCTTTTAGGAGACGATCAGGATGAAGGTGGAGGTCAGGGTAATACTGTCACAGTCTCTGTATCAAGAGACTCCTGAACCAGACACAACAAATGACAACCAACGTCTCACCATGACACCAGACCGTGAAGTTACAGAGTCCACCATCTGGCCCCCAGTGAACCCCGAACACTCACAGACTCAGGTGCTGTTTGTGGAAACACTGAGTCGACCTGGGATCTTTCCTGTTTTTGTGAAGTTGTTTTGGAAACGGGCTGGTCAACAACATTCACCTCCTCCTCCTCCTCCTCCTCCTCCCTGAACAAACTTCTAATGCAAATCAGAGAGTGTACTTCTGTCCTCTCTCTGCCCGACTGTCCACTCAGCTGATGTGAAGCTGCTGAGTTCACATTATTCAGTCTCAGGATGATTGACACTCTCTCCGTTCTGCTGATCTTTCTCTCTCTGCCCTGTGAGTTTCTCCTTCTGCAGTTCTGATCACAAACGCAGACGTTTCATCTTCTAACTCGTCTCGTCTGTCTCCTCTCAGGTTTTAAGGGCCAGGCTTTGGAGTCCATCCCTTCAAGGTTCAGTACTGAAACGACCCGGAGAAACCCTCAGTCTGTCCTGCAGGGGTTCTGGGTTTGACTTCACTCAGTATGCTATGCACTGGATCCGACAGCCTGCAGGAGAGACGCTGCAGTGGATGGGGCTCATTTACTACGATGCAAGTAAAACAGTATATAGCAGCAGTTTGCAAGGACGAATAGAAATCAGCAGAGATAACAGCAAGAGCATGACTTATCTGAGTCTGCCCGACCTGAAGCAAGACGACTCTGCTGTTTATTACTGTGCTAGACACCCACAGTGTTTGCAGGAAGAGATGAAGCTCTGCAAAAACCTCAAAGTATTCAAACCTCAAAACACCACCAGGGGGCAGAAGAGCATTAACGAAGGAACCACCATGGTGCAGAATAAAGTAAAAAAAAACTGAAAACAGCAGCTGGGTTTCAGTTTCTCTCTCTCTCTCTCTCTAACATGTGCTCTCAGAGGTTTTCTAGATGCACTAGTTTGGAAATACCATCACTACAAAAGCACACGTGGAGCTAAACTAAATGACTGACAGTTTTTGTTCTTACAGCACCCATCAGTATAAACGGGTCTGATAACTCTCATTTTGAACTCTGATGAAGGCCTGAATATATCTCAGTGAATGAACTCTGTTAGAACCATCGGGTCAAAACGCTGTTATGGTCTGAGACTAAAAGCAGACTCTCAGATCCTGCGGTCTTCTTCAATTTAACACAAAATGCAAAAAAACTTCATCCAAGTGTAGAGTCTGAGACGTTTTCAGTTCCTCAGCAGATGTTTTTTTTTTCACTGCAGGCTCCTCTGACTCTCAGTCCTCAGACATCTGCTAACTCTGAAACCATCGAAGGTCTTCATGCAAACCTGCAGCAGAGTTAACACACACACACACACACACACACACACACACACACACACACACACACACACACACACACACACACACACACACAGCTGTAGAGTCTGGATGAACTAAGTGTCCGAGTTTTACTTAATACTAGGGCCGATATGGATTTTTGGGGCCGATGCCGATACTGATTATTGGGGGTGATCCGATTACAGATTAATAGGCCGATTTTTAACAAATTTGTATAAATTTATAAAATACTGTTGATATCTGAAATATATACTACAGATTTACTGTAGGCTACTGCTCTTCATGCCGACAGGAAGACCGACTGATCAAACTCGGACCAGAAAAGTGTTTTCAACGACCCGCGCCGATCGGTTCCTCCGTCTTAACTCCCGTTCCTCATTTCCGGTCCGGTCTCATCTGGAGACATGCAGCTGCCTCAGTCAGAGAAGTCGCTCGATCACTAATGTGTTCTGTTGTTTATTCTACCGTTACTGACACGGCTAACAGTGTAGCGAGGCTAATAGCAGGTGGCTAACTCTAACGTTAGCTTCATATCCCATGGTGCTTCAGCGTAAAGTGGGCGTGACCGAGACCAGCACAGCGGGGAACATGGTGAAGTGGGTTGAAGTGAAACTTGTTGACTTATTGTGTTTTTCACAAACCGGTTTATTACCCGTTGAGGTGGACCACTCTCCTCCGTGTCCCTGAGCTGCTGCTTCAGATCCGTCACTCTGCTGTGCTGTGAGGGAGTTAGTGGATGAAGATTGGCATGAGGTCGCTGTAGCGCCATCTACTGGATAAGGCTTACTGATTAGTCTCAAACGCTCGCCGATAAATCGGTCGGGCCCTATTTAATCCATGAATAAAAATAATTATAATGAAGAGAGAAAAAAGGTTTACCGTCACTAAGTCCAGAGATTCTACAGAAGAACAGCTGTACCAGCAAACAGGTGAAACCAGAACCAGAACCATGAGGAGAAGTCCATGAGGACTTACATCTGAGAAATGGACTGACTAATCACGAAAGAGGGCCAAGACTTCTTCAGGTTAGGTTATCAGGGACAGGTAAGATTTCAGAGAGGCAGGTGAAAACAATCAGGGCGGGGCCCACAATCACAAAGGTGAGGATGGAAGGAAGAAAGGAAAGAAGGAAGGAAGGATGGAAGGAAGTACATTCACACTATGGCCAGGGAATAAAGAAAAATGGGAAATACCAAAAACAAACTAAAGTAAAAAAAAGAGATTTATTATTTTAATTGGATTATTTAATGTGAATTAAATGTTTGAATAGAAATGGTGAATAAGTCTGTGAGAGGAGGAGTCAATGCAAAGTCAGCCGTCTTCCTCCTCTACTTCAGTGAGTGCAGAGAGGAGGACAGAGGACAGTGGACACTCAGTTTGACATGATGGACTATAGGACAGGACTGCTGCTTCTGACTGTCTGCTGGACAGGTGGAGATCATCACTAATCTGAGTTGGACTTTTTCACCTCATGACAACAAACTCACTTCAATCTGTTGGTTTTTTTCTTCTGTCTTTTCAGGTGTTGGTGGTCAGACTCCGGGTGAATCTGATCCGGTGGTTAAACGTCCTGGAGAATCCCACAGACTGACCTGTACAGCCTCTGGTGTCTCTTTCAGCAGCTTCTATATGAACTGGGTCAGACAGGCTCTTGGAAAAGGACTGGAGTGGATCGCTTACACTAACAGTAATGGTGGTGAGATCTACTACTCTGAGTCAGTTAGAGGCCGGTTCACCATCTCCAGAGACAACAGCAGACAGCAGCTGTATCTGCAGATGAACAGTCTGAAGACTGAAGACTCTGCTGTTTATTACTGTGCTGGAGACACACAGTGAGTGGAGTCTGCTGAGCAGCTGTACAAAAACCTACAGGACTCTTGTTGTTGACTAACCCTTTTTCAGAGTAAATTCAGTTTTCTTTGAATATATAATAGTGAGAAAAGTTTCTGCATTTGTGATATATTACATCAAAAATCACTCTGAAGTAAGGGTGGGAGAAAATCTTGATTCACATGAGTATCATGATTTTTTTGTTTTACAATTTTTGAATCAATTTTTATGTTCAAAAATCTTTTTTTTTTTTAAATAAATCCTAAAAACTGACTCTCATGTGATGTGTATTTTTTGGGGAGTATGGTTCCTGGAATAGTCAGCAGACAATCATAATCATTCAACTGTTTCACTGGTGTTAAAAATACAGACTAAAAATCAGAGAAAATCGACAATATCGTAGAATCGCAATTTAAATCGAATTGGCATCCAAAAAATCATTAAAGAATCGAATCGGGAGAACTCTGAAGGCTTCATTGAAATTCTTTGAGTCGAGTCAAAACCAAGAATCATAAAAAATCATACAAAGCCAGAACAAACTCAAAATCGATTGATTCCAAAGATATTCATCAGAAATCCTGAGTTTTGAGTTATTTTGGTTCCACTGGTTGGCTCATGGTCATGGTCTTGTTTTTTATTGGAGACACTGTTTTTGTTGGACTGGGTTTTGTGTCTGTTTAAAGCCGACATGTTTGGAGGTTCCTCAGAGACAAAAACGACTAAAACAAGGAACCTAACGCAGGAAACACGTCTGCTAGGAGGGGAACAGCTGCTACCTGATCGCCTGAAAGTGCAGATGCTGTCACTCAGCTGTTGGATCGACTCTGCAGAAATATCAACAAATGACAGTTTGGAAGACAAACCAAGATCTGGGCATCCAAGAAATGAGCACATCCTGGTCTACACATGCATGAGATCACGCGACCTTCAGCAGCGGTGGTCAAACCAAAGTGGTGTCTGGAGTTCCATCCCCACAGTACGTGACCAACTCCGAGATCATGGCTTCAGGTCCTACAAGGCTGTCAAGAACCCCCTGATCAATGAGAGACAGAGGTTAGTCCGGCGTTGTTGGACCCAATCACACAAAAACTGTGCAGGCAGGAACCGGAAAAAGATTCTGTGGTCGGATGAATCCAGTTTCCAGCTAACCCCCAATTTTCACCACATCCGCAACGGCTTTGATCTGAAATGGCAGTGATTTTCGCCGTCCGCCAATTCCTAACAGATCCTGTGAGACGAATTTCGTGGCGGATTATAGACAGCAGGAATCGCGAGAACTCACAAGATTCACGTTCAATTGTGCGATAACGAGTTGTCTCTATAAAGACAGACACATAGACATATAAGCAGTAGACTGGGCACGGGTCAATCTGTGCTGAATTTATCCGCCATGCTCCGGCGTCCGGAAAAAGTAGAACTTGCGCGATCAGCTGTGGAGTCCGGCGATCCTCAGAGGAACGGAAAGAAGTCGGTGTAAATTGACACGTTAACTTGAATGGTTACGATCAGCTACGATCGGAGGATACGACCTTTTTATAGCTGTTCCGGATGCAGTGAAAATTAGGTGTAAGACTCGGCATGCACGTGCTCCGCAGTGCAGTGCCCATGTGCGCGCATATTCCGATACATATGAGTCCAAGTAAATTATGAAAAAAACAAATTTTAACGGTGTGCAGGCTTTTGTTTTGTTGTGGCGGTGCGCCAGGATCTATTGCGTATAGGGTAATCCCTAAATTTGGTTGTGTTGCTTTAGGGAGCTGACACGACAGCGTGACAAACTTTACAAACTATTTCCTTTTGCTTGACGTCCGTCAACTTGAAGCCAAATTTTTCCAGATAACTGAAGCCGTCCTTCCTTTCCCTCTCAACCAAAAGCTGCCTTTCTGCCATGTTTTCAATCGATCGCTCCTCATATTTTTGATCCACACACATCACACGCTTGCTGCAGCTGCACGTAACAGGGGTGAATTCAAGGTGTATTCCCAGCTTAAATCCACGCCACTGTGAACCAGTCCTAAACCACTACATCCATGACCCGCAGTCAGACCAACTCTGCTGCTGCTGCTGCTTCATCTGTTTGATTCTATGCAAACTCAGAGAGCTTCCTTGTTCCTCAGCTATAAAAACTGTCCATCAGGCTGTCAGTGGAGTTCACAGCTGCTCACCTTCAACATAAACCATGTTTTCTGGAGCTCTGCTGCTGCTGCTGCTGCTGGCAGCTGGATGTGAGTCAGTCTGGATCTGTCAAAGTCCACAGTTCTTCTTTTACAGCTCAACTCCATCATTTGGTACCAAACATTTTCTCTTTTTCAACAGGTGTGAAGTGTGAACAGCTGACTCAGCCAGCCTCTGTGACTGTGCAGCCAGGTCAACGTCTGACCATCACCTGTCAGGTCTCTTATTCTGTCAGCAGCTACTGGACATCCTGGATCAGACAGCCTGATGGGGAAGGACTGGAGTGGATCGGGATGAGAGTTGGATCATCCACAAACTACAAAGATTCACTGAAACACAAGTTCAGTATAGACACAGACTCTTCCAGCAACACAGCGACTCTGAACGGACAGAACATGCAGACTGAAGACTCTGCTGTTTATTACTGTGCAGGAGACCCACAACAACACAAACCATCTGTAGAGCTGAACAAAAACCCCTCAGAGACATGAAGCCACCAGAGGAGGAGCCCTCAGACCAACAATCATTTCTACATCATACACTGTTGAGAAGAGAGCAGACACAAGAAAGACTCTGTATTGAATGTTCACGACAGAAATTATAATATACATGAGGTTCACCTGTTCAGTTGCTTGTTAACACAAATAGCCAATCAGCCAATCACATGACAGCATCTCAATGCATTTAAGCATGTAGACGTGGTCAAGAGGACTTGGTAAAGTCCAAACTGAGCATCAGAACGGGGAAGAAATTGGATTTTAGAGACTTCAATCCTGGTATGTTTGTTTGTGCCTGACAGACCGGATCTTCTGGGATTTTAACTCACAACCATCTCTGAGCCGTCTCTTTAGTTTTCCACAGTTTCTGGAAAAAGTTGTTCATGAGTGTTGAGTAAAAACAAAAACAAAGGCCAGACAGAAAGAACGTCTTGGACGATATTTTGGTCCTTTTTCAGTCAAAAAATATCCTTCAACTCTCACTTACTAAAAAGCAGAGCTGAAAACTGATACATTCTCATTGGTCTGGATGTCATGCATTTTATTTCCAGTTATGACAGTCAGAGAACGATTATTCTGATCAGATTTTGCACAAATTATACTGAAACATGCTCCAGGAATGGTCGACTCGGTTTCACTGAAGAGAAGAGGTCAAAGTCAAAAATTCACAAAATGAGGAGGAGTCAATGCAAAGTCAGCCGTCTTCCTCCTCTACTTCAGTGAGTGCAGAGAGGAGGACAGAGGACAGTGGACACTCAGTTTGACATGATGGACTATAGGACAGGACTGCTGCTTCTGACTGTCTGCTGGACAGGTGGAGATCATCACTAATCTGAGTTGGACTTTTTCACCTCATGACAACAAACTCACTTCAATCTGTTGGTTTTTTCCTTCTGTCTTTTCAGGTGTTGGTGGTCAGACTCTGACTGAATCTGAGCCGGTGGTTAAACGTCCTGGAGAATCCCACAGACTGACCTGTACAGCCTCTGGATTCACATTCAGTGACTACTATATGGTCTGGGTCAGACAGGCTCCTGGAAAAGGACTAGAGTGGATCGCCTGGATTAATAGCGGTGGTGGTAGTGACACCTCCTACTCTGAGTCAGTTAGAGGCCGGTTCACCATCTCCAGAGACGACAGCAGACAGCAGCTGTATCTGCAGATGAACAGTCTGAAGACTGAAGACTCTGCTGTTTATTACTGTGCCAGAGACCCACAGTGACTGGAGTCTGCTGAGCAGCTGTACAAAAACCTACAGGACTCTTTTTTACTGGACAGCTGTGACTGAAGTTTCATCTAGAAAAGAAAAAAAGAAACAGCCCAAAAGACTGTCCTGCAGTAATCTGAATTACTGACACACAGCTTCAGCTGCATTATCACATAATTCATGAACAGATGGTCACACTCTGACTCACGTTTTAACCGGAAGAACATCTTTATGAAGAGAATCATCTAAACTGTCTTTATGTCCAACTGCACGGGAGAAAGCGCAACAGTTCTGCGCACACCCGGAAAAACACTACCCCACGTGTTGAGGACATGTGGACCATGTGCATCAAGCGCTAGTAAGCGAATGCAACCGGAATTAAATCATTTTTTCTTCAAAATAAAATGTGATATAGAAATATAAGAAGAGGCGGCTCGAAATGAAGGTTTTTCAAGTTCTTGAGGCACAATTTAGTAAATAATATGCAAAATAAATAAATAGATAGACAAATATATACATAAGATATAAAAAAACTTAAAGATATTTATAATAAAAAGTACAACTTGCTTCAATTCAACGTACCTAACAGATGCTTAACAAAACATTTACAGTTTGCAGAAGCTTCAAGTTTTTACCGGAGCCAGCCCAAGGCATAAGAGAACTAAGTGCCTGCTTAGGGGCCCCACGGCTAGTTGGGGCCCCCCAAGAGCAATAAAAAAATAAACATTTAAATATTTTTTATTTTTTGCATGTGTGAGTGATGCTTTATGTATGATCAAATATATATTACTGTAAAAATAAAGTAAGTAAAAACATTTTCGTGCTGCTGCTGATGTAGGCCGATGATTCTTACTGTCAAGATGTCAAAGCTCCGCTACCCTTATGTTCCTCCGTCTGTGAAATGTGCACTGAGCATCCAAAGAGCAGGTAACAATGTCGCAAAAAAAGGAGATAACCTTCAGGAGCCGAGAAAAGAAAGAGGAATAAGAGAAAAAACACTGATATAAAGATATGTCTGCATGTCAGGGAATGTTAATCAAAGAGATTTGTGAAGGTGTGTGAATGATCAACTATCAATAATACTGGCAGAATTAGAGGGCCCCAAAATCACATTTTACTTCAGGCCCCATTGAGGCTTGGGCTGGCTCTGCTTTGTACTCTTGAGAGATAATCACTAAACTTAAACTATATAAAGAAGGTTAAAACACACGTTTAGTTAAAAATTGGTTTATGAAGCTTTTATTATGACGGGTCATAGCGGAAGGAGTTTGTTTCTATCAGCGGACTTGGACCTTCATGGTTTCTTTACCAGCGATCAGCACCGACATTAGACAGACAGGTAATACACAGTATTTAGAGGTGAGTTTGTCTTCCCTTCAGAGCAGACCTGTTGTTAGCTCCATTACTTTAAATTAAGCTTCTTTATACCCGGTTAACGCGGTTTATGTCGCTGGAGAAGTGATGCTGCTCGGTGTTATTAGCTTGTTTAGTTAGCCGCCTGATGCTAGCGTGGATTCAGATTAGACAAACACGAACGTAAAGGACTGATATTTAGAACAGAAAACAGGAAAAACTCTCTCTCTCTATCAAAGCTAAGACTGATTCATGACTGTCCAGTGAGAGTAAACTCCCAGCTGTCATTAATATCATGTAAAGAGCAGTTTTACATGAACTGGTCAGTTTTATCGCCTCTGTAGGATCATCATGTGAAAACCTCTCTGCATTAAGGACATCTTTTTAACTGTTCAGTGAATCTCTGATCTGACCAGGGCTGGGTGATATGGGAAAAGTTTATCACGATATATTTCTTCCATATCAGTCGATATCGATATTAGGGCCTGACTGTTATTGATTTTTCTGGGGCCCATGTCGATAACGATTGTTTGGGGGGGGGATCCGATTATCGATTAATCGGCCGATTTTTTAAAAAAATTCTTAAGTCATGAACAATATATTCACTGTAGATATATACAGTATATATACTGTAGTTTAGGTTACTGCTCTTGTCGTGAAAGGAAGACCAACTGATGACTGTCAGACATTTTACCGCGGTTTATCATTTTTCCGGTAATCGTTACATCCCGAGTTGCGCTAGAGAAAGCGGACTGAATGGTCGTTTGTTTCGGCTCCTCGCTCCACTCTGGGTTTGTAACCTTTTGCGTTGCGCGTGCTCTGCGGCGTGGCGCTGCTTCAGGTGGTAAAAAAGATTTGAGGTATTCCCCGACTTTGAGAACATGTACTCGACATAATTTACAGTCCACATTACTCTGCTTCATGTCCGACCTCCAAAAACCAAAATACCTCCACACCACCGACGTTTTCCTAACGCCAGTGTTGTGGTTGACATTGATGTGGTCATCTGTTGAGCCTTCATGGTCATTTCTGTCGGGGGTAGCACTCATTTTCTTTGTTTCTCACCAACCGTGCTGTCGGCTTCACCTGTTAAAGTGCTATGGTTGGGTGGAGCTGCTGTCTGCTACGACGCTGCAGTTGGTTGATACTTGGTTCTAATTCAGAACATGATTGGTTCAGCGCGGCGCGACCCGGGGAACTCCCCCTTTCATTGGCTATTCGTATAGTCCACCAAAACATGGCCGAATGCCGACTATTAAAAAGCATATTGACCATGTTTTATACTGATATTGAAGGAAATTAATTTTCGATATATATCGTTATCGTTTTATCATCCAGCCCTAAATCTGAAAACATCGACAAATGAAACACTGAACCAAACTTTTACTGGCAGGTGAAACTTATTTTCTGAAACAGAAATCCCCTCTCGCATCTTTACACCACTTGCTCATCTTTCACACCCTCATCTCAGTTTTTGTTGAGGTCGTCCTTTTGCATTTTCAGCCGTGTGTTTTGACATAAATTCACCTACACTGTGATCCAAGTGTTACACCTGTGACCGCTGTTTCCATGACCCTTTCAATGTCTGAATGAAGTCTGTGTGTGTTTCAGATGGATGAAAAACAACCAGAGGAGAATGGAGATGCGTTACAGGGGAAAAAGGAGGATGAAGAAGAGATGGAGGTTACCATGACGACACCTCTGGAAAATCTCAGTGTTAACCCTGAAAAAACAGAAAAGTCATCAGATTCACCGACAGATCCAGAGAGATCAGAGGGCGTCGGAACAGACTCAAGAGCAGCGGTGACTTTTTTAAACAAAGAGGGTAAAACTGAGGAGTGTGATGATGAAGATTCAGAGGATTCAGACAGGTATACACACACACACACACACACACACACACCAGTCTGTATTTGAGAGTCCTGAGCAGGAAGCGTCACAGGAGTGTGTAAAACTTACCCCACTGTCATCCTTCTTTCCCCTCAGTGACAGCTCCTCTTCCTCCTCTTCTTCCTCATCCTCCTCCTCTTCTTCATCATCATCTTCTAATTTTGCTCGGATGTTGGGAGAGGATGACGATGACGAGGGTTTCAGCCAACCAGCTCCTGTCAAGACCAGAGATGAGGTCCTGCTGGAGGTCAGTCTGTCAGTCTTCTCATATTAAAGTTAGACAGGACCCTCTGTTTCATAAAAATGACGACATCGGTGCAAGTAGCACGATGTGAAATTTTCATTCACATTCAGTCTGTGCACACCAGTAGTCAAATAAATACATGATATGCAGATTAAATCATATTAAATAACCTCGATCTGAAAATCAATCAAAGTAAATATGATGGTAGTTTTTGCCATAATCAAGCAGCTGGATTAAAATGAAATGAGACGTATCGGTGTGTTTCTAGGAGCTGCCTGCAGTGGAGGAGCTGTGTGTATCCTTACCAGAAGATGTGGAGCTGCAGCCCATAGGAACCGTCTCCAGTATCCTTCAGCAACTTGGTAAATATTCACTCTGAGGCTGGACAACAAAAATGAGGGTTTCATGGTTAATCACAGTTTGAGTACGCACAATAAACACAACTCTGAAACGTCAATAACTTCTACCATCATCGATTCTGTAAAGAGCTGGAAAACTTCTTTTTTGTCTCCCTGTGTCTGTAGTTATTATTCAGTCTCTAAAGGACACGCCCCCCCTGAATGACGACAGCATCATCTTTAGGTCTGATAGGGTGGCAGTGGGTAAGGTGAGTCAACCAGCAGAGTACATAAAGAACCTCAAACCTGAATGTAAACTAACAAATCCGTGTTTGTTTGACTTTGGTTTCAGGTGTTTGAGGTGTTCGGTCCGGTGTCCAGTCCGCTCTACATTCTGCGTTTCAACTCTGCGGATCAGATCATTAACAAAGGGCTGACAGAGGGGCTCACTCTTTACTACACGCCGAGCATGAAAGAATACACAGCGTACATCCTGACTCAGCAGCTCAAACTGTGAGTACTCGCTGTAGTGGGGAACAGTGTCAAGTGGGCTGTAAGAGTGTAGAAGAACAATAAGAGACACCAACAAGTCAGAACTCAACTCGAAATGAAGATGTGACAGAAGTGCAGCATGAGCGACCCGACAGACCGCCCAGTGTAGAATTTGCTCTCTTCAGAACCAGCTTTTCACACATGGTTAAAGCCAACAGAGCTGTCCACCAACTCTAATGAAGCTCCTCAGAAACTGCAGTTGATTGAAATGACCTTTTTCTTCTTCAGTTTGAAGGGGTCTGATGCATCCTGGAAGAACGACCAAGAACCACCCCCTGAGGTAAGCAGCATCAGACTAACCCCCAATTTTCACCGCATCCAGAACGGCTCAGATCCGGAATTCCTACTGGCTCCATTTGTGAGGAGAATTTCGTGGCTGATTACAGACAGAGGTTATCCTGAAAACTCACAAGAACTCGCAGATTCACGTTCAATCACACGATAACGAGTTGTCTCTCTAAAGACAGACACATAGACATATAAGCAGTAGATTGTGTCCTTCCAGAGGAGGAAATCTACTTCTAGACTTCTAGAATCAGCATCTCCTCATCCATGGTGTCATCGGGGTGAAATGACGTCTAAAAACCTTTCACTTGTTCGTCTCCGCCCGTTTGCATGGTGTGAAATACGATCCTCCTGAAACACGGAGTGTTTTATTTTGAAAAGAAGCCGGATGTTTTATTTTGTGTCTGTGCCCGACTTCCTTTCCAGCACGGGTTAATCTGTGCTGAATTTATCCGCCATGCTCCGGCGTCCAGAAAAAATAGAACTCTTGTGATCAGCTGAGGAGTCCGGCGATGAGGAACGGAAAGAAGTCGGTGTAAATTGACACGTTAACTTGAATGGTTACGATCAGCTACGATCGGAGGATACGACCTTTTAGGAGACGATCAGGATGAAGGTGGAAACTGGGAGTGATGCTCAGACTTTGTTCAAATAGAGCAACAGCACATGAAACATACTCAGTGACTTTGTTATTTTAGGAACCGAACCCGACGTCTCCACTCACTCCGAGAGTTTGCTCTGATTGCTGATTCTCTCTCTCTCTGCAGGTTTTAGATTACAGTGACGACGAGCAGGAGCAGGAAGCTAAGAAGAAAGCCAAAAACACCAAAAAGAAGAGGGACACCAACACAACAGGTGATCACGCACAATCACAGACCATAACATAAGGGATAATGCACGGTGGGCGGGTGGTTATGTGAATGTTAATCCTGACTGGGTGAGCCTACATCTGGATTAGACTGGACTGGACTGGTTGGCAGAGGTTAAATGAGAGCGAACTTTTCCCATGGATTGATTTGATATGACATGTTATCAGTTTGTCTCTGGGTTAGCACTCACTGTGAGGAATTAATAGCCATTGTCGAAGGGTTTCAACCAATCAGAGTCAAGTATTTAACACAGCTGGATGGTGGGTAAGAAGGAGAGGTAATTTTTCTTATTCCTCTGACTTTTCTTTGTCATATTTTCCTCTCTAGATAAACCCGACCACAACACCAACAACACCTCGCAACAGCAGCACGGCGAGAGGGGTTTCCAACCGAGACATGCAGGGGCTCCATTCAGGCACCAGAACCCACGCCATAAACAACCACCTTTCAGACACACACACACTCCACCTAGACACACACACCCGCCGCCCAGTCAAACAAATGTCCCTCCCATGTACCTCCCTCCTCCCTGCCCGTACCCCCCTCCACCTCCTCACCCCTTTCTTCCGCCTAACTTCCCTCTGTACCCACCCCCTCCTCCCTCTTTCTTCAACCCCTCCTTCTCCTCTCCTCTGTGGCCTCCTCCTAACTCTCTTCCTTTCTCTAACCTCCCTCCTCCTCCTCCCCCACCCCCACCTCCTCAGTGACACCCATGGCGCCTTCTGTACATGTTGGCAAAGGTGATATAAAAAAATCTTTACAGAGCAGATGAAGCTACAGTGACACTCTGCGACTGCTGTGCTGCCTTTTCCATTTCACTTCATTGTCATTCAACTCTCTTACAAACTGTTTCTGAAAAAATGGTCCCATAGTCACCAACGTGGTGTGTTCAACATGCTCTGTTATTCAAAGAAGGAACTGCTTTCTCACACAAAACCAGAAACCCTGTTGACTTCATGTTGTGGTCTGAACAAAGGGCTAAGACAGTTGAAAATTGCTCCTGCAGATTTGTGCATCTAGCAGCAGGAGAACAGGTAATGTCAGCTACAAAATCTTTAGGGCAAACTTTGCTGATCGATCTTTGTAAAGAAAAAGTTTCTGTTTTTGTTTTTTTGTTCTTGTCAGGCTCTGATTGTCATTTTTTTGTCTTTGTGTAAACAGTGTAATAATAACTCCTCGAATAATAAGAGACTTTATTTTCTAAGTTTAACCCAATCTCCAAATAATTTGGGATTATGTTAATAAAATGTGAATAAAAACAGAATCTTATGTCTTGCAAGTCATTCCAACTCTATATTTAGTTTAAAAAATGCAAAAACAAAAGTGTTTCGATCTTTGTAAATATTTACTCATTTTGAATTTGAAACCTACAGTAGGTCTCAACGGGGGCCGGACCGATTTATCAACGAGCCAATTAAATCGGCCAATTTTAGCCCATTTGAGACTAATCAGTAATCGGCCAAAACTCGATGATTGTCGCCGATATTTTCAGAATTAAAATGCGGAGAATAAAATTCGGTTTCACTTCAAAAATGTTCCGACATTTGAAAAGTTCCCAGACTTATCCTATAGATGGCGCTACAGCGACCCCATGACAATCTTCATCCACTAACTCCCTCTCAGCACAGCAGAGTGACGGATCTGAAGCAGCAGCTCAGGGACGCACGGAGGAGAGTGGTCCGCCTCGACGGGAAATAAACCAGTCTGTGAAAAACACAATAAGTCAACAAGTTTCAGTTCAACCCACTTCACCATGTTCCCCGCTGTGCTGGTCTCAGTCACGCCCACTTAACGCTGAAGCACCATGGGATATGAAGCTAAAGTTAGAGTTAGCCACCTGCTATTAGCCTGTTAGCTACACTGTTAGCCGTGTCAGTAACAGTAGAATAAACAACAGTACACATTAGTGATCGAGATACTTCTCTGACTGAGGCAGCTGCATGTCTCCAGATGAGACCGGACCGGAAATGAGGAACGGGAGTGAAGACGTGGAGGCACCGATCGGGGGTGGGGGGGTGGGGGCTGTGTGTGTTTGAAAATGCTTTTCTGGTCCAAGTTTGATCAGTCGCTCTTGCTGTCGGTGTGAAGAGCAGTAACCCACAGTATATCTACAGTATATACCGTAGATATCAACAGTATTTTATAACTTCTTAAAAATTTTGTAAAATTCGTCCGATTAATCTGTAATGGTCCATATGGTCGGGCTGAGTCTCAACAGATTTGGGACTATCACTCGTTTCTCATCCTGTGTCCTCGGCTCTTCTTTCACCAACTACATAATGAGATCTTCTGAATGATATTCTGAATGCATTTTGTTTGGGGACTACATACTAACTGGATGGATGAAGTTTCCAAAGAGAAACTGTGAGCACAAGTTTAAGCTTATTCTTGTGAGCCTACAAGAATAAGAAGGAGCAGTGAGACTTGGATTGACCCTGTTATAGGAAACAGGACAGAATGGAGAGGACAAGGTTTCATAATTTCATCTGCAGGACACTGACTCCTCCTTTGATAGTCTGTCAGAGTCCTACTCTATGCAAAGTGAGCTTCCTCTCAGTCTGATATAAAGACTTGACATCAGGCTGAGAGTCAGAGAAGAAGAGAAGCTCCCATCAGGTCAGCTTCAACACCAACCATGTTCTCTGGAGCTCTGCTGCTGCTGCTGGCTGCTGGATCCTGTGAGTCTCACTGAGACAGACACACTGACAGTCTGATCCTAACACTCTGACTCTGAATACACTGATTCAATATTCAACATCTTTTCCTCCACAGGTGTGAAGTGTGAACAGCTGACTCAGCCAGCCTCTGTGACTGTGCAGCCAGGTCAACGTCTGACCCTCACCTGTCAGGTCTCTTATTCTTTGAGCAGCTCCCGGACACACTGGATCAGACAGCCTGAGGGGGAAGGACTGGAGTGGATTATAAGTGGACATGTGGGACACAGCACACAGTACAAAGATTCACTGAGGAACAAGTTCAGTCTGGACCTAGACTCCTCCAGTAAAACAGTGACTCTAAACGGACAGAACATGCAGCCTGAAGACTCTGCTGTTTATTACTGTGCCAGAGACCCACAACAACACAAACCATCTGTAGAGCTGAACAAAAACCCCTCAGAGCCTGAACACCTGTGACATGAAGCCACCAGAGGAGGAGCCCTCAGACCAACAATCATCATAATGACTCTGGAAACTGTCAGAACTGTGACAAATATCAAAAGTACAATCATTAAAATAATGTATTTTACTTAACTTGATCATTATGACATTTAAAATACATATCACTATTCTGTTTTCATATATATTTTATTATATATATTCTATTTTATATTTCATTTAAACTCCATATGACTGAGGTGAAACTGTGACTCCACTATTCTGATTATCTCAAAGTCCTTCAGTGTTTAAGGGGCAGTTGTTGGCCATGATTCAAAGGTTAATTTTGCGAAGCCATTTTTGAAATAGTTTCCACTGGTCATCGAGCCTCGTTTTTCTGAGTTTTCTGCGTGATTTCAAAGTCACCTCTGAACACAACCCAGCAGGCCCAGGTCATCCTCTGTGCGAGTTTTTGAGTGAGACCAAAGAAGCGTCCAAACAAGCATCCACAGGATCCACAGGATCCACAGGCGCCGGCTTTACTTCAGGCCCGAGTGCAACAACTCCAGGCTCATCCTTCGGCTGACTTCAGTCGTCTTCTGAGCTGAACCGCTCGAACCGCCGGTAGCCCTGGACCTTCAGAACCTGCTCCATCTTCTCCAAGGACCAGTCTCACTTAAGTATACAAACGTCCAGAGCTCCAAAGAGGGCTGATGCTGTCTCATGCGTTCATAACTCAGATATCCTCTTATTCTGGTAATCTTAGATTCCTCCAAATCCACATCCGAGTTTATCTTGACACCAAAGTTGGTGTAGGTTAATATGTTAGCGCATATTCACTCACTATCATTAACTTTAGTGCTCCTAGTCTGACTCAGAATCTTTATTTATTCACCTATTATTATTTTATCCTCATTATCATTATCATTTATTGCATGTATGTCGTACCATCATTTATCCTGTAATAAACAGATCATTATTTTTCTAAGTTCTTGTCTGTTAGTGTTCTTCCAGAAGTGGAGTCCCTGAAATGAGAATTTCAGCTTAAGATATGAGATTGATTAATTAAAAATTTACTTGATGTTTGATTTCTGAATTAAACTTTTGTTGTTCTTTATTTTCCCACCATTAAGGGTGGGTGGTGCCCCTTTCAACGAGTGCATAAATGTCATAATTTGAGATTATTAATCTTCAGATATTTATTATAAATTCAAATCGCTACAAAAATGTTTTGTAAAGAGGGATGAAGACTAAAGATTTCCTTTATGTTGAAGAAAATAGGGACACTGTAAAATATCAGTTTGTACCTGAAGTTGTGTTTCACTGTGAGACCAAACTGGAGTTAATAATGAAGAAAAATTATGAGACAATTTAACAAAATATATAAAAACCACAAAACATGAAGGTGACATTAATTTTCTCTTTGAGAGGAGGAGTCAATGCAAAGTCAGCCGTCTTCCTCCTCTACTTCAGTGAGTGCAGAGAGGAGGACAGAGGACAGTGGACACTCAGTTTGACATGATGGACTATAGGACAGGACTGCTGCTTCTGACTGTCTGCTGGACAGGTGGAGATCATCACTAATCTGAGTTGGACTTTTTCACCTCATGACAACAAACTCACTTCAATCTGTTGGTTTTTTTCTTCTGTCTTTTCAGGTGTTGGTGGTCAGACTCTGACTCAATCTGAGTCGGTGGTTAAACGTCCTGGAGAATCCCACAGACTGACCTGTACAGCCTCTGGATTCACAATGAGCAGCTACTGGATGGCCTGGGTGAGACAGGCTCCTGGAAAAGGACTGGAGTGGATCGCTTCCAATCATGGTAGTACCACCTACTACTCTGAGTCAGTTAGAGGCCGGTTCACCATCTCCAGAGACAACAGCAGACAGCAGCTGTATCTGCAGATGAACAGTCTGAAGACTGAAGACTCTGCTGTTTATTACTGTGTTCGACAGCCACAGTGACTGGAGTCTGCTGAGCAGCTGTACAAAAACCTACAGGACTCATCTTTACTAAAATCAAAGATGCTTGTAGTTTATTTTTATTCTTCTGTGTATTAAAATAGCCTCAAAAACATTGTTTTAACAGACTATCCAATGAAACCACTGATCACAGAACTACAGGCTGGTATGATTCAGTTGACACTCTCCTATAACGAACAACAAAAAGTAATTCATGTCTGCAGATAATTATATTGTGGGCAGTAGTAGCTCAGGAGGTAAAGTGGCCATCCAACAACAGGAGGGTTGATGGTTCTATCCTTGCTGTATCCCTTGTCTGTCCATTGTGTCCTTGGGCAAGACACTTAAACCCCCTTGGTCCCAATGTGTGTCCTCCACTGGTTTATGATTGTCAGTGATGTTTGGTGGTGGTTGGAGAGGCCCCAGTGGTAGGACTACACCATACATCGTTTGAGCATCGTCATTGTGATGTACGTGGGCAATAGTCACATTGCTGAGCCTGCGGTGTAGGAGGCGAATGTACTTAGCTAATTTCAAGGGTAGCTGACTGACATTCACTGTATGTAGACTCTGCATGTGCTGTGCAGCAATCCACCAATCACATTCGTTCTTTATTCAGTTGCCAAGCAGACTACCCTGCCAGCCGTCAATCAAGATCAGAGCGGAGGAAACCACGCCCCTTCACATAGAGTCACTGGCGCTGCCGGTGTTGTTCCGATAGACACATGCCCGCCGAGAAATACTTTGGAAAAATTACTCATCACTGTTTAGCCCCACAAATAAGAACTGTATGGGTTTTAAATTGGACATTTCCATGGACCACTCTACTATAAGCGGTGCGCAATTCTGTGAGGTGGATACAATTCTCGGCAGACACGTGTTTCTCAGCACAACACCGGTAACACCAACGATTGTAAAATGAGAAACGAAAAGAGAAAACCGCCGAAGATGAAGACTTGTTGGTAAAAAGAAAAGCAACGTCACTTATCTGGAATTATTTCGGTTAGAAGGATGACGTCACCTAACACCTGCTCTGTGTCGGCAGTGCCTTGCATCTGTTTCCACAAGGAGCGATAACAAGTCCCAGCACAATAAAAGCTAAAAATATCTCTGAGACAGACAGAAGCCATTCTACTAACATTCACTAAAAGAGGGAAGATCAGAGCAGGTTAACTGTCCTCAAGATTTCAGCAGAAAGTCAGATTCAGATCATCTGGTGAAAATTCCTCTTTTGTAAATATTGTAATATAAGCTATATAACAGAGTTGTAAAAAATTGCAACGTTAGTATTTTTCCAATATCAAGCAGCCCTGGTCCACACTCATTTAGTCTCTGAGAGGAGGAGTCAATGCAAAGTCAGCCGTCTTCCTCCTCTACTTCAGTGAGTGCAGAGAGGAGGACAGAGGACAGTGGACACTCAGTTTGACATGATGGACTATAGGACAGGACTGCTGCTTCTGACTGTCTGCTGGACAGGTGGAGATCATCACTAATCTGAGTTGGACTTTTTCACCTCATGACAACAAACTCACTTCAATCTGTTGGTTTTTTTCTTCTGTCTTTTCAGGTGTTGGTGGTCAGACTCTGACTGAATCTGAGCCGGTGGTTAAACGTCCTGGAGAATCCCACAGACTGACCTGTACAGCCTCTGGATTCACATTCAGCAGCTATGGAATGAACTGGGTCAGACAGGCTCCTGGAAAAGGACTGGAGTGGATCTCTTTTATACATGGTGATGGTAGTGGCACCTTCTACTCTGAGTCAGTTAGAGGCCGGTTCACCATCTCCAGAGACAACAGCAGACAGCAGCTGTATCTGCAGATGAACAGTCTGAAGACTGAAGACTCTGCTGTTTATTACTGTGCTCGACACCCACAGTGACTGGAGTCTGCTGAGCAGCTGTACAAAAACCTACAGGAGTCAGAGTCACATGACTGACAGATTCCTGTCGTTTTTTTCTCTTTTGCTGCTCATTAAAATGGTCCCACTAAACATTATTTTGTTTAACTTTAAATTAATCAATCAATTTTTATTTATATAACTCCAAATAAAAACAGTTGTCATCCCAAGACCCTCTCTGAAAGAGCAGGTCCAGACCTAACTCACTGTTTGATGAATTACAAAGACTCAACCTCTAGAAGAGAACTAATCTGACCCATCTCGACCCAACATGAGTGAAGCACTTAGCAGTATTTAGCAAACCCACTCACTATACTTGATCATAAATATATTTATGAAGCCTTTTCCATGAGTCTGGAGGACTTTATAAGAACCCTTATGAATGATAAGAGCTTATAACAGCTTACAGCAATGTTTATGAAGTGCTATAAGCAGTGAGCAGAATGCCTTATAAAGATATGGTTGTTAATGTATTAAACCTTAATGCAAAAGAATAAACAGCAGCTTTGAAATTCTGTGTTGAGGAAAGATTCACTGTCTGTCTGTCTGTCTGTCTGTCTGTCTGTCTGTATGCAAAGTGAGCTTCCTCTCAGTCTGATATAAAGACTTGACATCAGGCTGAGAGTCACAGAAGAAGAGAAGCTCCCATCAGGTCAGCTTCAACACCAACCATGTTCTCTGGAGCTCTGCTGCTGCTGCTGGCTGCTGGATCCTGTGAGGAGCTTTAAACTAATAATCCCATCAGATAGACTGAATAAGAACATGAATGATGGAGATCATGTTGGTTTGTGTTTCCACAGGTGTCAACAGTATTGATCTCATCCAGCCAGACTCCAAGGTTGTTCAGCCTGGACAGTCTCTGACCATCACCTGTCAGGTCTCTGGTTATTCTCCGACTGATGACAACTATGCAACAGGATGGATCAGACAGTGTGAAGGAAAACCAATGGACTGGATTTTTCATCAGTATGGTGGTGGCAGCTTTTACCAAAATAATGCTCTGAAGAACAAGTTCAGTTACAGCAGAGACACTTCAGCTGGAACAGTGACTCTAAGAGGACAGAGTCTGCAGACTGAAGACTCTGCTGTTTATTACTGTGCCAGAGACCCACAACAACACAAACCATCTGTAGAGCTGAACAAAAACCCCTCAGAGCCTGAACACCTGTGACATGAAGCCACCAGAGGAGGAGCCCTCAGACCAACAATCATTTCTACATCAGCTTTTAATGACAGAAACTGTCTTTAAATGAGGTTTAAATATCAAATATACAAACAATATAGCTCCTCCACAGGGTAAAGTCTGGGTATTATCCTTGACAGCTCCTTATCATCCCAAGCTCACATCAGTAATATTACCCGGTCTGCATGTTTCAACTCTGCAACATCAACCCCCACTCCACCCCCCAACCCCCATACCACTTCAATCCTGGTCCACAGCCTTCCCACTGAGCAATAGACGGCTATTAGACATCTAGTATTTTTTAGACCTAATTTCAACCGTCTAGAGTCTGTATATTTTTAGACAGAATTTAGACGTTGCACTTTTACCCATTATTCTATAACTATTTTTTTCAAAAAGCAACTGTGAGTTTCATAACTGATCTCCAAGTATTTAACCAAAATAATTATGATAGCCGTCAAGCAATATACAGTTATACCTCTGTTGGCCAGCTAGTCTTAAATTTGGTCTAAATTCAGACGTCTAAAAACTTTCATTTTTAGACCTGTGGTAGCCTGATTTAAGACCATTCGTCTAGGCTACATTTAGACGTCTATTAGACCTCTTTTAGACCAAAAAATGCTCGGTGGGTTGTTACCTCCTGTATTGATGACTGTGACTCTGGTCTTCCTCACAAATCTCTTCATAAACTAAAACTGGTTCAGAACTCAGCTGCTCCTATCATCAACAAAACACCTTTATGCTTTTAAATAAAATGAATTATTATAAAAAAGACATATGAGTGACTTCAATATTAACAAAAATGCAAAATAATTAAGGGGAACAAAAGAGGTCCACACTCATTTAGTCTCTGAGAGGAGGAGTCAATGCAAAGTCAGCCGTCTTCCTCCTCTACTTCAGTGAGTGCAGAGAGGAGGACAGAGGACAGTGGACACTCAGTTTGACATGATGGACTATAGGACAGGACTGCTGCTTCTGACTGTCTGCTGGACAGGTGGAGATCATCACTAATCTGAGTTGGACTTTTTCACCTCATGACAACAAACTCACTTCAATCTGTTGGTTTTTTTCTTCTGTCTTTTCAGGTGTTGGTGGTCAGACTCTGACTCAATCTGAGTCGGTGGTTAAACGTCCTGGAGAATCCCACAGACTGACCTGTACAGCCTCTGGATTCACAATGAGCAGCTACTGGATGGCCTGGGTGAGACAGGCTCCTGGAAAAGGACTGGAGTGGATCGCTTCCAATCATGGTAGTACCACCTACTACTCTGAGTCAGTTAGAGGCCAGTTCACCATCTCCAGAGACAACAGCAGACAGCAGCTGTATCTGCAGATGAACAGTCTGAAGACTGAAGACTCTGCTGTTTATTACTGTGTTCGACAGCCACAGTGACTGGAGTCTGCTGAGCAGCTGTACAAAAACCTACAGGACTCATCTTTACTAAAATCAAAGATGCTTGTAGTTTATTTTTATTCTTCTGTGTATTAAAATAGCCTCAAAAACATTGTTTTAACAGATTATCCAATGAAACCAGTGATCACAGAACTACAGGCTGGTATGATTCAGTTGACACTCTCCTATAACGAACAACAAAAAGTAATTCATGTCTGCAGATAATTATATTGTGGGCAGTAGTAGCTCAGGAGGTAAAGTGGTCATCCAACAACAGGAGGGTTGATGGTTCTATCCTTGCTGTATCCCTTGTCTGTCCATTGTGTCCTTGGGCAAGACACTTAAACCCCCTTGGTCCCAATGTGTGTCCTCCACTGGTTTATGATTGTCAGTGATGTTTGGTGGTGGTTGGAGAGGCCCCAGTGGTAGGACTACACCATACATCGTTTGAGCATCGTCATTGTGATGTACGTGGGCAATAGTCACATTGCTGAGCCTGCGGTGTAGGAGGCGAATGTACTTAGCTAATTTCAAGGGTAGCTGACTGACATTCACTGTATGTAGACTCTGCATGTGCTGTGCAGCAATCCACCAATCACATTCGTTCTTTATTCAGTTGCCAAGCAGACTACCCTGCCAGCCGTCAATCAAGATCAGAGCGGAGGAAACCACGCCCCTTCACATAGAGTCACTGGCGCTGCCGGTGTTGTTCCGATAGACACATGCCCGCCGAGAAATACTTTGGAAAAATTACTCATCACTGTTTAGCCCCACAAATAAGAACTGTATGGGTTTTAAATTGGACATTTCCATGGACCACTCTACTATAAGCGGTGCGCAATTCTGTGAGGTGGATACAATTCTCGGCAGACACGTGTTTCTCAGCACAACACCGGTAACACCAACGATTGTAAAATGAGAAACGAAAAGAGAAAACCGCCAAAGATGAAGACTTGTTGGTAAAAAGAAAAGCAACGTCACTTATCTGGAATTATTTCGGTTAGAAGGATGACGTCACCTAACACCTGTTCTGTGTCCGCAGTGCCTTGCATCTGTTTCCACAATGAGAGATAGCAAGTCCCAGCACAATAAAAGCTAAAAATATCTCTGAGACAGACAGAAGCCATTCTACTAACATTCACTAAAAGAGGGAAGATCAGAGCAGGTTAACTGTCCTCAAGATTTCAGCAGAAAGTCAGATTCAGATCATCTGGTGAAAATTCCTCTTTTGTAAATATTGTAATATAAGCTATATAACAGAGTTGTAAAAAATTGCAACGTTAGTATTTTTCCAATATCAAGCAGCCCTGGTCCACACTCATTTAGTCTCTGAGAGGAGGAGTCAATGCAAAGTCAGCCGTCTTCCTCCTCTACTTCAGTGAGTGCAGAGAGGAGGACAGAGGACAGTGGACACTCAGTTTGACATGATGGACTATAGGACAGGACTGCTGCTTCTGACTGTCTGCTGGACAGGTGGAGATCATCACTAATCTGAGTTGGACTTTTTCACCTCATGACAACAAACTCACTTCAATCTGTTGGTTTTTTTCTTCTGTCTTTTCAGGTGTTGGTGGTCAGACTCTGACTGAATCTGAGCCGGTGGTTAAACGTCCTGGAGAATCCCACAGACTGACCTGTACAGCCTCTGGATTCACATTCAGCAGCTATGGAATGAACTGGGTCAGACAGGCTCCTGGAAAAGGACTGGAGTGGATCTCTTTTATACATGGTGATGGTAGTGGCACCTTCTACTCTGAGTCAGTTAGAGGCCGGTTCACCATCTCCAGAGACAACAGCAGACAGCAGCTGTATCTGCAGATGAACAGTCTGAAGACTGAAGACTCTGCTGTTTATTACTGTGCTCGACACCCACAGTGACTGGAGTCTGCTGAGCAGCTGTACAAAAACCTACAGGAGTCAGAGTCACATGACTGACAGATTCCTGTCGTTTTTTTCTCTTTTGCTGCTCATTAAAATGGTCCCACTAAACATTATTATGTTTAACCTTAAATGAATCAATCAATTTTTATTTATATAACTCCAAATAAAAACAGTTGTCATCCCAAGACCCTCTCTAAAAGAGCAGGTCCAGACCTCACTCACTGTTTGATGAATTACAAATACTAAACCTCTAGAAGAGAACTAATCTGACCCATCTCGACCCAACATGAGTGAAGCACTTAGCAGTATTTAGCAAACCCACTCACTATACTTGATCATAAATATATTTATGAAGCCTTTTCCATGAGTCTGGAGGACTTTATAAGAACCCTTATGAATGATAAGAGCTTATAACAGCTTACAGCAATGTTTATGAAGTGCTATAAGCAGTGAGCAGAATGCCTTATAAAGATATGGTTGTTAATGTATTAAACCTTAATGCAAAAGAATAAACAGCAGCTTTGAAATTCTGTGTTGAGGAAAGATTCACTGTCTGTCTGTCTGTCTGTCTGTCTGTCTGTCTGTATGCAAAGTGATCTTCCTCTCAGTCTGATATAAAGACTTGACATCAGGCTGAGAGTCACAGAAGAAGAGAAGCTCCCATCAGGTCAGCTTCAACACCAACCATGTTCTCTGGAGCTCTGCTGCTGCTGCTGGCTGCTGGATCCTGTGAGGAGCTTTAAACTAATAATCCCATCAGATAGACTGAATAAGAACATGAATGATGGAGATCATGTTGGTTTGTGTTTCCACAGGTGTCAACAGTATTGATCTCATCCAGCCAGACTCCAAGGTTGTTCAGCCTGGACAGTCTCTGACCATCACCTGTCAGGTCTCTGGTTATTCTCCGACTGATGACAACTATGCAACAGGATGGATCAGACAGAGTGAAGGAAAACCACTGGACTGGATTTTTCATCAGTATGGTGGTGGCAGCTTTTACCAAAATAATGCTCTGAAGAACAAGTTCAGTTACAGCAGAGACACTTCAGCTGGAACAGTGACTCTAAGAGGACAGAGTCTGCAGACTGAAGACTCTGCTGTTTATTACTGTGCCAGAGACCCACAACAACACAAACCATCTGTAGAGCTGAACAAAAACCCCTCAGAGCCTGAACACCTGTGACATGAAGCCACCAGAGGAGGAGCCCTCAGACCAACAATCATTTCTACATCAGCTTTTAATGACAGAAACTGTCTTTAAATGAGGTTTAAATATCAAATATACAAACTATGTAGAAACCTCATCCTCATACTAATAAAACTCATTTATTCCTAATTAAATCTTTTTAAGTGTCAATAAATGAAAAAAAAAAAAAACACTTAAAAATAACTCAATTTTTGTGGTAACCCTTTCTTTTACAGTACACTTATTATCAGGTAATAAACTGTTAATTACCTAGTAACAACATGAAATTATCTGTTAGTTACATGATAACTACTAAGTCAATACTGTCTAGTTTTTCTTTATTTCTTTTTTCTGTGCAGCTCCATTTTCGAAAGCTATTTGGGGTTCTTAATTTCTATGATTGACACTTGATACAGCCTATGGGTGTGCAAAGATTGCGTAGCGATACGCTGTTTGGGCCGAGCGACTCACCCGCCGAATGCGTACAACGCTACTGCGCAAGTTGTGGTTCAAGGAAGTGGAGAAAATCCTGGGAATAACAGAGCAATTCGGCTTCAAATTTGTATGATGATGGAGGGTTACCTACCTGGTAGCTAGACAGGATTGACTGAGTAGTTATCATGTAATTACCAGATAATTTCATGTTGCTACTGGGTAATTACCTGTTTCTTACCTGGTAATAAGTGTACCGTAAAAGAAAGGGTTGCCATTTTTGTTTTATAGACTCATAACAAGTTTGAGACACACTGTCTAAAGTTGATGTTTTTGCAGAGTCATGTTTCTGAATCTGCAGTCATTGAGCTGAATCTCTAAACTCTAAAAACTGACAAAAATCACTCACTGTGTTTTTGTTTGTTTTGATCTGAAAATATGAACAAAGTCAGTTTTTGTCCAGGGAGATAAAGACGTGTGTATTCATGAGTTTAGTATCAACAAACAGGAAAAAAGAGAGAGAGCTGTCCTCAATATTCAAAAATATAAAACTGTTAGTTGTAAGTGGTCTTTAACTGTCTGAGTGTCTGCAGTTTCAAAGACCACAAATGAGATTTAAAGCAGAAAAAAGAGGTCCACACTAATTTAGTCTGAGAGGAGGAGTCAATGCAAAGTCAGCCGTCTTCCTCCTCTACTTCAGTGAGTGCAGAGAGGAGGACAGAGGACAGTGGACACTCAGTTTGACATGATGGACTATAGGACAGGACTGCTGCTTCTGACTGTCTGCTGGACAGGTGGAGATCATCCCTAATCTGAGTTGGACTTTTTCACCTCATGACAACAAACTCACTTCAATCTGTTGGTTTTTTTCTTCTGTCTTTTCAGGTGTTGGTGGTCAGACTCTGACTGAATCTGAGCCGGTGGTTAAACGTCCTGGAGAATCCCACAGACTGACCTGTACAGCCTCTGGATTCACATTCAGCAGCTACTGGATGGCCTGGGTCAGACAGGCTCCTGGAAAAGGACTGGAGTGGATCTCTACTATCAGATATGACAGTGCTAGCATCTACTACTCTGAGTCAGTTAGAGGCCGGTTCACCATCTCCAGAGACAACAGCAGACAGCAGCTGTATCTGCAGATGAACAGTCTGAAGACTGAAGACTCTGCTGTTTATTACTGTGCCAGAGACCCACAGTGACTGGAGTCTGCTGAGCAGCTGTACAAAAACCTACAGGACTCTTTTGTTGTTGATAGTTCTCTGGAATAATTTCAGTTCTGATTAAATAAATTATGAAATTGAGAAACTGTGAAATTTTCTTTTTCAAGGACAACAGTAAATATTTATTAAATAACTACAAATGTGTCTAACCACAATAATCCCCCCCTGGATAAAAACAACAGAGCGACCCATCTCCAGAAATCATTCCCAGTGAATGTTATTTCAGTTCTGAAACAGCAGGTGGCAGTCAGTGTCAAGTTTTCCTCTCTTACTGTTCAGAAACACTCAGACCGGCTTATCTCACTGACCTTCACTCAAAGACTCAAACCATTGACTGACTGAACTCTAACACTCACTGTATCATTAGTTACTGACTGCAGAGTCATGTGTTCATCAGTTCACCATCTCATGTTGTTCTGACTCGTTCTCACAGGAGGAAAGGTGAAAAACTGGTTAAAAAAACTCAAAGAGAAAGACTGAAGGACATCTTTGACTGTTGGTGTCTCAGTCTGTCTGAAGTCCACAGTCTCTGTCTCAGAGTTTCATTTTCACATCATCATCATCACCCAAATCTCTGGTGAGTAAAATGCAAATATACATGCTGATGCACCTGACACAGCCGCTCTGCCTGCTCTATATATCCTTCATAATGACCGTCACTCTCATAGGCTGAGCCAAGTCTCCACCATGACAGGGGTCCAAAGTTTCCTCCTCTTGGCTCTGATTTCAGGTGAGTGTCTTTATTGAGCAGCAGAGGAGCAGAAAGTGATCTCTGCATGTCTGCTGACTCCTTGTCCTCTAAAACTCTGGGTCCCTTTCAGCCGCTCAGGGCCAGTCCCTCACCTCCTCAGAACCAGAAGTCAGCAGACCAGGACAACCGGTCACTCTGTCCTGTAAAGTGGAAGGACTTGCTCTGGCTTGGCTGCACTGGATTCGTCAAAAACCAGGAAGAGGACTGGAGTGGATCGGTCGCATCGATAGCGGGACCGGCACAATATTTTTCCAAAAGTCTAGAGGGCCAGTTTTCCATCACCAAGGACACATCGGTTAATGTTGTGTACTTGGAGGTGAAGAGCCTCAAACAGGAAGACTCTGCAGTTTATTATTGTGCTCGAGAGCCACAGTGACACAAGGGACTACAGAGCTGGACAAAAACTGAACTACACTGATGATGGCTGTGTGAGGAGCTCTGGAGAACGTCCGGGCTTTGAAAAGACATTTCCCACTGAATGATGGGAGTTATTCATGAAAATAACTGGACTGATTTCAGTCGATTTCTTTAGGCCGTCTAGACGCTCATCGCTGCAGCAATGACTTCATCATTGAGAAGAAAACCTGACTGTGAATCTGTGCATCCATTCAACAGCAGTGAAAACTCAACTTTACTGTTCAAAAACTCTAAATGATTCAGTCTTCACTTTTCTTCATGACCTCCACCAACTTTAAAAATCCTCGTCTGAACTCTTTCACCTATTTCATCCTGTACAGTTCAATATAATCTGACCAACAAGCACCCTCTTAGATATTGTCAGATCAGGCCCTTTATTCAGAAGCAGTTCTCACATTTCCTTGATGGTTTGTTACTCAAACTCTGAACCAAAAGAGGATCATATCTGTCATTGACAACAGAACTGAGGCCTTGAACCCACCCTCCACTCCATCTGATCAGAGCTCCTGGGAGCCTGATCTGGGACTTGCTCCTTCAAATGAACTATGGTGCAGCAGACTGTGACTGGTGACAGTAGAAACATTACTGTGTTGGACCTTTACCATGTGACTCAGAGAGAATGACGGACTCTGAGTTCATACAACAGCTTCTGTTTCCTTCAGACTAACTGATGTTGTCT
Organism: Xyrichtys novacula; assembly: GCA_962446985.1. Taxonomy (NCBI): domain Eukaryota; kingdom Metazoa; phylum Chordata; class Actinopteri; order Labriformes; family Labridae; genus Xyrichtys; species Xyrichtys novacula. Next base: position 28,516,503 of record OY660879.1, on the reverse strand, counting down.
CTCACTGTTATTATAAACAAAGGTGATAATCAATGATCCATAGTTACTACAATATCAACACTATCAAAATAGTGAGAACTAAAGTGTTTGTATAGAGGGATGAAGACTAAAGATTTCCTTTATGTGGAAGAAAATAGGGACACTGTAAAATATCAGTTTGTACCTGAAGTTGTGTTTCACTGTGAGACCAAACTGGAGTTAATAATGAAAATGAATTGTGAGAAAATTAAGCAAAATATTATGAAAACCACAAAACATGAAGGTGACATTAATTTTCTCTCTGAAGGGAGGAGTCAATGCAAAGTCAGCCGTCTTCCTCCTCTACTTCAGTGAGTGCAGAGAGGAGGACAGAGGACAGTGGACACTCAGTTTGACATGATGGACTATAGGACAGGACTGCTGCTTCTGACTGTCTGCTGGACAGGTGGAGATCATCACTAATCTGAGTTGGACTTTTTCACCTCATGACAACAAACTCACTTCAATCTGTTGGTTTTTTTCTTCTGTCTTTTCAGGTGTTGGTGGTCAGACTCTGACTGAATCTGAGCCGGTGGTTAAACGTCCTGGAGAATCCCACAGACTGACCTGTACAGCCTCTGGATTCACATTCAGCAGCTACTATATGGGCTGGATCAGACAGGCTCCTGGAAAAGGACTGGAGTGGATCGCTTTCATATACACAAGCAGTTCTTATATCTATTACTCCCAGTCAGTCCAGGGCAGATTCACCATCTCCAGAGATGACTCCAGCAGTAAACTCTACCTACAGATGAACAGTCTGAAGACTGAGGACACAGCAGTGTATTACTGTGCCAGAGACCCACAGTGAGAGACAAGAACAGGAGAGACGTACAAAAACTACTTCCTCTTTTTAACACACTGACAACATTCATAAGTTTCAGGAATGAAAAAGGAGAGCACTGATCAGGTTTCAAAAATCTCAATGGACCCAAAGTTTTTTTTTGTTCTCAGCATCTTTGTTTACACAGTATGTACAAAGACTGTTTTTTTTTATATACAGTGATGTAGATGAAAGTCTTTGCATTACTGTTGGACTGTGGACTGTATTTCATCGGTGGGTCATACATGGAGATCATGTTTTCCGACATATTCAAGTACAAAGTACTCCCCATTATAATTAGATTGTACACTGACATTATTCATGAAATATGATACAGAATCACATCCACATGAAATCTATGAGTGAACAGCTAAAAACCTTTTCCAACTGTATTTTCAGATCAACTCTGAGATCATAAAGTTCATGCTTAGAGTGACGACAGTAAATAAAAACAAGCAACTCTCATTTCTTTAAACATGGCTCACAGAAACTCAAATCATAACTGGAACAGCTTCTGAATGCCTTTACAATAGGGATTACTTATTTATTATTTGGTAATTTATACTTGAGCTACCACCTCATTGTGGTGGATGGGTTTGTGTGTCCCAATGAGGTCAGCTGTAGGGGACTCTATGCCCCTGGTAGGGCCACCCAAGGCAAACAGATCCTGGGGGAGGGACCAGACAAGGTGCAGCTCAAACAGATCCCTTATAATAAAAAGATCATTGGCTAAAACTTTTCCTCATCTGGATATGGGTTAATGGGCCCCTTCCTGGAGGGGCCTGGGTGTGGGGCTTGATATCAAGCACCCAGTGGCCAGACCTGCATCCATGGGGCCCTGCTGGGCACAGCCCAAAGAGGCAACATGGGACCCCCTTCTCATGGGCTCACCACCTGTAGGTGGGGCCACAGGGATTGGGTGCAGCATGAGGCTGAAACCTTGAAAATCCGATCCCTGGCTGCAGAAGCTTGCTCGAGGAACATGAAATGTCACATCTCTGGCAGAGAAGGAGCCTTCGGTGGTGCATGAGGTGGAGAGATTTCCACTAGATATAGTCTATCTCACCTTGACACACAGCGTGGGCTCCAGAGCCAGTCCTACTGTGAGAGGTTGGACTCTTTTCCACTCTGGAGTTGCCACTGGTCTGAGTCGCTGGGCAGAGGTGGCAATACTTATTGCTCCCCACTTGTTGCTCAGTGCCTGTATGTTGGGTTCACCCCAGTGGATGAGAGGGTAGCCTCCCTTTGCCTTTGAGCGGGGGGACAGATCCTGACTGCTGTTTGTGCTTATGCTCAAAACAGCTACTCAGACTATTCACCCTTTTTGGAGTTCTTGGAAGGGGTGCTGGAGAGTGCTCTCTCAGAGGATTTCCTGGTTTTGTTACTTTTGGGACTTCAACGCCCATGTTGACAACAAAAGTGAGACCTGTAGGTGGAGCCGTTGGTAGACATTGGTGTTGAGGGATGCTGTCAAGCTGAAGAAAGAGTCCTATTGGCCCTTTTTGGCCTGTGGGACTCCAGAGGCCGTTGACAGGTACTGGCAGGCGAAGCGGAATGTCGCTTCAGTGGTCACTGAGACAAAAACCTGGGGAACTGGAGGAGTTTGGTGAGGCCATGGAGGATAACTTCTGGAGGCTTTGAAGTGGTTCTGGACCACCATCCTGCAAGCAATGCCTCTTGATTGGCAGTCCAGAGTGGTGGTCCTCCTTTTCACAAGAAGGATCAGAAGGTGTGTTCTCACCACAAGGGGATCACTCTTTTCAGCCTCCCTGATAAGGTCTATTGAAGAGGCCTGGAGAGGAGGGTCCGTCAGATGGATGAAACCTCAGATCACCATCTGTACACACATAGCAGTGTGTATAGATTGTGAAAAAGATTATTGCGTGTTCCACACAGTGCTGCTTTTTAATTCCCTTCATCAGTTTAACAAGTTTGACTCGGCAACAAACTGAAAAAGTCAATTCAGTCATCTGACGAAAACAACATCAACAGGTGATAGATCAACCTGAAAATGAGGCCGTCACTCATCATGAAGTGAAAAGCTCCAACATTTCCACACAGAGTTCAGACTGTTGAACAGACTTCATCAACTTCACTGAATCTTTTGGAAGCTGAAACTGTAATATTACAGTTAGTGTTTGTGAGCTCTAGAGGTCAGTGTAGGACTGACTGAGTCTGGTACCTGAACTGATCAGGATCAAGAACATGCTGAAGGAGGAACACACAGAAAGAGCAGAGAGGGTTTGATGGATCTGATCTGACAATAACAACTGCTGAGGATGAACATTTGTCAACTTTTCACATTGACAAGAAATAGAGAAAAAATCATGAGCAAATGTGTTTTTCTGAATTTAAAACTTTGTGTAACAAGAAAACAAGTACAGAACAAAAATAAAAGTTAATACCTTTAAAGAGACTCTTTTAAAATGATCAATCAAACGTGCTAATGTAAAAATAAAGAAATCATCTGTAGAGCAAAAGTAGAAAAGGCTTGTTCCTCTCTGAGGATAAAGACCTTTGAGCAGACTCTTGTGTTGTCTGCAGTCAGACCAACTCTGCTGCTGCTGCTGCTTCATCTGTTTGATTCTATGCAAACTCAGAGAGCTTCCTTGTTCCTCAGCTATAAAAACTGTCCATCAGGCTGTCAGTGGAGTTCACAGCTGCTCACCTTCAACATAAACCATGTTTTCTGGAGCTCTGCTGCTGCTGCTGCTGCTGGCAGCTGGATGTGAGTCAGTCTGGATCTGTCAAAGTCCACAGTTCTTCTTTTACAGCTCAACTCCATCATTTGGTACCAAACATTTTCTCTTTTTCAACAGGTGTGAAGTGTGAACAGCTGACTCAGCCAGCCTCTGTGACTGTGCAGCCAGGTCAACGTCTGACCATCACCTGTCAGGTCTCTTATTCTGTCAACAGCTATGCAACAGTCTGGATCAGACAGCGTACAGGGGAAGGACTCAAGTGGATCGGTAGAAGAGTTGGCACCTCAACAAACTACAAAGATTCACTGAAACACAAGTTCAGTATAGACTTGGACTCCTCCAGAAACACAGCGACTCTAAACGGACAGAACATGCAGACCGAAGACTCTGCTGTTTATTACTGTGCCAGAGACCCACAACAACACAAACCATCTGTAGAGCTGAACAAAAACCCCTCAGAGCCTGAACACCTGTGACATGAAGCCACCAGAGGAGGAGCCCTCAGACCAACAATCATCATAATGACTCTGTAAACTGTCAGAACTGTGACACATATCTATAGTACAATCATTAAAATAATGTATTTTACTTAAAATAAGCATATCACTCTTTAGTATATATCAATATATTAACAAATAAAAACATGAACAAATATGACCAAAAACTTTTATTAAATTTAATTTCATTGACAGATTATTCATAAGTTTTTTTGTTTTTTTGATTTATATTTACACAAAGATGATTTTTTATTTGAGGAGTTTTATATTTCATCTAAACTCTGTATGACTGAGGTGAAACTGTGACTCCACTATTCTGATCATCTCAAAGTCCTTTAATGTTTAAGGGGCAGTTGTTGGCCATGATTCAAAGGATTCAGACTTCCTAAAGAACCGATCTTACTATGTGGGATGATATGAAAAAATGTCCTTCAGCTGTCTGAAGATTAAACACATCCTCTGAAGAAAACTAAAAAACTAAGACAGATGAGCTGATCAGGAGTTACTGCTGTACAGTTACAGTAAATATGAGGACCTTACTCTCTGATTCATGAAATACAAATGTTTATTGCTCATTCATATATCACACATGTGATCATGCTGAATATGAATACAGTTAAAGTAGAGGACAGAAATGAGATCAATCTCTGTGAAGGGAGGAGTCAATGCAAAGTCAGCCGTCTTCCTCCTCTACTTCAGTGAGTGCAGAGAGGAGGACAGAGGACAGTGGACACTCAGTTTGACATGATGGACTATAGGACAGGACTGCTGCTTCTGATTGTCTGCTGGACAGGTGGAGATCATCACTAATCTGAGTTGGACTTTTTCACCTCATGACAACAAACTCACTTCAATCTGTTGGTTTTTTTCTTCTGTCTTTTCAGGTGTTGGTGGTCAGACTCTGACTGAATCTGAGCCGGTGGTTAAACGTCCTGGAGAATCCCACAGACTGACCTGTACAGCCTCTGGATTCACATTCAGCAGCTTGTATTTACACTGGGTCAGACAGGCTCCTGGAAAAGGACTGGAGTGGATCGCTTATATCAGCACAAGCAGTACTCCTATCTATTACTCCCAGTCAGTCCAGGGCAGATTCACCATCTCCAGAGATGACTCCAGCAGTAAACTCTACCTACAGATGAACAGTCTGAAGACTGAGGACACAGCAGTGTATTACTGTGCCAGAGACCCACAGTGAGAGACAAGAACAGGAGAGACGTTCAAAAACTACTTCCTCTTTTTAACACACTGACAACAACAAGTTTCAGGAATGAAAAAGGAGAGCACTGATCAGGTTTTTAAAAATCTAATTGGAACTTAAGTGTCTTTTTTTTCACCTATCCTTCTTACTAAATCAAAATATTCAAAACATCTTATTCCACACGTTAGATAGAAAACAAAACAAAACAAAACACAACAAAAAAACCACAAAAAAAAATGACTCAGAAAAAAATAAAATAATAATAATCAAATTAAATCCTGAATATTAGTTCATCTGTATTTGTGGATCGTCTGACACATCTTCAATTCATCATCAAGAGCGTTCCATAAATTCATACCTTTAACCGAAGTACACTGTTCTTTGATCTTGGTTCTTGTTTTTATTTTTTCCATCATATGTGTCCCTTGGAGCTCATACCTACGTTCCCATTTTTTAAACATACTGACAATTTTACAAGGCAATGAATTATTATGTACTTTGTACATGGTCTGTGCTATTTTGTAGTCCACCAGGTCCTTAAATTTTAATGCTCTTAATTTAATGAATAATTTATTTGATGGTTCTCTGTAATTTGAATTGGTGATAATCCGTACTGCTCTTTTTTGCAAGATTTAAACAGGTTTTAAATTAATGTCAGACAAAACAGAAATATTGAAATCTTGGATGAGGAACAAACTTCAGTATTCACATGTATGTCGGGGTTCATATGTAGAGGGTAGTTTATCATATTAATGAAAGGAGGACTTTCTAATTTGTGGCTTACAAGGTTTTTTTTTTGTGTTTGCCAATTCATAAAACAGTGTGTATAGATGGTGAAACAGATAATTGCATGTTTCACACAGAGCTGCTTTTTAATTCCCTTCATCAGTTTAACAAGTTTGACTCGGCAACAAACAGAAAAAGTCGATTCAGTAATCTGACAAAAACAACATCAACAGGTGATAGATCAACCTGAAAATGAGGCCGTCACTCATCATGAAGTGAAAAGCTCCAACATTTCCACACAGAGTTCAGACTGTTGAACAGACTTCATCAACTTCACTGAATCTTTTGGAAGCTGAAACTGTAATATTACAGTTAGTGTTTGTGAGCTCTAGAGGTCAGTGTAGGACTGACTGAGTCTGGTACCTGAACTGATCAGGATCAAGAACATGCTGAAGGAGGAACACACAGAAAGAGCAGAGAGGGTTTGATGGATCTGATCTGACAATAACAACTGCTGAGGATGAACATTTGTCAACTTTTCACATTGACAAGAAACAGAGAAAAAATTACGAGCAAATGTGTTTTTATGAATTTAAAACTTTGTGTAACAAGAAAACAAGTACAGAACAAAAATAGAAGTTAATACCTTTAAAGAGACTCTTTCAAAATGATCAATCAAACGTTCTAATGTAAAAATAAATAAATAAATCATCTGTAGAGCAAAAGTAGAAAAGGCTTGTTCCTCTCTGAGGATAAAGACCTTTGAGCAGACTCTTGTGTTGTCTGCAGTCAGACCAACTCTGCTGCTGCTGCTGCTTCATCTGTTTGATTCTATGCAAACTCAGAGAGCTTCCTTGTTCCTCAGCTATAAAAACTGTCCATCAGGCTGTCAGTGGCGTTCACAGCTGCTCACCTTCAACATAAACCATGTTTTCTGGAGCTCTGCTGCTGCTGCTGCTGCTGGCAGCTGGATGTGAGTCAGTCTGGATCTGTCAAAGTCCACAGTTCTTCTTTTACAGCTCAACTCCATCATTTGGTACCAAACATTTTCTCTTTTTCAACAGGTGTGAAGTGTGAACAGCTGACTCAGCCAGCCTCTGTGACTGTGCAGACAGGTCAACGTCTGACCATCACCTGTCAGGTCTCTTATTCTGTCAGCAGCGGCGGCTACTACACAGCCTGGATCAGACAGCCTGCAGGGAAAGGACTGGAGTGGATCGGGATGGGATACACTGGAGGCACTTACTACAAAGATTCACTGAAGAACAAGTTCAGCATCGATTTAGACTCCTCCAGTAAAACATTAACTCTAAACGGACAGAACATGCAGCCTGCAGACTCTGTTGTTTATTACTGTGCCAGAGACCCACAACAACACAAACCATCTGTAGAGCTGAACAAAAACCCCTCAGAGCCTGAACACCTGTGACATGAAGCCACCAGAGGAGGAGCCCTCAGACCAACAATCATTTCTACATCAGCTTTTAATGACAGAAACTGTCTTTAAATGAGGTTTAAATATCAAATATACAAACAATATAGCTCCTCCACAGGGTAAAGTCTGGGTATTATCCTTGACAGCTCTCTATCATTCCAAGCTCACATCAGTAATATTACTCTGTCTGCATGTTTCAACTCTGCAACATCAACCCCCATACCACTTCAATCCTGGTCCACAGCCTTCCCACTGGGCAATAGACGGCTATTAGACGTCTAGTACTTTATAGACCTAATTTCAACCGTCTAGAGTCTGTATATTTTTAGACAGAATTTAGACGTTGCACTTTTACCCATTATTCTATAACTATTTTTTTCAAAAAGGAACTGTGAGTTTCATAACTGATCTCCAAGTATTTAACCAAAATAATTATGATAGCCGTCAAGCAATATACAGTTATACCTCTGTTGGCCAGCTAGTCGTAAACTTGGTCTAAATTCAGACGTCTAAAAACTTTCATTTTTAGACCTGTGGTAGCCTGATTTTAGACCATTCGTCTAGGCTACATTTAGACGTCTATTAGACCTCTTTTAGACCAAAAAATGCTCGGTGGGTTGTTTCCTCCTGTATTGATTACTGTGACTCTGGTCTTCCTCACAAATCTCTCCGTAAACTAAAACTGGTTCAGAACTCAGCTGCTCCTATCATTAACAAAACATCTTTATACTTTCAAATAAAATGAATTATTATAAAAGACATATGAGTGACTTCAATATTAACAAATGTGCAAAATAATTGGACAGAAAAAAAGAGGTCCACACTCATGTAGTCTCTGTGAGGAGGAGTCAATGCAAAGTCAGCCGTCTTCCTCCTCTACTTCAGTGAGTGCAGAGAGGAGGACAGAGGACAGTGGACACTCAGTTTGACATGATGGACTATAGGACAGGACTGCTGCTTCTGACTGTCTGCTGGACAGGTGGAGATCATCACTAATCTGAGTTGGACTTTTTCACCTCATGACAACAAACTCACTTCAATCTGTTGGTTTTTTTCTTCTGTCTTTTCAGGTGTTGGTGGTCAGACTCTGACTGAATCTGAGCCGGTGGTTAAACGTCCTGGAGAATCCCACAGACTGACCTGTACAGCCTCTGGATTCACATTCAGCAGCAGCTATATGGCCTGGGTCAGACAGGCTCCTGGAAAAGGACTGGAGTGGATCTCAGAAATCAGCAGCGATGGTAGTAGCACCTACTACTCTGAGTCAGTTAGAGGCCGGTTCACCATCTCCAGAGACAACAGCAGACAGCAGCTGTATCTGCAGATGAACAGTCTGAAGACTGAAGACTCTGCTGTTTATTACTGTGCCAGAGACCCACAACAACACAAACCATCTGTAGAGCTGAACAAAAACCCCTCAGAGCCTGAACACCTGTGACATGAAGCCACCAGAGGAGGAGCCCTCAGACCAACAATCATCATAATGACTCTGTAAACTTTCAGAACTGTGACTCATATCTAAAGTACAATTCTTTACACAGCATGTTTTATTAAACCTGACTGAACAGGAATTCAAAAGACACAAATTAATTTAATATTTATCTTTACATTCTTAAAAATGTAAATAGAAAAACTGGTCAAACTGGCCAATAAGGTTTTATCTTCATTGATCCACATTTTTTTTTCACTGACAGATCTTCAGTGAAGTCTTTGGACACTGACATTAAATTACTGAAAATTTAGTTGGAAGTTTTAATTTTCCATAGAAGATAATTTCATTTTTTTCTGAAACTCTGTCTGACTTTGTGAATCTGTGTTTTCACAATAACTAACAATGGGTCAGAGTTTTCAGGTTCTCTTAGAATAGTTATTTTAATTTATTTCCCCAGGAATAACCTACATCAAGTACTCAGATGACAGTAATCATGGACACCACAAACACAGTTGGACTACTGCAAACAGAACTGGACTCGTTTTCACTGTGGTGTAGGGACAACTGTCTAGACCTTAATGCATCCAAGACGAAAGAAATGGTCATTTCCTTCCATCATGGCCACTCTACCATACCCTCACTCACAATCAACAATGAAACAATCGAAAAGGTCCCCTCATATAAATATCTCGGCTCCATAATCGACCATAAACTTACATTTCAACTCAATACTGAACACATTTTTTCAAAATGCCAACAGCGCCTCTTTTTTCTTCGGAAGCTCCGAAAACTTCAGGTTCACCTGTCCATTCTTGCTGTTTTCTATAAATGTTTCATTGAATCCATCCTCACCATCACTGCCTGATTTGGCTCACTCACCCTTACTCACCGCAACACTCTTAATGAAATGATCAAAATCAGCAGCAAAATCATTGGTCAGGAACAGGAGTCACTCACCACCATCTACAACACCAGAGTCCTGAGGAAAGGGAACCAGATCTCCACTGACCCCTCTCACACCCTGCACCCTCACTATACTCTGCTGCCTTCAGGGCGCAGGTACAGGTTGCTCCCACTGAGGACAAAGAGGGCCACCTCCAGCTTCCTTCCCACCTCTATCCGCCTGTTAAACAGCTGATTGCTACACAATATTGTAGAGGAGGACTAGTATGATTGACCTTTTGTTTTCAATATATTTAACGTTTTTATTGTATTTATTATGGACTCTAGATTATGATCTGTGAATGAAAATGTGCTATGTTTTATTTGTTTCAGCAAAGGCGCTTTCTCTGCAAATGAAGTTCCTAACGAATGAATAAAGTTAATTTGAATTTGAATTTGATTAAGTGAGTGGGATCATATTGGAAGTGTATCTTGTCTCTAAGTTGTCAAAAAATGAAAACAGTTTAAAAACAGTGATGAGCTGATCAGGAGTTACTGTTGTACAGTTACAGCTAATATGAGGACCTCACTCTCTGATTCATGAGATTAAAAACATTCATTCAGTGTCTCTGATTCAAATTTAACGTTTGGTTCTTTAACAACCAACAGGTGACAGAGGGGAGGTTCCTGTTAACTTCAATCATTTTCAAAGAAAAGTTAAATTTAACACCCTAATCCCTCAAGTTGAAGTAAACAAAAACAGGAACAATTGCTCTAAAGGGAGGAGTCAATGCAAAGTCAGCCGTCTTCCTCCTCTACTTCAGTGAGTGCAGAGAGGAGGACAGAGGACAGTGGACACTCAGTTTGACATGATGGACTATAGGACAGGACTGCTGCTTCTGACTGTCTGCTGGACAGGTGGAGATCATCACTAATCTGAGTTGGACTTTTTCACCTCATGACAACAAACTCACTTCAATCTGTTGGTTTTTTTCTTCTGTCTTTTCAGGTGTTGGTGGTCAGACTCTGACTGAATCTGAGCCGGTGGTTAAACGTCCTGGAGAATCCCACAGACTGACCTGTACAGCCTCTGGATTCACATTCAGTGACTATGGCATGAACTGGGTGAGACAGGCTCCTGGAAAAGGACTGGAGTGGATCGCTGAAGTTAGCAGCAATGGTGGTAGCACCTGGTACTCAGAGTTATTTAGAGGCCGGTTCACCATCTCCAGAGACAACAGCAGACAGCAGCTGTATCTGCAGATGAACAGTCTGAAGACTGAGGACACAGCAGTGTATTACTGTGCCAGAGACCCACAGTGAGAGACGGGAACAGGAGAGACGTACAAAAACTACTTCCTCTTTTTAACACACTGACAACATTCATCAGTTTCAGGAATGAAAAAGGAGAGCACTGATCAGGTTTTAGACTCAGAAATGTCTTTTTCCTCAGGAGCTTCATTTACACAACATAGAAAAGTGTTTGTAATAAAGTGATGCAGATTAAATTCATTCAGTTTTCATGAGTTTCATGTAGAGGGTGATGACAGACCATCTTTTCTTTGGTAAAGCAGATCTCATCATCTCTAAAGTGGGTTTGGATCCTCAATATTCTGTAAACAGGGCTCAGAGAAAACCCCATAATGACTCCAACAGCTTCTGATTCAGCAGCTGAACAGCATCTATGTTGGTATAATGGTGATCATCATAAATACATTTCTATTTCTCTAATTCACTGTCAGTTTGATCATTTTCACCAAAATAACAAACAAATAATCATCGTCAGATTTCCAATTTTAAAACTTGTAATTGTTTCAGAACAATCACAGACTGCTGTCCTGGAGCCACTGTCACTATTGTTCTATAAAAACACAGACTCATATTCAAGCACAAGTTTGACTCAAAAACAACATCAACAGGTGATAGATCAACCTGAAAATGAGGCCGTCACTCATCATGAAGTGAAAAGCTCCAACATTTCCACACAGAGTTCAGACTGTTGAACAGACTTCATCAACTTCACTGAATCTTTTGGAAGCTGAAACTGTAATATTACAGTTAGTGTTTGTGAGCTCTAGAGGTCAGTGTAGGACTGACTGAGTCTGGTACCTGAACTGATCAGGATCAACAACATGTAACAAGAAAACAAATACAGAACAAAAATAGAAGTTAATACCTTTAAAGAGACTCTTTCAAAATGATCAATCAAACGTTCTAATGTAAAAATAAATAAATAAATCATCTGTAGAGCAGAAGTAGAAAAGGCTTGTTCCTCTCTGAGGATAAAGACCTTTGAGCAGACTCTTGTGTTGTCTGCAGTCAGACCAACTCTGCTGCTGCTGCTGCTTCATCTGTTTGATTCTATGCAAACTCAGAGAGCTTCCTTGTTCCTCAGCTATAAAAACTGTCCATCAGGCTGTCAGTGGAGTTCACAGCTGCTCACCTTCAACATAAACCATGTTTTCTGGAGCTCTGCTGCTGCTGCTGCTGCTGGCAGCTGGATGTGAGTCAGTCTGGATCTGTCAAAGTCCACAGTTCTTCTTTTACAGCTCAACTCCATCATTTGGTACCAAACATTTTCTCTTTTTCAACAGGTGTGAAGTGTGAACAGCTGACTCAGCCAGCCTCTGTGACTGTGCAGCCAGGTCAACGTCTGACCATCACCTGTCAGGTCTCTTATTCTGTCAGCAGCTACAACACAGCCTGGATTAGACAGCCTGAAGGGAAAAGACTGGAGTGGATTGGGATGAGACACACTGGAGGCACTTACTACAAAGATTCACTGAAGAACAAGTTCAGCATCGATTTAGACGCCTCCAGTAAAACATTAACTCTAAACGGACAGAACATGCAGCTTGAAGACTCTGCTGTTTATTACTGTGCCAGAGACCCACAACAACACAAACCATCTGTAGAGCTGAACAAAAACCCCTCAGAGCCTGAACACCTGTGACATGAAGCCACCAGAGGAGGAGCCCTCAGACCAACAATCATCATAATGACTCTGTAAACTGTCAGAACTGTGACACATATCTAAAGTACAATCATTGAAATAACATATTTCATTAAACCTGACTGTACAAGAATTCAAAACACACAAATATCTTCAATATTTATCAATATATACATAAAAAAATAAATAGAAAAACGAATCAATTAAGTTTTAATTCCATTGATCAACATATTTTTTCACTGACGGATATTCAGTATTTTTTTGTCCACTGACATTAAAATGTCATATTTTTCTCAAACTCTGTCTGACTTTGAAAAACTGTGTCTCCACAATAACTAACAATGGGTCAGAGTTTTCAGGTTCTCTTAGAATAGTTATTATTATAATAATCATTAAATGATTGGGATCATATTGGAAGTGTATCTTGTCTCTAAGTTGTCAAAAAATGAAAACAGTTTAAAACAGTGATGAGCTGATCAGGAGTTACTGTTGTACAGTTACAGCTAATATGAGGACCTCACTCTCTGATTCATCAGATTTAAAACATTCATTCTGTGTCTCTGATTCAAATTTAAAATTTGGTTCTTTAACAACCAACAGGTGACAGAGGGGAGGTTCCTGTTAACTTCAATCATTTTCAAAGTTAAGTTAAATTTAACACCCTAATCCCTCAGGTTAGAAGTAAACAAAAACAGGATCAATCTCTGTGAGAGGAGGAGTCAATGCAAAGTCAGCCGTCTTCCTCCTCTACTTCAGTGAGTGCAGAGAGGAGGACAGAGGACAGTGGACACTCAGTTTGACATGATGGACTATAGGACAGGACTGCTGCTTCTGACTGTCTGCTGGACAGGTGGAGATCATCACTAATCTGAGTTGGACTTTTTCACCTCATGACAACAAACTCACTTCAATCTGTTGGTTTTTTTCTTCTGTCTTTTCAGGTGTTGGTGGTCAGACTCTGACTGAATCTGAGCCGGTGGTTAAACGTCCTGGAGAATCCCACAGACTGACCTGTACAGCCTCTGGATTCACATTCAGCAGCTATGGAATGGGCTGGATCAGACAGGCTCCTGGAAAAGGACTGGAGTGGATCTCTTATATATACACTGATAGTAGTAGCACCTTCTACTCTGATTCAGTTAGAGGCCGGTTCACCATCTCCAGAGACAACAGCAGACAGCAGCTGTATCTGCAGATGAACAGTCTGAAGACTGAAGACTCTGCTGTTTATTACTGTGCCAGAGACCCACAACAACACAAACCATCTGTAGAGCTGAACAAAAACCCCTCAGAGCCTGAACACCTGTGACATGAAGCCACCAGAGGAGGAGCCCTCAGACCAACAATCATCATAACATCAGTTCAGTGTTAGACAGAGAGAAAAAGACACTTTAAAGGTTTTAATTTTAATGATCTCAGATTAAGTCCCTTGATTATGTTTGTTCTGTATAACATGAATCAGACCAATCACAGAGTCTCCCATCATTCCCTTTAAGAGCCAGGTTGGCCAAGTGTTGACAGTGTCCCCGTCTTTAGACACCCGTGGATCAACCTCTTACTCAGTAAGGATCGAACAAAAATTGGCAAAGCCGATCATATCAGACAATATTCATCATTTATACAATAATCGGCATTGCCCGTTTTTCCACCAATAGCAGATGAAATAAGTCTATCTTTGTTTTAACTTTGATCTGTACTAAGTAACTTTAGCTCGTCAGCTAACCTGTTCAGATACAACATACCATAAGTATTTTCACTGTCTCAAACTCAATCACAGTGTTGCTGTCACAGCACCATCAGGTCTCGGTTGTTACCTTACGTTTATGGATTATAGTTTAATGTTCTTATCTGGTTCTGACCCCGACTCAGTACATGCTATCATGACAGACAGAAATCTCAACACTAGAGTCTAATCAGAACTGAAAAACACTCAGTCTGCTGTTGGGTCAGTCTTCTCACTTCCACCCAGGACGTGTCTTTTTTCCCCCCCAGAAAGTCGCAAAATCACATCAGGCTTGATGTGTATAGTCAGGTACGTCAAAATTCGCCTCCAAATAATTCATAATTTCGGATCGTAAGTTTGCTTCGGTCCTGTTGTGTAAGGACCTTAAAGGCCAACATCAGCTTTTGGAATCATTACAGAAATAGCGCTGTTTAGCAATTTAGCTAATATGGATAATACACAAAGTAATACAGACCACTCTAGTCTGTGTCTCAACAAACAGCAGTCTGTCTTCAGAGTCAATCTTCACAGTCAAAAATAAGATTCTTCATCTTACACTTCACATAAAACCACATGCTCAAACTTATAACAAACACCATGAAACATGGAGAAACACAACAAAAGAAGCAAACTGTCAGGAAACAACACCGCTAAAGGTGCGCCACGGTCTCTGTGAAGCTTACGTAGCTAGCAAGAGCTACTTCCGGTTCTTTTCTCATTCTAAAATAAAAGCACGTGTTTAAAAAAAAAGGCTGAAGACGCGGACATTTACAAGAGGTTTGGTGGATGACAATAAGGTCACAGAAAACGTTTAAGTTACAAAAAAAAAAAAAAATCCTTAGCTTTAGTTATAAAAACACCAAAACCTTTTTATGATCAGTTTCAATGACATACACACTCATGTGAAATTTGGACCTACACACCTTGCCTATTAACATATATATACAGTTATAGATTAAACAAACAGTTAGGCGCCTGTAAAGTTTGCACCGCTGCTGAAAAAAAGTTAGCGCCATCTTCATACTGTCTTGTCTCTACAAGCGATGAATCATTTTCTGTAGTTTTTGTTTTTCTTCATTCAAGACAGAGTTTGGTGGCACATGCATGAACCATGATCCGCTATATTGATTTTAATGTGACGTCAACAACAATGCTGCGAAGATGAGTTAAGAGAGGGGTAAATACAAATGACCTCAATAACCTCAACAATAAAGTGAGAGAGGAGTCAAATGATATTCCTCTGAGAGGAGGAGTCAATGCAAAGTCAGCCGTCTTCCTCCTCTACTTCAGTGAGTGCAGAGAGGAGGACAGAGGACAGTGGACACTCAGTTTGACATGATGGACTATAGGACAGGACTGCTGCTTCTGACTGTCTGCTGGACAGGTGGAGATCATCACTAATCTGAGTTGGACTTTTTCACCTCATGACAACAAACTCACTTCAATCTGTTGGTTTTTTTCTTCTGTCTTTTCAGGTGTTGGTGGTCAGACTCTGACTGAATCTGAGCCGGTGGTTAAACGTCCTGGAGAATCCCACAGACTGACCTGTACAGCCTCTGGATTCACATTCAGCAGCTACTATATGGCCTGGATCAGACAGGCTCCTGGAAAAGGACTGGAGTGGATCGCTAATATGCACCCTTCTAGTAGTAGTCACATCTACTACTCTGAGTCAGTTAGAGGCCGGTTCACCATCTCCAGAGACAACAGCAGACAGCAGCTGTATCTGCAGATGAACAGTCTGAAGACTGAAGACTCTGCTGTTTATTACTGTGCCAGAGACCCACAGTGACTGGAGTCTGCTGAGCAGCTGTACAAAAACCTACAGGACTCTTGTTGTTGATAGTTCTCTGGAATAATTTCAGTTCTGATTAAATAAATTATGAAATTGAGAAACTGTGAAATTTTCTTTTTCATGGACAACAGTATATATTAATTAAATAACTACAAATGTGTCTAACCACAATAATCCCCCCCTGGATAAAAACAACAGAGCGACCCATCTCCAGAAATCGTTCCCAGTGAATGTTATTTCAGTTCTGAAACAGCAGGTGGCAGTCAGTGTCAAGTTTTCCTCTCTTACTGTTCAGAAACACTCAGACCGGCTTATCTCACTGACCTTCACTCAAAGACTCAAACCATTGACTGACTGAACTCTAACACTCACTTTATCATTAGTTACTGACTGCAGAGTCATGTGTTCATCAGTTCACCATCTCATGTTGTTCTGACTCGTTCTCACAGGAGGAAAGGTGAAAAACTGGTTAAAAAAACTCAAATAAGGAGAAAGACTGAAGGACATCTTTGACTGTTGGTGTCTCAGTCTGTCTGAAGTCCACAGTCTCTGTCTCAGAGTTTCATTTTCACATCATCATCATCACCCAAATCTCTGGTGAGTAAAATGCAAATATACATGCTGATGCACCTGACACAGCCGCTCTGCCTGCTCTATATATCCTTCATAATGACCGTCACTCTCATAGGCTGAGCCAAGTCTCCACCATGACAGGGGTCCAAAGGTTCCTCCTCTTGGCTCTGATTTCAGGTGAGTGTCTTTATTGAGCAGCAGAGGAGCAGAAAGTGATCTCTGCATGTCTGCTGACTCCTTGTCCTCTAAAACTCTGGGTCCCTTTCAGCCGCTCAGGGCCAGTCCCTCACCTCCTCAGAACCAGTAGTCAGCAGACCAGGACAACCGGTCACTCTGTCCTGTAAAGTGGAAGGACTTGCTCTGGCTTGGCTGCACTGGATTCGTCAAAAACCAGGAAGAGGACTGGAGTGGATCGGTCGCATCAATGATGGGACCGGCACAATATTTGTCCAAAGTCTACAGGGCCAGTTTTCCATCACCAAGGACACATCGGTTAATGTTGTGTACTTGGAGGTGAAGAGCCTCAAACAGGAAGACTCTGCAGTTTATTATTGTGCTCGAGAGCCACAGTGACACAGGGGACGACAGAGCTGGACAAAAACTGAACTACACTGATGATGGCTGTGTGAGGAGCTCTGGAGAACGTCCGGGCTTTGAAAAGACACTTCCCACTGAATGATGGGAGTTACTCATGAAAATAACTGGACTGATTTCAGTCGATTTCTTTAGGCCGTCTAGACGCTCATCGCTGCAGCAATGACTTCATTATTGAGAAGAAAACCTGACTGTGAATCTGTGCATCCATTCAACAGCAGTGAAAACTCAACTTTACTGTTTAAAAACTCTAAATGATTCAGTCTTCACTTTTCTACATGACCTCCACCAACTTTAAAAATCCTCGTCTGAACTCTTTCACCTATTTCATCCTGTCCAGTTCAATATAATCTGACCAACAAGCACCCTCTTAGATATTGTCAGATCAGGGACTTTATTCAGAAGCAGTTCTCACATTTCCCTGATGGTTTGTTACTCAAACTCTGAACCAAAAGAGGATCATATCTGTCATTGACAACAGAACTGAGGCCTTGAACCCACCCTCCACTCCATCTGATCAGAGCTCCTGGGAGCCTGATCTGGGACTTGCTCCTTCAAATGAACTATGGTGCAGCAGACTGTGACTGGTGACAGTAGAAACATTACTGTGTTGTACCTTTACCATGTGACACAGAGAGAATGACGGACTCTGAGTTCGTCCAACAGCTTCTGTTTCCTTCAGACTAACTGATGTTGTCTCTCACTGTTATTACAAACAAAGGTGATAATCAATGATCCACAGTTACTACAATATCAACACTATCAAAATAGTGAGAACTAAAATGTTTGTATAGAGGGATGAAGACTAAAGATTTCCTTTATGTTGAAGAAAATAGGGACACTGTAAAATATCAGTTTGTACCTGAAGTTGTGTTTCACTGTGAGACCAAACTGGAGTTAATAATGAAGATAAATTATGAGAAAATTAAGGAAAATATATGGAAACCACAAAACATGAAGGTGACATTAATTTTCTCTGTGAAGGGAGGAGTCAATGCAAAGTCAGCCGTCTTCCTCCTCTACTTCAGTGAGTGCAGAGAGGAGGACAGAGGACAGTGGACACTCAGTTTGACATGATGGACTATAGGACAGGACTGCTGCTTCTGACTGTCTGCTGGACAGGTGGAGATCATCACTAATCTGAGTTGGACTTTTTCACCTCATGACAACAAACTCACTTCAATCTGTTGGTTTTTTTCTTCTGTCTTTTCAGGTGTTGGTTGGTCAGACTCTGACTGAATCTGAGCCGGTGGTTAAACGTCCTGGAGAATCCCACAGACTGACCTGTTATGCCTATGGATTCACATTCAGCAGCTACTATATGGGCTGGATAAGACAGGCTCCTGGAAAAGGACTGGAGTGGATGGCCTGGATTGATACTGGTAGTAGTAGCACCTACTACTCTGACTCAGTTAGAGGCCGGTTCACCATCTCCAGAGACGACAGCAGACAGCAGCTGTATCTGCAGATGAACAGTCTGAAGACTGAAGACTCTACTGTTTATTACTGTGCCAGAGACCCACAACAACACAAACCATCTGTAGAGCTGAACAAAAACCCCTCAGAGCCTGAACACCTGTGACATGAAGCCACCAGAGGAGGAGCCCTCAGACCAACAATCATCATAATGACTCTGTAAACTGTCACAACTGTGACACATATCTAAAGTACAATCATTAAAATAACATCTTTTACTAAACCTGATCAAACTGATATTTAAAAACACATAGCTGTCAAGTATTTATCCATGAATGAATGAATAAATACAGTGGATATAAAAAGTCTACACACTCCTGTTTAACTGCCAGGTTTTTGTCATGTAAAAAAAATCAAGATAAACAATTTCAGATCTTCTTCCACGTTTAATGTGACCTATAACCTGTACAACACAATTGAAAAACAAACAGAAATCCTTCAGGGAGGTGAAGTAAAAAAAAACAACTGAGATCATGTGGTTTCATAAGTGTGTACACCCTTTAATAACCAGGGATGTAGCTGTGTTCAGATTTAACCAATAACATTCAAACTCAGGTTAAATTGGAGTCAGCACACACCTGTCACCAATTACAGTGACTCTGATCAACGGTAAAGTTCAGCTGTTCTAGTAGCTTTTCCAGACATTTTTTAGACACATCTTCCAGCACAAACCATGGTCTGCAGAGAGCTTCCAAAGCACCAGAGGGATCTCAGTATTCAAAGATCTCAGTCAGGTGAGGCTACAAAAGAATTTCTAAGGAATCAAATATACCATGGAACACAGTGAAGACCGTCATCATCAAGTGGAGAAAATATGGAACAACAGTGACATTACCAAGAACAGGACGTCCGTCAAAAATTGATGAAAAAACAAGACGAAAACTGGTCAGGGAGGATACCAAGAGGCCGACAGCAACACTGAAGGAGCTGCAGGAATTTCTGGCTTCTAGTACTGGCTGTGTAGAACATGAGACAACAATCTCCTGCTGTCTTCATATGTCTGAGCTATGGGGTAGAGGGGCAAGATGGAAGACTTATCTTACAAAGAAAAACATCAAAACATCTGAAATCTCCCAAACACGTGGGAAAATGTGTCATGGTCTGATGAAACCAAAGTTGAACTTTTTGGGCATCATTGCAAAAAGTATATTTGGCTCAAAATCAACACTGCTGATGACCAAAAGAACACCATACCTACAGTGAAGCATGGTCGTGGCAGCATCATGCTTTGGGGATGTTTTTCTTCAGCTGGAACTGGTGCCTTAGTCAGGGTGGAGGGAACTATGAACAGTTCCAAATACCAGTCAGTGTTGGAACAAAACCTTCGGTTATCTGCTCGAAGGCTGAAGATGAAGAGGAACTTCATCTTTCAGCGCGACAATGACCCAAAGCACACATTCTCACATTTCCCTGATGGTTTGTTACTCAAACTCTGAACCAAAAGAGGATCATATCTGTCATTGACAACAGAACTGAGGCCTTGAACCCACCCTCCACTCCATCTGATCAGAGCTCCTGGGAGCCTGATCTGGGACTTGCTCCTTCAAATGAACTATGGTGCAGCAGACTGTGACTGGTGACAGTAGAAACATTACTGTGTTGTACCTTTACCATGTGACACAGAGAGAATGACGGACTCTGAGTTCATACAACAGCTTCTGTTTCCTGCAGACTAACTGATGTTGTCTCTCACTGTTATTACAAACAAAGGTGATAATCAATGATCCATAGTCACGACAAGATCAACACTATCAAACTAGTGAGAACTAAAGTGTTTTGTAAAGAGGGATGAAGACTTAAGATTTCCTTTATGTTGAAGAAAATAGGGACACTGTAAAATATCAGTTTGTACCTGTGGCAATCAAGACAACCCTGGGTGTGAAACCCACACATTCCTCAGAGGAAAGTTTCCTTATCTGGTCCCAGGAAACAGGATATAAATCTTTCCAGACTCGTTTACACTTTCAGGTTAAATAAGTGACCCAACCGGAGGTTGACTAAACCTCTGACTCTTCATGATTGGTCAGTTCGGCGAACAGAGACAGAGTTTTTATTACCTTTTAAACTGACTCCATTGCTGACCATCTAAATAAACATTAACGTCTCAACCCAGATCTCCCATTTGAGATTTACCTTCTTAAAGCGTGTGAACGTACGGACCCTAGGAAAAGGGGGGGACACTGACCTCCAGACCTCGGTCGTAAAACCCTGCTCGACCATACACTGATAAAGACTACATTCCTTTGGTGAAAGAATACAAATGACTGATCATGACATCTTATGCATTCAGCAATGTACTAATCTGTCTAATCATGAAATTTGTGTTAAAATGAGATGTTTCCCGTTTTTCTATGTGCTCCAGAAGCCGAGTTATCGCTCTTTAGTTTCTTTAGACCAACAGCTTTTCAGACTGTTCCATGAACTTTTAAGAGTTAAATTTATCGACTATGAATCATAACTTAACTCTAGGTAACAGAAACAGTTTAGAAATGTTTGGTTTATATTGTAGTTGTTTGTTTAGTATTTTTAACCATTAGGTGGTTATAATGTCATTGAATAACCTTAATGTGAGTATTTAGAATCCATTATTAATCATGATGAAGTTCATTCACATGTGTTTACTCTTTTGTTGTTCACAGTTTCCAGGTGTTACTATCTGTTTCATTTCAGAGTAATTTAGCATGTTCAATGTGATACTTAAAACATAATGAGAATGTTTGATGTGATCCTACACTTCATTCATATGTGTTTAGTATCAAATTATTTATCATGAAACCAAGCATTCAATGATATTAATCATAGTGAGTGAGTATCAGATCTGACTCTTTTACCAGCCAAAAGAATAAGTTAGATCAAATAATCAGAGACCCGATGACCCCCTCCTCTTTCTCCTCAGACACTCCCAGTGTGAGAAGATAAAACCAGTGGAGTGGGGTTGCTCACTCTCTTATTCTCTTATGCTTCTGCTCTTGTGTGCTGACTCCCTTGTCTCTCTTAGGCCCCTTACTCTCGGGCCCTTCTCTTCTGCCCACACCCTTCTGTGGTGCGTTTCTTTGTTTTCTCTTAGAACTTTTTCTTAGTCTTCTAAGTTTCACGCCACGTGTTGATTCACGTTGATTTTTCTTTAACATCGTCTTAGTTCAAGTTTTGAAACTTCAACTTTTTGTGCACATAGCAATTCAAGATTAAGCCTTTGATTGATTTTTCTTTAATTTCGCGAAGCCATTTTTGAAAGTTTTCTCTGCTCTTTGAGCCTCGTTTTTCTGAGTTTTCTGCGTGATTCAAAGTCACCTCTGAACACAACCCAGCAGGCCCAGGTCATCCTCTGTGCCAGAGTTTTTGAGTGAGACCAAAGAAGTACCCAAACGAGCATCCACAGGATCCACAGGCGCTGGCTTTGCTTCGGGCCCGAGTGCTGCAACTCCTGGCTCATCCTTCGGCTGACTTCAGTCGTCTTCTGAGCTGAACCGCTCGAACCGCCAGTAGCCCCGGACCTTCGGAACCTGCTCCATCTTCTCCAAGGACCAGTCTCACTTAAGTATGCAAACCTCCAGAGCTCTAAAGAGGGCTGATGCTGTCTCATGCGTTCATAACTCAGATATCCACTTATTCTGGTAATCTTAGATTCCTCCAAATCCACATCCGAGTTTATCTCGACACCAAGTTAGTGTAGGTTAATATGTTAGCGCATATTCACTCACTATCATTAACTTTAGTGCTCCTAGCCTGGCTCAGAATCTTTATTTATTCACCTATTATTATCTATCTTCATTATCTTATCATCATTTATTGCATGTGTGTTGTACCATCATTTATCCTGTAATAAACAGATCATTATTTTTCTAAGTTCCTGTCTGTTAGTGTTCTTCCAGAAGTGGAGTCCCTGAAATTAGAATTTCGACTTAAGATATGAGACTGATTAATTAAGACTGATTAATTAAAACTGACTTGATTTTTGATTTCTGAAATAAACTTTTGTTTTCTTTATTTTCCCACCATTAAGGGTGGGTGGTGCCCCTTTCAACGAGTGCATAAATGTCATAATTTGAGATTATTAATCTTCAGACATTTATTATAAATTCCAATCGCTACAGTACTATTTTGGTACGGCCTTGTGAGGCTCATTTCAAATCGCTACATATATTTTGGTGCGACCGTGTGAGGCTCATTTCAAATCACTACATACCTGAAGTTGTGTTTCACTGTGAGACCAAACTGGAGTTAATAATGAAGATAAATTATGAGAAAATTAAGCAAAATATATGGAAACCACAAAACATGAAGGTGACATTAATTTTCTCTGTGAGAGGAGGAGTCAATGCAAAGTCAGCCGTCTTCCTCCTCTACTTCAGTGAGTGCAGAGAGGAGGACAGAGGACAGTGGACACTCAGTTTGACATGATGGACTATAGGACAGGACTGCTGCTTCTGACTGTCTGCTGGACAGGTGGAGATCATCACTAATCTGAGTTGGACTTTTTCACCTCATGACAACAAACTCACTTCAATCTGTTGGTTTTTTTCTTCTGTCTTTTCAGGTGTTGGTGGTCAGACTCTGACTGAATCTGAGCCGGTGGTTAAACGTCCTGGAGAATCCCACAGACTGACCTGTACAGCCTCTGGATTCACATTCAGCAGCTACTATATGGCCTGGGTCAGACAGGCTCCTGGAAAAGGACTGGAGTGGATCTCTTATATATACACTGATAGTAGTGGCACCTTCTACTCTGAGACAGTTAGAGGCCGGTTCACCATCTCCAGAGACAACAGCAGACAGCAGCTGTATCTGCAGATGAACAGTCTGAAGACTGAAGACTCTGCTGTTTATTACTGTGCCAGAGACCCACAACAACACAAACCATCTGTAGAGCTGAACAAAAACCCCTCAGAGCCTGAACACCTGTGACATGAAGCCACCAGAGGAGGAGCCCTCAGACCAACAATCATCATAATGACTCTGTAAACTGTCAGAACTGTGACTCATATCTAAAGTACAATCATTAAAATAACATCTTTTACTAAACCTGATCAAACTGATATTTAAAAACACATTACTGTAGTTTTTATCTATGAATGAATGAATAAATATATCAAAGTTACACCTCAACAACTTCATTATCTTTAGGGCAGAACAGATCAGGGAGTTGGGGAAGTAGCCAGGTGGAGGGATCTACATGTATGTTAACAACAGGTGGTGTCACAACATCAAAATCCACAGCCGGGTCTGTACCAAGACCTGCAGATGTTGACCCTACTCCTTCATCCCTTTTACTTTCCAAGAAAGTTTCCCACTGTGGTGATCAGCTGTGTTTACAATCACCAACACCAAGGCTGCAGCTGAGCTCATGACTAACTGTACTAGCAGCATGAGAGTCAATATCCAGAGGCACCAGTGTTCACTATTGGTGATTTTTACAGCTGCAGACTCCACAGTGCTCTACTGAGTATCAAGCTCTCTCCAGTTCTCCATTCCATCTTCTCGGAGTCCTTCAGGTCTGCTTCAGTGCCAAACACATGGAAAAATCCACTCTCAAACCCGTGTCCCAGAAACCCTTCCCCTCAGAGCCAATCAAAACTATTGATTCTGAACACCATCCTCCCGTCTGTCAGACCACAGCTGGATTCTAATCAGTTTGCATACAGGGTCAAAAGGGGGACAGAGGATGCTGCTGAGTGCCTCCTCCACTCCTCCAGACTCTTCTTCATCGACTTCAGCTGATTCAAACTTAACCTTTTGACCTTTTACAGTCAAAAGGGACAAGGAGGAGGTTCCTGTGACCTGATCAAAGGATCAAAACTGGAATTCAGGTTAAAGGCAGTGTGAGAAGTAAAGGGAAATGAGATCAATCTCTGAGAGGAGGAGTCAATGCAAAGTCAGCCGTCTTCCTCCTCTACTTCAGTGAGTGCAGAGAGGAGGACAGAGGACAGTGGACACTCAGTTTGACATGATGGACTATAGGACAGGACTGCTGCTTCTGACTGTCTGCTGGACAGGTGGAGATCATCACTAATCTGAGTTGGACTTTTTCACCTCATGACAACAAACTCACTTCAATCTGTTGGTTTTTCTCTTCTGTCTTTTCAGGTGTTGGTGGTCAGACTCTGACTGAATCTGAGTCGGTGGTTAAACGTCCTGGAGAATCCCACAGACTGACCTGTACAGCCTCTGGATTCACATTCAGCAGCTACTATATGGCCTGGGTCAGACAGGCTCCTGGAAAAGGACTGGAGTGGATTAACGCAATGTATGACAGTAGCAATATTGCCTATTCTGAGTCCTTTAGAGGCCGGTTCACCATCTCCAGAGACGACAGCAGACAGCAGCTGTATCTGCAGATGAACAGTCTGAAGACTGAAGACTCTGCTGTTTATTACTGTGCCAGAGACCCACAGTGACTGGAGTCTGCTGAGCAGCTGTACAAAAACCTACAGGACTCTTTTGTTGTTGATAGTTCTCTGGAATAATTTCAGTTCTGATTAAATAAATTATGAAATTGAGAAACTGTGAAATTTTCTTTTTCATGGACAACAGTAAATATTAATTAAATAACTACAAATGTGTCTAACCACAATAATCCCCCCCTGGATAAAAACAACAGAGCGACCCATCTACAGAAATCGTTCCCAGTGAATGTTATTTCAGTTCTGAAACAGCAGGTGGCAGTCAGTGTCAAGTTTTCCTCTCTTACTGTTCAGAAACACTCAGACCGGCTTATCTCACTGACCTTCACTCAAAGACTCAAACCATTGACTGACTGAACTCTAACACTCACTGTATCATTAGTTACTGACTGCAGAGTCATGTGTTCATCAGTTCACCATCTCATGTTGTTCTGACTTGTTCTCACAGGAGGAAAGGTGAAAAACTGGTTAAAAAAACTCAAATAAGGAGAAAGACTGAAGGACATCTTTGACTGTTGGTGTCTCAGTCTGTCTGAAGTCCACAGTCTCTGTCTCAGAGTTTCATTTTCACATCATCATCATCACCCAAATCTCTGGTGAGTAAAATGCAAATATACATGCTGATGCACCTGACACAGCCGCTCTGCCTGCTCTATATATCCTTCATAATGACCGTCACTCTCATAGGCTGAGCCAAGTCTCCACCATGACAGGGGTCCAAAGGTTCCTCCTCTTGGCTCTGATTTCAGGTGAGTGTCTTTATTGAGCAGCAGAGGAGCAGAAAGTGATCTCTGCATGTCTGCTGACTCCTTGTCCTCTAAAACTCTGGGTCCCTTTCAGCCGCTCAGGGCCAGTCCCTCACCTCCTCAGAACCAGTAGTCAGCAGACCAGGACAA
This sequence comes from Xyrichtys novacula, assembly GCA_962446985.1. Classification (NCBI taxonomy): domain Eukaryota; kingdom Metazoa; phylum Chordata; class Actinopteri; order Labriformes; family Labridae; genus Xyrichtys; species Xyrichtys novacula. The sequence goes on along the minus strand of OY660879.1, from coordinate 28,490,376 downwards.
CCGGTCACTCTGTCCTGTAAGGTGGAAGGACTTGCTCTGGCTTGGCTGCACTGGATTCGTCAAAAACCAGGAAGAGGACTGGAGTGGATCGGTCGCATCAATGATGGGACCGGCACAATATTTGCCCAAAGTCTAGAGGGCCAGTTTTCCATCACCAAGGACACATCGGTTAATGTTGTGTACTTGGAGGTGAAGAGCCTCAAACAGGAAGACTCTGCAGTTTATTATTGTGCTCGAGAGCCACAGTGACACAGGGGACGACAGAGCTGGACAAAAACTGAACTTCACTGATGATGGCTGTGTGAGGAGCTCTGGAGAACGTCCGGGCTTTGAAAAGACACTTCCCACTGAATGATGGGAGTTATTCATGAAAATAACTGGACTGATTTCTTTAGGCCGTCTAGACGCTCATCGCTGCAGCAATGACGTCATCATTGAGAAGAAAACCTGACTGTGAATCTGTGCATCCATTCAACAGCAGTGAAAACTCAACTTTACTGTTCAAAAACTCTAAATGATTCAGTCTTCACTTTTCTACATGAGCTCCACCAACTTTAAAAATCCTCGTCTGAACTCTTTCACCTATTTCATCCTGTCCAGTTCAATATAATCTGACCAACAAGCACCCTCTTAGATATTGTCAGATCAGGCACTTTATTCAGAAGCAGTTCTCACATTTCCTTGATGGTTTGTTACTCAAACTCTGAACCAAAAGAGGATCATATCTGTCATGGACAACAGAACTGAGGCCTTGAACCCACCCTCCACTCCATCTGATCAGAGCTCCTGGGAGCCTGATCTGGGACTTGCTCCTTCAAATGAACTATAGTGCAGCAGACTGTGACTGGTGACAGTAGAAACATTACTGTGTTGTACCTTTACCATGTGACACTGAGAGAATGACGGACTCTGAGTTCGCACAACAGCTTCTGGTTCCTTCAGACTAACTGATGTTGTCTCTCACTGTTATTACAAACAAAGGTGATAATCAATAATCCATAGTTACGACAAGATCAACACTATCAAACTAGTGAGAACTTAAGTGTTTGTATAGAGGTGTGGCAAGGGGGTGCTATTTTATTCAAAAATAGAGAATATTGTCTCCAACCAGCAACGCCACCTGGGGACTTGCACCCCAGGAAACTGAACTTTCAAACTAAAACAGGAAGCTAAAATAAAAATAAAGGCAACACAGGTAAGTTCTGAAGAGGCAGAGACAGAGTTCAAAATATTTCAAAATGTTTATTAGATGAAAAAAAAATGAAGTTAAACGTAAATATAACTGAGAATTTTAACCTAGGAGGGAAAGAAAGGGATAAAGTTAAAACAACATAACAAAACACAGATAAGGGGCAAGAAAGTTAATTTTATTTCTATAATAAAATTTAAAACAAGGCCTTCTACAAAAGTTAAAAAGTACAATAACCCCAACTTAAACTAAATCAAAGAAACCCAAACTAAGTTAACTTAAGATAAGCTGAGGCCACCAGAAGGGAGGCAGACTACAGAGGGAAAGTGCAGGGGGGTGCTCCCTTATACTCACCAAGTGAAGCACAGCACACACACTGCAAACCTTCAACAAAAGAAACAAAATCGGTGTAGTCTTGTGACCCGGTGCCAAACTCATGCAAAGGTGGAGGGCCCTCACCCGGGGTGCCTAGCCTCCCAAACTAGTGGGCTCAACCTCTGAAATAAAATAAAAGGATTAACCAAAGAAACAAACAAACAAACCAGCGAACCCAGTTGGTAAAACTAGAGGGAACTAAGGAGAAAAGCAACTAAGGGTAACTAAGAACAGAATGCAAACTAATGGGGGAGTAACTGTGTAAAACAACCAAACTTAGAAGTAGAAACAAACCAAGTAAGGGGGGAAACCAATCAAAAGGGCAGAAACAATCAAAGTAAACAGGCAAAAATAACTACAATTAATGGGGGCAACAAAACAGCAGCAGGTCTACCACCTACAAACAAAAAGGACATGCTGTTAAAAGCAATCATAAAACTCTAAAGATTAAAAGTTACCAGCCACCCTACTCACCAGCACTCTGAGCAGATCAGAAGGCCTACTGCAGGTGAGCTGCTGCCTTTTGTTCAGCTGACCTGATTAGGGGAAGGGAGGGGTTAGAGGAGGAGGGAGAGCTGCATTCAATAGCAGCAAGGTGCTGCCTGCCACAGAGGGATGAAGACTAAAGATTTCCTTTATGTGGAAGAAAATAGGGACACTGTAAAATATCAGTTTGTACCTGAAGTTGTGTTTCACTGTGAGACCAAACTGGAGTTAATAATGAAGATAAATTATGAGAAAATTAAGCAAAATATGTGAAAACCAAAAAACATGAAGGTGACATTAATTTTCTCTCTGAGAGGAGGAGTCAATGCAAAGTCAGCCGTCTTCCTCCTCTACTTCAGTGAGTGCAGAGAGGAGGACAGAGGACAGTGGACACTCAGTTTGACATGATGGACTATAGGACAGGACTGCTGCTTCTGACTGTCTGCTGGACAGGTGGAGATCATCACTAATCTGAGTTGGACTTTTTCACCTCATGACAACAAACTCACTTCAATCTGTTGGTTTTTTTCTTCTGTCTTTTCAGGTGTTGGTGGTCAGACTCTGACTGAATCTGAGCCGGTGGTTTAACGTCCTGGAGAATCCCACAGACTGACCTGTACAGCCTCTGGATTCACATTCAGTGGCTCATATATGGCCTGGATAAGACAGGCTCCTGGAAAAGGACTGGAGTGGATGGCCTGGATTAATACTGGTAGTAGTAGCATCTACTACTCTGAGTCAGTTAGAGGCCGGTTCACCATCTCCAGAGACGACAGCAGACAGCAGCTGTATCTGCAGATGAACAGTCTGAAGACTGAAGACTCTGCTGTTTATTACTGTGCCAGAGACCCACAACAACACAAACCATCTGTAGAGCTGAACAAAAACCCCTCAGAGCCTGAACACCTGTGACATGAAGCCACCAGAGGAGGAGCCCTCAGACCAACAATCATCATAATGACTCTGTAAACTGTCAGAACTGTGACTCATATCTAAAGTACAATCATTTAAATAATGTATTTTACTGAACTTGATCAAACTGACATTTAAAAACACATAGCTGTCAAGTATTTATCTATGAATGAATGAATAAATACAGTGGATATAAAAAGTCTACACACTCCTGTTTAACTGCCAGATTTAAATCAAGATAAATAATTTCACAACTTTCCACGTTTAATGTGACCTATAACCTGTACAACACAATTAAAAAACAAACAGAAATCTTTCAGGGAGGTGAAGTAAAAATAAACAACTGAGATCATGTGGTTGCATTAGTGTGTACACCCTTTAATAACTGGGGATGTAGCTGTGTTCAGATTTAACCAATAACATTCAAACTCAGGTTAAACTGGAGTCAGCACACACCTGTCACCAATTACAGTGACTCTGATTAACGTTAAAGTTCAGCTGTTCTAGTAGCTTTTCCAGACATTTTTTAGACACATCTTCCAGCACAAGCCATGGTCCGCAGAGAGCTTCCAAAGAACCAGAGGGATCTCATTATTCAAAGATCTCAGTCAGGTGAGGGCTACAAAATAATTTACAAGGAATCAAATATACCATGGAACACAGTGAAGACCGTCATCATCAAGTGGAGAAAATATGGAACAACGGTGACATTACCAAGAACAGGACGTCCGTCAAAAATTGATGAAAAGACAAGAAGAAAACTGGTCAGGGAGGATACCAAGAGGCCGACAGCAACACTGAAGGAGCTGCAGGAATTTCTAGCTTCAAGTACTGGCTGTGTAGAACATGAGACAACAATCTCCTGCTGTCTTCATATGTCTGGGCTATGGGGTAGAGGGGCAAGATGGAAGTCTTATCTTTCAAAGAAAAACATCAAAACATCTGAAATCTCCCAAACACGTGGGAAAATGTGTCATGGTCTGATGAAACCAAAGTTGAACTTTTTGGGCATCATTGCAAAAAGTATATTTGGCTCAAAATCAACACTGCTGATGACCAAAAGAAGACCATACCTACAGTGAAGCATGGTCGTGGCAGCATCATGCTTTGGGGATGTTTTTCTTCAGCTGGATCTGGTGCCTTAGTCAGGGTGGAGGGAATTATGAACAGTTCCAAATACCAGTCAGTGTTGGAACGAAACCTTCGACCTTCTGCTAGAAAGCTGAAGATGAAGAGGAACTTCATCTTTCAGCACGACAACCCAAAGCAGACATCTAAATCAACAAAAGAACGGCTTCACCGGAATAAGATTGAGACTTTGGAAGGGCCCAGCCAGAGTCCAGACCTGAATCCCATCAAACATTTGTGGTCTGATCTGAAGAGGGCTGTGCATAGGAGATGCCCTCGCAATCTGTCAGATTTGGAGCGGTTTTAAAAAGAAAAGTGGGAAAATATTTCCACATCAAGATGTTCCACGCTGAGAGACTCCAACCCAAAGAGACTGAGTGCTGTAATAAAAGCCAAAGGGGCTGCAACAAAGTATTAGTTTAAGGGTGTGCATATTAATGCAATCAGGTAATTATAACTTTTCTATTTTTCATTTTTCCCCTTAAAAGTTTCAGTTTGTTTTTTAATTGCATTGTACAAGTCAAAGGTCACATTAAAGGGGGAAAAAGTTGTGAAAATATTTATCTTGCTGTCATTTTCTAACATCACTATGACCTGGAAGTTAAACCGGGGTGTGTAGACTTTTTATATCTACTGTATGTTGAAGAAAATAGGAACGCTGTAAAATATCAGTTTGTACCTGAGGTTGTGTTTCACTGAAAGACCAAACTGGAGTTAATAATGGAAACATAATTATGAGAAAATTAACCAAAATATGTCAAAACCACAAAACATGAAGGTGACATTAATTTTCTCTCTGAGAGGAGGAGTCAATGCAAAGTCAGCCGTCTTCCTCCTCTACTTCAGTGAGTGCAGAGAGGAGGACAGAGGACAGTGGACACTCAGTTTGACATGATGGACTATAGGACAGGACTGCTGCTTCTGACTGTCTGCTGGACAGGTGGAGATCATCACTAATCTGAGTTGGACTTTTTCACCTCATGACAACAAACTCACTTCAATCTGTTGGTTTTTTTCTTCTGTCTTTTCAGGTGTTGGTGGTCAGACTCTGACTGAATCTGAGCCGGTGGTTAAACGTCCTGGAGAATCCCACAGACTGACCTGTACAGCCTCTGGATTCTCATTCAGCGGCTACTGGATGGCCTGGGTCAGACAGGCTCCTGGAAAAGGACTGGAGTGGATCGCTTCCGCTTATAGTAGTAGCACCTACTACTCTGAGTCAGTTAGAGGCCGGTTCACCATCTCCAGAGACAACAGCAGACAGCAGCTGTATCTGCAGATGAACAGTCTGAAGACTGAAGACTCTGCTGTTTATTACTGTGCCAGAGACCCACAGTGACTGGAGTCTGCTGAGCAGCTGTACAAAAACCTACAGGACTCTTTTGTTGTTGATAGTTCTCTGGAATAATTTCAGTTCTGATTAAATAAATTATGAAACTGAGAAACTGTGAAACTTTCTTTTTCATGGACAACAGTAAATATTAATTAAATAACTACAAATGTGTCTAACCACAATAATCCCCCCCTGGATAAAAACAACAGAGCGACCCATCTCCAGAAATCATTCCCAGTGAATGTTATTTCAGTTCTGAAACAGCAGGTGGCAGTCAGTGTCAAGTTTTCCTCTCTTACTGTTCAGAAACGCTCAGACCGGCTTATCTCACTGACCTTCACTCAAAGACTCAAACCATTGACTGATTGAACTCTAACACTCACTGTATCATTAGTTACTGACTGCAGAGTCATGTGTTCATCAGTTCACCATCTCATGTTGTTCTGACTCGTTCTCACAGGAGGAAAGGTGAAAAACTGGTTAAAAAAACTCAAATAAGGAGAAAGACTGAAGGACATCTTTGACTGTTGGTGTCTCAGTCTGTCTGAAGTCCACAGTCTCTGTCTCAGAGTTTCATTTTCACATCATCATCATCACCCAAATCTCTGGTGAGTAAAATGCAAATATACATGCTGATGCACCTGACACAGCCGCTCTGCCTGCTCTATATATCCTTCATAATGACCGTCACTCTTATAGGCTGAGCCAAGTCTCCACCATGACAGGGGTCCAAAGTTTCCTCCTCTTGGCTCTGATTTCAGGTGAGTGTCTTTATTGAGCAGCAGAGGAGCAGAAAGTCATCTCTGCATGTCTGCTGACTCCTTGTCCTCTAAAACTCTGGGTCCCTTTCAGCCGCTCAGGGCCAGTCCCTCACCTCCTCAGAACCAGTAGTCAGCAGACCAGGACAACCGGTCACTCTGTCCTGTAAAGTGGAAGGACTTGCTCTGGCTTGGCTGCACTGGATTCGTCAAAAACCAGGAAGAGGACTGGAGTGGATCGGTCGCATCGATAGCGGGACCGGCACAATATTTGCCCAAAGTCTACAGGGCCAGTTTTCCATCACCAAGGACACATCGGTTAATGTTGTGTACTTGGAGGTGAAGAGCCTCAAACAGGAAGACTCTGCAGTTTATTATTGTGCTCGAGAGCCACAGTGACACAGGGGACGACAGAGCTGGACAAAAACTGAACTACACTGATGATGGCTGTGTGAGGAGCTCTGGAGAACGTCTAGACGCTCATCGCCGCAGCAATGACTTCATCATTGAGAAGAAAACCTGACTGTGAATCTGAGCATCCATTCAACAGCAGTGAAAACTCAACTTTACTGTTCAAAAACTCTAAATGATTCAGTCTTCATTTTTCTTCATGACCTCCACCAACTTTAAAAATCCTCGTCTGAACTCTTTCACCTATTTCATCCTGTCCAGTTCAATATAATCTGACCAACAAGCACCCTCTTAGATATTGTCAGATCAGGCCCTTTATTCAGAAGCAGTTCTCACATTTCCCTGATGGTTTGTTACTCAAACTCTGAACCAAAAGAGGATCATATCTGTCATTGACAACAGAACTGAGACCTTGAACCCACCCTCCACTCCATCTGATCAGAGCTCCTGGGAGCCTGATCTGGGACTTGCTCCTTCAAATGAACTATGGTGCAGCAGACTGTGACTGGTGACAGTAGGAACATTACTGTGTTGGACCTTTACCATGTGACACAGAGAGAATGACGGACTCTGAGTTCGTACAACAGCTTCTGGTTCCTTCAGACTAACTGATGTTGTCTCTCACTGTTATTACAAACAAAGGTGATAATCAATGATCCATAGTTACTACAATATCAACACTATCAAAATAGTGAGAACTAAAGTGTTTTGTATAGAGGGATGAAGACTAAAGATTTCCTTTATGTTGAAGAAAATAGGGACACTGTAAAATATCAGTTTGTACCTGAAGTTGTGTTTCACTGTGAGACCAAATTGGAGTTAATAAGGAAGAAGAATTATGAGAAAATTAAGGAAAATATATGAAAACCACAAAACATGAAGGTGACATTAATTTTCTCTGAGAGGAGGAGTCAATGCAAAGTCAGTCGTCTTCCTCCTCTACTTCAGTGAGTGCAGAGAGGAGGACAGAGGACAGTGGACACTCAGTTTGACATGATGGACTATAGGACAGGACTGCTGCTTCTGACTGTCTGCTGGACAGGTGGAGATCATCACTAATCTGAGTTGGACTTTTTCACCTCATGACAACAAACTCACTTCAATCTGTTGGTTTTTTCTTCTGTCTTTTCAGGTGTTGGTGGTCAGACTCTGACTGAATCTGAGCCGGTGGTTAAACGTCCTGGAGAATCCCACAGACTGACCTGTACAGCCTCTGGATTCACATTCAGCAGTTATGGAATGAACTGGGTCAGACAGGCTCCTGGAAAAGGACTGCAGTGGATCTCTCTGATCAGCTATGACAGTAGTGGCATCTTCTACTCTGAGTCAGTTAGAGGCCGGTTCACCATCTCCAGAGACAACAGCAGACAGCAGCTGTATCTGCAGATGAACAGTCTGAAGACTGAAGACTCTGCTGTTTATTACTGTGCCAGAGACCCACAACAACACAAACCATCTGTAGAGCTGAACAAAAACCCCTCAGAGCCTGAACACCTGTGACATGAAGCCACCAGAGGAGGAGCCCTCAGACCAACAATCATCATAATGACTCTGTAAACTGTCAGAACTGTGACTCATATCTAAAGTACAATCATTAAAATAATGCATTTTACTTAACTTGATCATATCACACTTAAGTATATATCAATATATTAACAAATAAATACATAAATAAATTTCACCAAATAACTAACTCTAATTTTACTGACCGATCATTAGCCAGTTATTTCATATATTTATATAAATTTACACAATGATGTTTTTTTTATTTGAGGAGTTTTAATATTTCATCTAAACTCTGTAGGACTGAGGTGAAACTGTGACTCCATTATTCTGATCATCTCAAAGTCCTTCAGTGTTTAAGGGGCAGTTGTTGGCCATGACTCAAAGGATTCAGGCTTCCTAAAGAACCGATCTTTCTCTGTAGGATAATATAAAAAAAATGTCCTTCAGCTGTCAGAAGATTAAACACATCCTCTGAAGAAAACTAAAAAACTAAGAGAGATGGGCTGATCAAGAGTTACTGCTTTACAGCTACAGTAAATATGAGGACCTCACTCTCTGATTCATGAGACACAAATGTTTATTTCTAATTAATATATCAAACATGTGATCATGCTGAATATGAGAAGAGTTAAAGTAGAGGACAGAAATGAGATCAATCTCTCTGAGAGGAGGAGTCAATGCAAAGTCAGCCGTCTTCCTCCTCTACTTCAGTGAGTGCAGAGAGGAGGACAGAGGACAGTGGACACTCAGTTTGACATGATGGACTATAGGACAGGACTGCTGCTTCTGACTGTCTGCTGGACAGGTGGAGATCATCACTAATCTGAGTTGGACTTTTTCACCTCATGACAACAAACTCACTTCAATCTGTTGGTTTTTTTCTTCTGTCTTTTCAGGTGTTGGTGGTCAGACTCTGACTGAATCTGAGCCGGTGGTTAAACGTCCTGGAGAATCCCACAGACTGACCTGTTATGCCTATGGTTTCACATTCAGCAGCTACCATATGAACTGGGTCAGACAGGCTCCTGGAAAAGGACTGGAGTGGATCGCTCATATCAGCACTGGTAGTCACACCTTCTACTCTGAGTCAGTTAGAGGCCGGTTCACCATCTCCAGAGACAACAGCAGACAGCAGCTGTATCTGCAGATGAACAGTCTGAAGACTGAAGACTCTGCTGTTTATTACTGTGTTCGACAGCCACAGTGACTGGAGTCTGCTGAGCAGCTGTACAAAAACCTACAGGACTCATCTTTACTAAAATCAAAGATGCTTGTAGTTTATTTTTATTCTTCTGTGTATAAAAAAGACTCAAAAACGTTGTTTTAACAGATTATCCAATGAAACCACTTATCACAGAACTACAGGCTGGTTTGATTCAGTTGACATTCTCCTATAATGAACAACAAAAAGTAATTCATGTCTGCAGATAATTCTATCGTGGGCAGTAGTAGCTCAGGAGGTAAAGTGGTCATCCAACAACTGGAAGGTTGATGGTTCTATCCTTGCTGTATCCCTTGTCTGTCCATTGTGTCCTTGGGCAAGACACTTAAACCCCCTTGGTCCCAATGTGTGTCCTCCACTGGTTTATGATTGTCAGTGATGTTTGGTGGTGGTCGGAGAGGCCCCAGTGGTAGGACTACACCATACATCGTTTGAGCATCGTCATTGTGATGTACGTGTGCAATAGTCACATTGCTGAGCCTGCGGTGTAGGAGGCGAATGTACTTAGCTAATTTCAAGGGTAGCTGACTGACATTCACTGCATGTAGACTCTGCATGTGCTGTGCAGCAATCCACCAATCACATTCGTTCTTTATTCAGTTGCCAAGCAGACTACCCTGCCAGCCGTCAATCAAGATCAGAGCGGAGGAAACCACGCCCCTTCACATGGAGTCACTGGCGCTGCCGGTGTTGTTCCGATAGACACATGCCCGCCGAGAAATACTTTGGAAAAATTACTCATCACTGTTTAGCCCCACAAATAAGAACTGTATGGGTTTTAAATTGGACATTTCCATGGACCACTCTACTATAAGCGGTGCGCAATTCTGTGAGGTGGATACAATTCTCGGCAGACACGTGTTTCTCAGCACAACACCGGTAACACCAACGATTGTAAAATGAGAAACGAAAAGAGAAAACCGCCGAAGATGAAGACTTGTTGGTAAAAAGAAAAGCAACGTCACTTATCTGGAATTATTTCGGTTATAAGGATGACGTCACCTAACACCTGTTCTGTGTCGGCAGTGCCTTGCATCTGTTTCCACAATGAGAGATAACAAGTCCCAGCACAATAAAAGCTAAAAATATCTCTGAGACAGACAGAAGCCATTCTACTAACATTCACTGAAAGAGGGAAGATCAGAGCAGATTAACTGTCCTCAAGATTTCAGCAGTGCAGCAGAAAGTGCGATTCAGGTCATCTGGTGAAAATTCCTCTTTTTTTAATATTGTAATATAAGCTATATAACAGAGTTGTAAAAAATTGCAACGTTAGTATTTTTCCAATATCAAGCAGCCCTGGTCTACACTCATTTAGTCTCTGAGAGGAGGAGTCAATAATGCAAAGTCAGCCGTCTTCCTCCTCTACTTCAGTGAGTGCAGAGAGGAGGACAGAGGACAGTGGACACTCAGTTTGACATGATGGACTATAGGACAGGACTGCTGCTTCTGACTGTCTGCTGGACAGGTGGAGATCATCACTAATCTGAGTTGGACTTTTTCACCTCATGACAACAAACTCACTTCAATCTGTTGGTTTTTTTCTTTTCTGTCTTTTCAGGTGTTGGTGGTCAGACTCTGACTGAATCTGAGCCGGTGATTAAACGTCCTGGAGAATCCCACAGACTGACCTGTACAGCCTCTGGATTCACATTCAGCAGCCACTGGATGAACTGGATCAGACAGGCTCCTGGAAAAGGCCTGGAGTGGATCGCTTTTATACACCCTTCTAGTAGTAGTAGCATCTACTACTCTGAGTCAGTTAGAGGCCGGTTCACCATCTCCAGAGACAACAGCAGACAGCAGCTGTATCTACAGATGAACAGTCTGAAGACTGAGGACACAGCAGTGTATTACTGTGCCAGAGACCCACAGTGAGAGATGAGAACAGGAGAGACGTACAAAAACTACTTCCTCTTTTTAACACTGACATCATTCATCAGTTTAGGGAATGAAAAGGGAGAGCACTGATCATGGATTAAAAACTCATACACCTGAATTATTTTTAATTGATTAAATTTCTTTTTTTTTTTGTTTTCAGCAGCTTTGTTTACACAGTATGTACAAAGACTTTTTTTTGATACAGTGATGTAGATTGTAGTGCAGATGAATACTTTCTGTACCTTAATGACCCCACAGGACTGTGACACATACATCTGGTCTGAGGACATCAGACAACGTAGATTTCTTTACTCCAAATCACAGTCTTTTATAACCCTCTGTTAGTTAGTTAGTAACCTTTATTTAACCAGGAAATAAACCCATTGAGATTAAGAATCTCTTTTACAAGGGAGTCCTGGACAGGATAGCAGCACAAGAAGTTCCACAAGAAAAGAAAAACACACACAGAAACACAAAACAGTGACAGTATGCAAAACACAGATCGCAAAGAGTTATCCTGCCAACAGGAATCATGTTAATCATTGACTACTTTAAGAAGAACAGAGACAGACTATCAATTATCAGTTACGCGTCAACCCAAGACTCCCATTTGAGATTGTTTTGTTATGGAGTTGAATACACCTTCCAGTGATACTTGGACACGTCATCAGTGAAGAACCCAGGGTCACAGGTTGTTTTGGGTCTTCAATCTTCATACAACCTCAATCAGGCGATCCAGCCAGGGTGATCAGTCCCTAGCTTGTGTCCAAGTGGCACAATATTCCATGGATCACCCCAAAGGATCCACAGCCACCTCTAGGTCCTCTCGACGACTTCAAAAGTGTTCTTGATGGATCTCCTAGACTGCAATCCATTCACCTCGAAAGAGTTTGAGAGTTCTGAGTCATGAATAACCAGCTAAGCCTCTTAGGGGTCAGCCTGGGCCTTGCTGTGCCAAACTGCTGTGCAGATTGAGTCTGCCAAAAATCTTGAGACTTGATTGTGGCACCAGCTGTACCGCCCCTCTTCTAGCGCTTTTGGACAGCAGCTTAAGACATGCTCCAAGGTGGCACAGCTTGCACTAGGGAGTATCGACTAGGTCCCAGGTGTGCAGGTTGGCCAGGCTTGGGAGGATGTCATAGACTGATTGGATGAGAAACTTGATGCGTGATGACTCAGATTTCCAAAGCTCTTGGGTTCTTCATGCTCCCACCGAGTCCATGCCCCTTGCTTAGACATGCCGACCATCTTGATGCATCGTTCTTCCTCAACCTCCACTCAAATCTTGTCCTGATCCAGTTGACGCTTCTCCTTTCCCCAAGCCAGGTCGTGATGTGGCTTTGGAGAGCAACCAAAACCTGCTCACCCCATTGCCATGGAGCCCAGGAGCTCAGGAACATCTGGTTCCTCAGCCACCCCTCAGCTCTGGTGATGGCCTCTGGGCCTGCCACTTTCTCCCGGTCTTCATGAGAATCTCTGCTGATATGAATTTAACATTGCCTGAGAAACTGGCTGATGGAATTCTTTCGTGCTTCTACCGTTGTTATTGGTGCCTTGTAGACCAACTAGGTCCAGAGTATTCCTGGCAGGACGCTGTACTGGTAGATACAGGCCTTGAATTTCCTGGGAGACCAGACTTGTTGATGGTTCTGAGCCAGGTTGCAAGGTCACACCTGGTTCGTTTTATGGCTGCTGAGTCCTTCAGGGAGCTGTTGAAAGTCTTGCCAAAGGTCTTGACAGGTTTTTCAGTCACTGATGGGACTTTGGTCCCTCCCAGAAAAAAACGGAACGGATCGGTCACTTAACCTTTCCTCAGGACCAAGGACCTGGACTTAGCAAGCCTGAAGCTCATTCTCGCCCACTGGATGAGCCGTTCGAGGTCCTGAAGGAGTCACCTACACACTGGAACCAATGTTGTAAGGACTGCAGTGTTTCCCCTCCATTCATTCAGCCGCTGCTGAATAAGTGCACCGCTAATGAAGTTTCACATGATCATTAAGATCAATTTTTTCATTTTTTTTCAGAACAATCACAGACTGTTGTCCTGGAGCCACTGTCACTATTGTTCTATAAAAACACAGACTCATATTCAAGCACAAGTTTGACTCAAAAACAACATCAACAGGTGATAGATCAACCTGAAAATGAGGCCGTCACTCATCATGAAGTGAAAAGCTCCAACATTTCCACACAGAGTTCAGACTGTTGAACAGACTTCATGAACTTCACTGAATCTTTTGGAAGCTGAAACTGTAATATTACAGTTAGTGTTTGTGAGCTCTAGAGGTCAGTGTAGGACTGACTGAGTCTGGTACCTGAACTGATCAGGATCAAGAACATGTAACAAGAAAACAAATACAGAACAAAAATAGAAGTTAATACCTTTAAAGAGACTCTTTCAAAATGATCAATCAAACGTTCTAATGTAAAAATAAATAAGTAAATCATCTGTAGAGCAAAAGTAGAAAAGGCTTGTTCCTCTCTGAGGATAAAGACCTTTGAGCAGACTCTTGTGTTGTCTGCAGTCAGACCAACTCTGCTGCTGCTGCTTCATCTGTTTGATTCTATGCAAACTCAGAGAGCTTCCTTGTTCCTCAGCTATAAAAACTGTCCATCAGGCTGTCAGTGGAGTTCACAGCTGCTCACCTTCAACATAAACCATGTTTTCTGGAGCTCTGCTGCTGCTGCTGCTGCTGGCAGCTGGATGTGAGTCAGTCTGGATCTGTCGAAGTCCACAGTTCTTCTTTTACAGCTCAACTCCATCATTTGGTACCAAACATTTTCTCTTTTTCAACAGGTGTGAAGTGTGAACAGCTGACTCAGCCAGCCTCTGTGACTGTGCAGCCAGGTCAACGTCTGACCATCACCTGTCAGGTCTCTTATTCTTGTGGCAGCTACTGGACAGCCTGGATCAGACAGCCTGAAGGGAAAGGACTGGAGTGGATCGGGATGAGACAAGTTACATCCACAAGTTACAAAGATTCTTTAAAACACAAGTTCAGTATTGACTTGGACTCCTCCAGAAACACATACACTTTCAACGGACAGAACATGCAGCCTGAAGACTCTGCTGTTTATTACTGTGCCAGAGACCCACAACAACACAAACCATCTGTAGAGCTGAACAAAAACCCCTCAGAGCCTGAACACCTGTGACATGAAGCCACCAGAGGAGGAGCCCTCAGACCAACAATCATCATAATGACTCTGTAAACTGTCAGAACTGTGACTCATATCTAAAGTACAATTCTTTACACAGCATGTTTTATTAAACCTGACTGACCAGGAATTCAAAAGACACACATTAATTTAATATTTATCAATATAATCTTAAAAATGTAAATAGAAAAACTGGTCAAACTGGCCAATAAGGTTTTATCTTCATTGATCCACATTTTTTTTTCACTGACAGATCTTCAGTGAAGTCTTTGGACACTGACATTAAATTACTGAAAATTTAGTTGGAAGTTTTAATTTTCCATAGAAGATAATTTCATTTTTTTCTGAAACTCTGTCTGACTTTGTGAATCTGTGTTTTCACAATAACTAACAATGGGTCAGAGTTTTCAGGTTCTCTTAGAATAGTTATTTTAATTTATTTCCCCAGGAATAACCTACATCAAGTACTCAGATGACACAGTAATCATGGACACCACAAACACAGTTGGACTACTGCAAACAGAACTGGACTCGTTTTCACTGTGGTGTAGGGACAACTGTCTAGACCTTAATGCATCCAAGACGAAAGAAATGGTCATTTCCTTCCATCATGGCCACTCTACCATAACCTCACTCACAATCAACAATGAAACAATCGAAAAGGTCCCCTCATATAAATATCTCGGCTCCATAATCGACCATAAACTTACATTTCAACTCAATACTGAACACATTTTTTCAAAATGCCAACAGCGCCTCGTTTTTCTTCGGAAGCTCCGAAAACTTCAGGTTCACCTGTCCATTCTTGCTGTTTTCTGTAAATGTTTCATTGAATCCATCCTCACATTCAACATCACTGCCTGATTTGGCTCACTCACCCTTACTCACCGCAACACTCTTAATGAAATTATCAAAATCAGCAGCAAAATCATTGGTCAGGAACAGCAGTCACTCACCACCATCTACAACACCAGAGTCCTGAGGAAAGGGAACCAGATCTCCACTGACCCCTCTCACACCCTGCACCCTCACTATACTCTGCTGCCTTCAGGGCGCAGGTACAGGTTGCTCCCACTGAGGACAAAGAGGGCCACCTCCAGCTTCCTTCCCACCTCTATCCGCCTGTTAAACAGCTGATTGCTACACAATATTGTAGAGGAGGACTAGTATGATTGACCTTTTGTTTTCAATGTGTTTAACGTTTTTATTGTATTTATTATGGACTCTAGATTATGATCTGTGAATGAAAATGTGCTATGTTTTATTTGTTTCTGCACAGGCGCTTTCTATGCAAATGAAGTTCCTAACGAATGAATAAAGTTAATTTGAATTTGATTAAGTGAGTGGGATCATATTGGAAGTGTATCTTGTGTAAGTTGTCCGAAAATGAATGAAACACAGTTAAAAAACAGTGATGAGCTGATCAGGAGTTACTGTTGTACAGTTACAGCTAATATGAGGACCTCACTCTCTGATTCATCAGATTTAAAACATTCATTAAGTGTCTCTGATTCAAATTTAACATTTGGTTCTTTAACAACCAACAGGTGACAGAGGGGAGGTTCCTGTTAACTTCAATCATTCTCAAAGTTAAGTTAAATTTAACACCCTAATCCCTCAGGTTAGAAGTAGAAAAAAACAGGATCAATCTCTCTGAGAGGAGGAGTCAATGCAAAGTCAGCCGTCTTCCTCCTCTACTTCAGTGAGTGCAGAGAGGAGGACAGAGGACAGTGGACACTCAGTTTGACATGATGGACTATAGGACAGGACTGCTGCTTCTGACTGTCTGCTGGACAGGTGGAGATCATCACTAATCTGAGTTGGACTTTTTCACCTCATGACAACAAACTCACTTCAATCTGTTGGTTTTTTTCTTCTGTCTTTTCAGGTGTTGGTGGTCAGACTCTGACTGAATCTGAGCCGGTGGTTAAACGTCCTGGAGAATCCCACAGACTGACCTGTACAGCCTCTGGATTCACATTCAGTGACTATGGCATGAACTGGGTCAGACAGGCTCCTGGAAAAGGACTGCAGTGGATCGCTTATACATACACTGCCAGTAGCACCTACTACTCTGAGTCAGTTAGAGGCCGGTTCACCATCTCCAGAGACAACAGCAGACAGCAGCTGTATCTGCAGATGAACAGTCTGAAGACTGAAGACTCTGCTGTTTATTACTGTGCCAGACACCCACAACAACACAAACCATCTGTAGAGCTAAACAAAAACCCCTCAGAGCCTGAACACCTGTGACATGAAGCCACCAGAGGAGGAGCCCTCAGACCAACAATCATTTCTACATCAACTTTAAATGACAGAAACTGTCTTTAAATGGAGTTTAAATATCAAATATCGAAACAATACAGAAACCTCATCCTCATACTTAAATCACTCATGAATGAAATTTGAAAATCAAATGGATTTAATGAAACAGAATAAATTAATAAACAAAATAACTTAATTTTTGTCTTATAGACTCATAACAAGTTTGAGACACACTGTCTAAAGTTGATGTTTTTGCAGAGTCATGTTTCTGAATCTGCAGTCATTGAGCTGAATCTCTAAACTCTAAAAACTGACAAAAATCACTCACTGTGTTTTTGTTTGTTTTGATCTGAAAATATGAACAAAGTCAGTTTTTGTCCAGGGAGATAAAGACGTGTGTATTCATGAGTTTAGAATCAACAAACAGGAAAAAAGAGAGAGCTGTCCTCAATATTCAAAACTATAAAACTGTTAGTTGTAAGTGGTCTTTAACTGTCTGAGTGTCTGCAGTTTCAAAGACCACAAATGAGATTTAAAGCAGAAAAAAAGAGGTCCACACTCATATAGGGCTCTATTTTCATGCCTCGCCGGCAACACAGCGCATGCGCGGCGTAAGAGAGGTCCGCCGCGCCCAAGCACAATTTGGTATTTTGGAAAGCGGTGCAGCCCGGCGTAAGTATCCCCCCTCCCTAACTCAGCTCCTCCTAGCGGCGTAAGTCGTAGCGAAGGAGGAGAGAGGGCGGGGAGTGGGTTTAACACAGCCGAGACCTGTTTCCACCAATCACATCAGCTCCTCTCCTTGCCTATAAATCCACCACAGGCGAGGCATATTACAATTTTCATGAAGTAGTAAAGAGATCAAGAGATGTCTGAAGACAGTAATGCCACACGATGGCGACAAAGGGCAGCTCCTCAACTAGTGTCACTTTAAGCGCTGCATTGGGCATCCTCCACACTCTCTCATATGAGCACAGATGGATTTGGTGTGTGTAATGTTGGACCCACTGGTAAGACAAACAAGCTTTTCCACAAATAAAGACACTCACATAAAGTTGCTCATATTCAAACCTCACGTGACAAAGGTGGGTTGAGCGCACAGATCACAACATAAACTCCAAAAATGGCATTAAAATCGGAACCATCTGTGCGTAAATGACGCATCGCGCTCCGTGGCCTGGCTCTTTCTTTCATAGATGTTGGCATATAAAATAAATTTGGACCACAAAACTGAATATTATAATATCCGTATATAGGCTTAAAGTAGATAACACATCTGATCACTGAAACAAATCATCTGTTCAGCCGCTGCAAGACAGAGAGAGGACACGGAGACGTGTCCAGGTCGAGCTGCGCGAGAAATAAGAGGAAGAGGAAGAAAGAAAAGGAGGGAGACGAATTACATATCAAGTTCACTTCATCATGTGTTTATTTACTAGATATTTAATTTAATCTGATGCGGTTTCAGCTGTGTTGATTTGGTCAGGTTGTGTGTCCTAACGCGTGCCAAACGCGCTCATCAGATCAGATATAGATCAGAATATATCGATATAGATCTAAATGTATGTGCTGACTCAGATTATTAGTTGTTGATGATTATTTATTGCACTGAAATGTTCCTGACACTGTGGAAACCTGCCGGTGAGACATCGGTGACGTATGCAGATACGCCGCCGGTCTACCAAAATACTACTAGACCAGCTGCGTTCCGCCTGTGCTGAAAGCTGACCAGGTTTGAATCGGCGAACTTTCAGCGCACTTTACACGCCGGTGGCAAGCACGAAAATGTCACTGCGCCCGCTGATTCTGTCGACACCTCCCCCTGCCACGCCACCACGCCCAGCTTGGCGGATCTCAGCTCGCCTCCGTGCGACTCAGTCCACGAAAATACCAAACTGGCTGTATGCCAGGCTCCGCCAGACGAAAATACGACTGCGCGGAGCTCGCCGCTGCCTCGCGGGCGTACACGAAAATAGAGCCCTTAGTCTCTAAAGGGAGGAGTCAATGCAAAGTCAGCCGTCTTCCTCCTCTACTTCAGTGAGTGCAGAGAGGAGGACAGAGGACAGTGGACACTCAGTTTGACATGATGGACTATAGGACAGGACTGCTGCTTCTGACTGTCTGCTGGACAGGTGGAGATCATCACTAATCTGAGTTGGACTTTTTCACCTCATGACAACAAACTCACTTCAATCTGTTGGTTTTTTTCTTCTGTCTTTTCAGGTGTTGGTGGTCAGACTCTGACTGAATCTGAGCCGGTGGTTAAACGTCCTGGAGAATCCCACAGACTGACCTGTACAGCCTCTGGATTCACATTCAGTGACTATGGCATGAACTGGGTCAGACAGGCTCCTGGAAAAGGACTGGAGTGGATCGCTTATACATACACTGCCAGTAGCACCCACTACTCTGAGTCATTTAGAGGCCGGTTCACCATCTCCAGAGACAACAGCAGACAGCAGCTGTATCTGCAGATGAACAGTCTGAAGACTGAAGACTCTGCTGTTTATTACTGTGCCAGAGACCCACAACAACACAAACCATCTGTAGAGCTGAACAAAAACCCCTCAGAGCCTGAACACCTGTGACATGAAGCCACCAGAGGAGGAGCCCTCAGACCAACAATCATCATAATGACTCTGGAAACTGTCAGAACTGCGACACATATCTAAAGTACAATCATTAAAATAACATCTTTTACTAAACCTGATCAAACTGACATTTAAAAACACATAACTGTCAAGTATTTATCCATGAATGAATAAATAAATACAGTGGATATAAAAAGTCTACACACTCCTGTTTAACTGCCAGATTTAAATCAAGATAAATAATTTCACATCTTTCCACGTTTAATGTGACCTACAACCTGTACAACACAATTGAAAAACAAACAGAAATCCTTCAGGGAGGTGAAGTAAAAATAAACAACTGAGATCATGTGGTTTCATAAGTGTGTACACCCTTTAATAACTGGGGATGTAGCTGTGTTCAGATTTAACCAATAACATTCAAACTCAGGTTAAATTGGAGTCAGCACACACCTGTCACCAATTAAAGTGACTCTGATTAACGTTAAAGTTCAGCTGTTCTAGTAGCTTTTCCAGACATTTTTTAGACACATCTTCCAGCACAAGCCATGGTCTGCAGAGAGCTTCCAAAGAACCAGAGGGATCTCATTATTCAAAGATATCAGTCAGGTGAGGGCTACAAAAGAATTTCCAAGGAATCAAATATACCATGGAACACAGTGAAGACCGTCATCATCAAGTGGAGAAAATATGGAACAACAGTGACATTACCAAGAACAGGACGTCCGTCCAAAATTGATGATAAGACAAAAAGAAAACTGGTCAGGGAGGATACCAAGAGGCCGACAGCAACACTGAAGGAGCTGCAGGAATTTCTGGCTTCAAGTACTGGCTGTGTAGAACATGAGACAACAATCTCCTGCTGTCTTCATATGTCTGGGCTATGGGGTAGGGTGGAAAGATGGAAGCCTTATCTTACAAAGAAATACATCAAAGCCCGGCTTAATTTTGCAAAAAGACATCTGAAATCTCCCAAACACGTGTGTTCTGGTCTGATGAAACCAAAGTTGAACTTTTTGGGCATCATTGCAAAAGGTATATTTGGCTCAAAATCAACACTGCTGATCACCAAAAGAAGACCATACCTACAGTGAAGCATGGTCGTGGCAGCATCATGCTTTGGGGATGTTTTTCTTCAGCTGGAACTGGTGCCTTAGTCAGGGTGGAGGGAACTATGAACAGTTCCAAATACCAGTCAGTGTTGGAACAAAACCTTCGGTTATCTGCTCAAAGGCTGAAGATGAACTTCATCTTTCAGCACAACAGTGACCCAAAGCACACATTCTCACATTTCCTTGATGGTTTGTTACTCAAACTCTGAACCAAAAGAGGATCATATCTGTCATTGACAACAGAACTGAGGCCTTGAACCCACCCTCCACTCCATCTGATCAGAGCTCCTGGGAGCCTGATCTGGGACTTGCTCCTTCAAATGAACTATGGTGCAGCAGACTGTGACTGGTGACAGTAGAAACATTACTGTGTTGTACCTTTACCATGTGACACAGAGAGAATGACGGACTCTGAGTTCATACAACAGCTTCTGTTTCCTGCAGACTAACTGATGTTGTCTCTCACTGTTATTACAAACAAAGGTGATAATCAATGATCCATAGTTACTACAAGATCAACACTATCAAAATAGTGAGAACTAAAGTGTTTTGTATAGAGGGATGAAGACTAAAGATTTCCTTTATGTTGAAGAAAATAGGGACACTGTAAAATATCAGTTTGTACCTGAAGTTGTGTTTCACTGTGAGACCAAACTGGAGTTAATAATGAAGACAAATTATGGGACAATTAAGCAAAATATATGGAAACCACAAAACATGAAGGTGACATTAATTTTCTCTCTGAAGGGAGGAGTCAATGCAAAGTCAGCCGTCTTCCTCCTCTACTTCAGTGAGTGCAGAGAGGAGGACAGAGGACAGTGGACACTCAGTTTGACATGATGGACTATAGGACAGGACTGCTGCTTCTGACTGTCTGCTGGACAGGTGGAGATCATCACTAATCTGAGTTGGACTTTTTCACCTCATGACAACAAACTCACTTCAATCTGTTGGTTTTTTTCTTCTGTCTTTTCAGGTGTTGGTGGTCAGACTCTGACTGAATCTGAGCCGGTGGTTAAACGTCCTGGAGAATCCCACAGACTGACCTGTACAGCCTCTGGATTCACATTCAGCAGCTACCGTATGGTCTGGGTCAGACAGGCTCCTGGAAAAGGACTGGAGTGGATTGCTTTTATACACACAAGCAGTTCTCATATCTATTTCTCCCAGTCAGTCCAGGGCAGATTCACCATCTCCAGAGATGACTCCAGCAGTAAAGTCTACCTACAGATGAACAGTCTGAAGACTGAGGACACAGCAGTGTATTACTGTGCCCGCAGACCCACAGTGAGAGACGAGAACAGGAGAGACGTACAAAAACTACTTCCTCTTTTTAACACACTGACAACATTCATTAGTTTCAGGAATGAAAAAGGAGAGCACTGATCAGGTTTTAGACTCAGAAATGTCTTTTTCCTCAGGAGCTTCATTTACACAACATAGAAAAGTGTTTGTAATAAAGTGAAGCAGATTAAATTCATTCAGTTTTCATGAGTTTCATGTAGAGGGTGATGACAGACCATCTTTTCTTTGGTAAAGCAGATCTCATCATCTCTAAAGTGGGTTTGGATCCTCAATATTCTGTAAACAGGGCTCAGAGAAAACCCCATAATGACTCCAACAGCTTCTGATTCAGCAGCTGAACAGCATCTATGTTGGTATAATGGTGAGCATCATAATGTGAGCTAAAGATAAAACCAGTTATTATTATTATCAGATTAACTGAACACGGTGAAATGAACCAGCAAAGATTTGTACAAATACTCAGCAGCAAATGAATAAAAGGTAATCCCTCCAGAAACGACTGAGCCTGAACCTTTAAGCAGAAAAATCCTCTTTAAAAAGCCTGATGTATAAAACGCCAGCTGAGGAGGAACAAGTCCTTCCATTTCTGTATCATCATTTCTTTTCCTTCACATCTGTAACCTGATATCCTGAAAAAAAAGGACATCTGTTTCAAAAGGTTTCCATCTCTGGATAGACAGTGATCCTCTTCACCTTGTTGAACCTGATTAGAACAGAGCTGAGTTCAGGAGCCACTCCCATGTTACCCTGATGCAAATGTTCAGTGTGTGCAGAGTACTTCTGTCCGGCCTGCTGCTCTCCTACTTTGTGTGGAGCGTCAGAGGTCACATCTGCAGCCTCAGGATGATGATGATGGACACACTCACTCTTCTCCTGGTTGCTCTCTCTCTGCCCTGTTAGTTCTTATACTTCTTCATCTTTTATCTTCATCAGAAAACCTCCTCTGATGGTCATCACTGGTACCAGAAAACTCTGTGACTGTATGACTCTCTGACTTTCTCCTGTGGTTCCTCTCTGCTTGTATCTCATCAGGTTCTGCAGGTCAGAGCATGGAGTCTCTTCCTTCCAGTTCGGTCCTGAAGAGGCCTGGGGAGACTCTCAGTCTCTCCTGTAGGGGGTCAGGCTTCACTTTTAGCTGCTGTGTTATGAGCTGGATCAGACAACCAACAGGACAAGCACTGGAGTGGATAGAGAGCGGCTTCTCAACTCAAAGCAGGAACACTTATGTCAGCAGATTGTCAGGTCGAGTAGAAATCAGCAGAGAAGACAGCAGCAGCATGGTGTATCTGAGACTGTCCAACTTACAGCCTGGAGACTCTGCTGTTAATTACTGTGCCCGCAGAGACACACTGGTTAAAGTTCAGAGGCTGCACAAAAACTCCACATTAAATGTCCTCCTAACAGAAACCTACAGGTGGCAGCAGAGGACATGAAGAAGAGTGGGACACACTCAAACACTCATGCATGAACACATGAAAACAGCTGTTCTGTGGTTTATGACTTCCTGTTTCTTATTTCTTCACACTGACAAAAAGGAAATTATCAAGACCATCAAGGTCAATCATGTCATCCCTGGTTTATAACAGCAGTTATTGATCATCTATTTGGTTGTTTAAATCCTGTTTCACGAGATGAGAGCAGAGAAGAAAGGAGTCGATGCAAATCTCTGATCTCTGCCATCACTGCATCACCGGCAACTTACAGAAGTGAGCAGGAAAAGCTTGACTGTGATTGGCTGTTGTCACATGCATTTCCACAACGTTTGATCAAGAAAATATGCTCAAAGCTGATCACCATGATCGATCAAAAATTTATCACGATCATATAACCGCCCAGTCCTACTGTGAGACCAAAATGGAGTTATTAATGAAGACAAATTATGAGAAAATTAAGGAAAATATATTTAAACCAAAAAACATGAAGGTGACATTAATTTACTCTCTGAGAGGAGGAGTCAATGCAAAGTCAGCCGTCTTCCTCCTCTACTTCAGTGAGTGCAGAGAGGAGGACAGAGGACAGTGGACACTCAGTTTGACATGATGGACTATAGGACAGGACTGCTGCTTCTGACTGTCTGCTGGACAGGTGGAGATCATCACTAATCTGAGTTGGACTTTTTCACCTCATGACAACAAACTCACTTCAATCTGTTGGTTTTTTTCTTCTGTCTTTTCAGGTGTTGGTGGTCAGACTCTGACTGAATCTGAGCCGGTGGTTAAACGTCCTGGAGAATCCCACAGACTGACCTGTACAGCCTCTGGATTCACATTCAGTGGCAGCTGGATGGCCTGGGTCAGACAGGCTCCTGGAAAAGGACTGGACTGGATCTCTCTGATCAGATATGACAGTAATGAGATCTACTACTCTGAGTCAGTTAGAGGCCGGTTCACCATCTCCAGAGACAACAGCAGACAGCAGCTGTATCTGCAGATGAACAGTCTGAAGACTGAAGACTCTGCTGTTTATTACTGTGTACGGAGACCCACAACAACACAAACCATCTGTAGAGCTGAACAAAAACCCCTCAGAGCCTGAACACCTGTGACATGAAGCCACCAGAGGAGGAGCCCTCAGACCAACAATCATTTCTACATCAGCTTTTAATGACAGAAACTGTCTTTAAATGAGGTTTAAATATCAAATATACAAACTATATAGCTCCTCCACAGGGTAAAGTCTGGGTATTATCCTTGACAGCTCTCTATCATTCCAAGCTCACATCAGTAATATTACTCTGTCTGCATGTTTCAACTCTGCAACATCAACCCCCACTCCACCCCCCAACCCCCATACCACTTCTATCCTGGTCCACAGCCTTCCCACTGAGCAACAGACGGCTATTAGACATCTAGTATTTTTTAGACCTAATTTCAACCGTCTAGAGTCTGTATACTTTTAGACAGAATTTATACGTTGCACTTTAACCCATTATTTGATAACGATTTTTTTCAAAAAGCAACTGTGAGTTTCATAACTGATCTCCAAGTATTTAACCAAAATAATTATGATAGCCGTCAAGCAATATACAGTTATACCTCTGTTGGCCAGCTAGTCTTAAACTTGGTGTAAATTTAGACGTCTAAAAACTTTCATTTTTAGACCTGTGGTAGCCTGATTTTAGACCATTCGTCTAGGCTACATTTAGACGTCTATTAGACCTCTTTTAGACCAAAAAATGCTCGGTGGGTTGTTACCTCCTGTATTGATTACTGTGACTCTGGTCTTCCTCACAAATCTCTCCATAAACTAAAACTGGTTCAGAACTCAGCTGCTCCTATCGTCAACAAAACACCTTTATGCTTTTAAATAAAATGTATTATTAAAAAAAAGACATATGGGTGACTTGTATATATACAAATATGCAAAAAAATTAAGGGGAACAAAAGAGGTCCACACTCATTTAGTCTCTGAGAGGAGGAGTCAATGCAAAGTCAGCCGTCTTCCTCCTCTACTTCAGTGAGTGCAGAGAGGAGGACAGAGGACAGTGGACACTCAGTTTGACATGATGGACTATAGGACAGGACTGCTGCTTCTGACTGTCTGCTGGACAGGTGGAGATCATCACTAATCTGAGTTGGACTTTTTCACCTCATGACAACAAACTCACTTCAATCTGTTGGTTTTTTTCTTCTGTCTTTTCAGGTGTTGGTGGTCAGACTCTGACTGAATCTGAGCCGGTGGTTAAACGTCCTGGAGAATCCCACAGACTGACCTGTACAGCCTCTGGATTCTCATTGGGCAGCTACCATATGGCCTGGGTCGGACAGGCTCCTGGAAAAGGACTGGAGTGGCTGGCCTTGATTAATTCTGCTAGTAGTTACATCTACTACTCTGAGTCAGTTAGAGGCCGGTTCACCATCTCCAGAGACAACAGCAGACAGCAGCTGTATCTGCAGATGAACAGTCTGCAGACTGAAGACTCTGCTGTTTATTACTGTGCCAGAGACCCACAACAACACAAACCATCTGTAGAGCTGAACAAAAACCCCTCAGAGCCTGAACACCTGTGACATGAAGCCACCAGAGGAGGAGCCCTCAGACCAACAATCATCATAATGACTCTGGAAACTGTCAGAACTGTGACTCATATCTAAAGTACAATCATTAAAATACATCTTTCACTAAACCTGCTCAAACTGACATTTAAAATAAACATAACTGTCAAGTATTTATCTATGAATGAATGAATAATTATATCAAAGTTACACCTAAACAACTTCATCATCTTCAGGGCAGAACAGATCAGGGAGTCAGGGAAGTAGTGAGGTGGAGGGATCTACATGTATGTTAACAACAGGTGGTGTCACAACATCAAAATCCACAGCCGGGTCTGTACCAAGACCTGGAAATGTTGACCCTAATCCTTCATCCCTTTTACTTTCCAAGAAAGTTTCCCACTGTGGTGATCAGCTGTGTTTACAATCACCAACACAAACACCAAGGCTGCAGCTGAGCTCATGGCTAACTGTACTAGCAGCATGCAAGTGGAATTAGGACTAGGTAATTATATGATTGTAATTAATGATCGTGAAAAATTTCAGTTCGATCACGGTGATCAGCTGTGAGGATATTTACTCGATCAAACTTGGCGGAAATGTACGTGACAACAGCCAATCAGAGTCGAGCTTCTCCTGCTCACTTCTGTACTTTGACAGAGAAGTAAACAGAATGACCGAACGTGGAGCTAAACGTGGAGCTGAGGTCAGCAAAATAGATGTCAGCCATGACTTTGAGTCATCGTCCGAAGATGTTATTGCTTAGAAGATAAGTTAATCAACGTCGGTTGAGTGGTGGTGGTTCGGGTATCTCAAGATTGATGTTGAGCAATTAAGCTGATGTGTAAGGTATGTCGGCGGTCAGTTCCCTCAAAAACCAGCAACACAACAAATCTGTTTAATTATTTGAAGAAGTTCTTCCCGAGTGATTGTGAAGAATGCATTAAAATGTGGGAATTCTGCACAGCCAGTCACTGCTGACGACAAAAGTATGAAATCATTTAATAATCAAGTTTAATTTTATAACCTGATCTGTCAGGTTACAGGCAGTGTAAGAAGTAAAAGGAAATGAGATCAATCTCTGAGGAGGAGTCAATGCAAAGTCAGCCGTCTTCCTCCTCTACTTCAGTGAGTGCAGAGAGGAGGACAGAGGACAGTGGACACTCAGTTTGACATGATGGACTATAGGACAGGACTGCTGCTTCTGACTGTCTGCTGGACAGGTGGAGATCATCACTAATCTGAGTTGGACTTTTTCACCTCATGACAACAAACTCACTTCAATCTGTTGGTTTTTTTCTTCTGTCTTTTCAGGTGTTGGTGGTCAGACTCTGACTGAATCTGAGCCGGTGGTTAAACGTCCTGGAGAATCCCACAGACTGACCTGTACAGCCTCTGGATTCTCATTCAGTAGCTACCAAATGGCCTGGATCAGACAGGCTCCTGGAAAAGGACTGGAGTGGATCGCTTTTATAGGCACCGGTAGTAGCACCTACTACTCTGAGTCAGTTAGAGGCCGGTTCACCATCTCCAGAGACAACAGCAGACAGCAGCTGTATCTGCAGATGAACAGTCTGAAGACTGAAGACTCTGCTGTTTATTACTGTGCCAGAGACCCACAACAACACAAACCATCTGTAGAGCTGAACAAAAACCCCTCAGAGCCTGAACACCTGTGACATGAAGCCACCAGAGGAGGAGCCCTCAGACCAACAATCATCATAATGACTCTGGAAACTGTCAGAACTGTGACAGGTGGAGATCATCACTAATCTGAGTTGGACTTTTTCACCTCATGACAACAAACTCACTTCAATCTGTTGGTTTTTTTCTTCTGTCTTTTCAGGTGTTGGTGGTCAGACTCTGACTGAATCTGAGCCGGTGGTTAAACGTCCTGGAGAATCCCACAGACTGACCTGTACAGCCTCTGGATTCACATTCAGCAGCTACTATATGAACTGGATCAGACAGGCTCCTGGAAAAGGACTGCAGTGGATCTCTACTATCACACGACAGTAGTAGCACCTACTACTCTGAGTCAGTTAGAGGCCGGTTCACCATCTCCAGAGACAACAGCAGACAGCAGCTGTATCTGCAGATGAACAGTCTGAAGACTGAAGACTCTGCTGTTTATTACTGTGCCAGACACCCACAACAACACAAACCATCTGTAGAGCTGAACAAAAACCCCTCAGAGCCTGAACACCTGTGACATGAAGCCACCAGAGGAGGAGCCCTCAGACCAACAATCATTTCTACATCAGCTTTTAATGACAGAAACTGTCTTTAAATGAGGTTTAAATATCAAATATACAAACTATATAGAAACCTCATCCTCATACTTACATTAACACTGAAACTCATTTATTCCTGATTTTATATTTTATATGAAAAAAAAACACATTTAACAATAACTCCATTTTTGTCTTATAGACTCATAACAAGTTTGAGACACACTGTCTAAGTTGGAAAGTTGATGTTTTTGCAGAGTCATGTTTCTGAATCTGCAGTCATCGAGCTGAATCTCTAAACTCTAAAAACTGACAAAATTCACTCACTGTGTTTTTGTTTGTTTTGATCTGAAAATATGAACAAAGTCAGTTTTTGTCCAGGGAGATAAAGACGTGTGTATTCATGAGTTTAGTATCAACTAACAGGAAAAAGGAGAGAGAGCTGTCCTCAATATTCAAAACTATAAAACTGTTAGTTGTAAGTGGTCTTTCACTGTCTAGGCTGTATTGTGACAGAGGAAAAAGTGCTTAGAAAGTGAATCTCGTTCCACTTCAGTGGGGCAACATAAACTGTGATTCATAAAATAGCTCTATTGACAGTAAGTACTAAAAAAAATATCTACTCATGCTTACTATCAATAGAGCTATTTTATGAATCACAGTTTATGTTGCCCCACTGAAGTGGAACGAACCAACACGATCTCACTCAGCCAATACAGCCTAGTCTGACTGTCTGCAGTTTCAAAGACCACAAATGAGATTTAAAGCAGAACAAAAGAGGTCCACACTCATTTAGTCTCTGAGAGGAGGAGTCAATGCAAAGTCAGCCGTCTTCCTCCTCTACTTCAGTGAGTGCAGAGAGGAGGACAGAGGACAGTGGACACTCAGTTTGACATGATGGACTATAGGACAGGACTGCTGCTTCTGACTGTCTGCTGGACAGGTGGAGATCATCACTAATCTGAGTTGGACTTTTTCACCTCATGACAACAAACTCACTTCAATCTGTTGGTTTTTTTCTTCTGTCTTTTCAGGTGTTGGTGGTCAGACTCTGACTGAATCTGAGCCGGTGGTTAAACGTCCTGGAGAATCCCACAGACTGACCTGTACAGCCTCTGGATTCACATTCAGCAGCTACCGTATGGTCTGGGTCAGACAGGCTCCTGGAAAAGGACTGGAGTGGATTGCTTTTATACACACAAGCAGTTCTCATATCTATTTCTCCCAGTCAGTCCAGGGCAGATTCACCATCTCCAGAGATGACTCCAGCAGTAAAGTCTACCTACAGATGAACAGTCTGAAGACTGAGGACACAGCAGTGTATTACTGTGCCCGCAGACCCACAGTGAGAGACGAGAACAGGAGAGACGTACAAAAACTACTTCCTCTTTTTAACACACTGACAACATTCATTAGTTTCAGGAATGAAAAAGGAGAGCACTGATCAGGTTTTAGACTCAGAAATGTCTTTTTCCTCAGGAGCTTCATTTACACAACATAGAAAAGTGTTTGTAATAAAGTGAAGCAGATTAAATTCATTCAGTTTTCATGAGTTTCATGTAGAGGGTGATGACAGACCATCTTTTCTTTGGTAAAGCAGATCTCATCATCTCTAAAGTGGGTTTGGATCCTCAATATTCTGTAAACAGGGCTCAGAGAAAACCCCATAATGACTCCAACAGCTTCTGATTCAGCAGCTGAACAGCATCTATGTTGGTATAATGGTGAGCATCATAATGTGAGCTAAAGATAAAACCAGTTATTATTATTATCAGATTAACTGAACACGGTGAAATGAACCAGCAAAGATTTGTACAAATACTCAGCAGCAAATGAATAAAAGGTAATCCCTCCAGAAACGACTGAGCCTGAACCTTTAAGCAGAAAAATCCTCTTTAAAAAGCCTGATGTATAAAACGCCAGCTGAGGAGGAACAAGTCCTTCCATTTCTGTATCATCATTTCTTTTCCTTCACATCTGTAACCTGATATCCTGAAAAAAAAGGACATCTGTTTCAAAAGGTTTCCATCTCTGGATAGACAGTGATCCTCTTCACCTTGTTGAACCTGATTAGAACAGAGCTGAGTTCAGGAGCCACTCCCATGTTACCCTGATGCAAATGTTCAGTGTGTGCAGAGTACTTCTGTCCGGCCTGCTGCTCTCCTACTTTGTGTGGAGCGTCAGAGGTCACATCTGCAGCCTCAGGATGATGATGATGGACACACTCACTCTTCTCCTGGTTGCTCTCTCTCTGCCCTGTTAGTTCTTATACTTCTTCATCTTTTATCTTCATCAGAAAACCTCCTCTGATGGTCATCACTGGTACCAGAAAACTCTGTGACTGTATGACTCTCTGACTTTCTCCTGTGGTTCCTCTCTGCTTGTATCTCATCAGGTTCTGCAGGTCAGAGCATGGAGTCTCTTCCTTCCAGTTCGGTCCTGAAGAGGCCTGGGGAGACTCTCAGTCTCTCCTGTAGGGGGTCAGGCTTCACTTTTAGCTGCTGTGTTATGAGCTGGATCAGACAACCAACAGGACAAGCACTGGAGTGGATAGAGAGCGGCTTCTCAACTCAAAGCAGGAACACTTATGTCAGCAGATTGTCAGGTCGAGTAGAAATCAGCAGAGAAGACAGCAGCAGCATGGTGTATCTGAGACTGTCCAACTTACAGCCTGGAGACTCTGCTGTTAATTACTGTGCCCGCAGAGACACACTGGTTAAAGTTCAGAGGCTGCACAAAAACTCCACATTAAATGTCCTCCTAACAGAAACCTACAGGTGGCAGCAGAGGACATGAAGAAGAGTGGGACACACTCAAACACTCATGCATGAACACATGAAAACAGCTGTTCTGTGGTTTATGACTTCCTGTTTCTTATTTCTTCACACTGACAAAAAGGAAATTATCAAGACCATCAAGGTCAATCATGTCATCCCTGGTTTATAACAGCAGTTATTGATCATCTATTTGGTTGTTTAAATCCCGTTTCACGAGATGAGAGCAGAGAAGAAAGGAGTCGATGCAAATCTCTGATCTCTGCCATCACTGCATCACCGGCAACTTACAGAAGTGAGCAGGAAAAGCTCGACTGTGATTGGCTGTTGTCACATGCATTTCAGCAACGTTTGATCAAGTAAATATGCTCAAAGCTGATCACCATGATCGATCAAAAATTTATCACGATCATATAACCGCCCAGTCCTACTGTGAGACCAAAATGGAGTTATTAATGAAGACAAATTATGAGAAAATTAAGGAAAATATATTTAAACCAAAAAACATGAAGGTGACATTAATTTACTCTCTGAGAGGAGGAGTCAATGCAAAGTCAGCCGTCTTCCTCCTCTACTTCAGTGAGTGCAGAGAGGAGGACAGAGGACAGTGGACACTCAGTTTGACATGATGGACTATAGGACAGGACTGCTGCTTCTGACTGTCTGCTGGACAGGTGGAGATCATCACTAATCTGAGTTGGACTTTTTCACCTCATGACAACAAACTCACTTCAATCTGTTGGTTTTTTTCTTCTGTCTTTTCAGGTGTTGGTGGTCAGACTCTGACTGAATCTGAGCCGGTGGTTAAACGTCCTGGAGAATCCCACAGACTGACCTGTACAGCCTCTGGATTCACATTCAGTGGCAGCTGGATGGCCTGGGTCAGACAGGCTCCTGGAAAAGGACTGGACTGGATCTCTCTGATCAGATATGACAGTAATGAGATCTACTACTCTGAGTCAGTTAGAGGCCGGTTCACCATCTCCAGAGACAACAGCAGACAGCAGCTGTATCTGCAGATGAACAGTCTGAAGACTGAAGACTCTGCTGTTTATTACTGTGTACGGAGACCCACAACAACACAAACCATCTGTAGAGCTGAACAAAAACCCCTCAGAGCCTGAACACCTGTGACATGAAGCCACCAGAGGAGGAGCCCTCAGACCAACAATCATTTCTACATCAGCTTTTAATGACAGAAACTGTCTTTAAATGAGGTTTAAATATCAAATATACAAACTATATAGCTCCTCCACAGGGTAAAGTCTGGGTATTATCCTTGACAGCTCTCTATCATTCCAAGCTCACATCAGTAATATTACTCTGTCTGCATGTTTCAACTCTGCAACATCAACCCCCACTCCACCCCCCAACCCCCATACCACTTCTATCCTGGTCCACAGCCTTCCCACTGAGCAACAGACGGCTATTAGACATCTAGTATTTTTTAGACCTAATTTCAACCGTCTAGAGTCTGTATACTTTTAGACAGAATTTATACGTTGCACTTTAACCCATTATTTGATAACGATTTTTTTCAAAAAGCAACTGTGAGTTTCATAACTGATCTCCAAGTATTTAACCAAAATAATTATGATAGCCGTCAAGCAATATACAGTTATACCTCTGTTGGCCAGCTAGTCTTAAACTTGGTGTAAATTTAGACGTCTAAAAACTTTCATTTTTAGACCTGTGGTAGCCTGATTTTAGACCATTCGTCTAGGCTACATTTAGACGTCTATTAGACCTCTTTTAGACCAAAAAATGCTCGGTGGGTTGTTACCTCCTGTATTGATTACTGTGACTCTGGTCTTCCTCACAAATCTCTCCATAAACTAAAACTGGTTCAGAACTCAGCTGCTCCTATCGTCAACAAAACACCTTTATGCTTTTAAATAAAATGTATTATTAAAAAAAGACATATGGGTGACTTGTATATATACAAATATGCAAAAAAATTAAGGGGAACAAAAGAGGTCCACACTCATTTAGTCTCTGAGAGGAGGAGTCAATGCAAAGTCAGCCGTCTTCCTCCTCTACTTCAGTGAGTGCAGAGA
This sequence comes from Xyrichtys novacula, assembly GCA_962446985.1. Lineage (NCBI taxonomy): Eukaryota > Metazoa > Chordata > Actinopteri > Labriformes > Labridae > Xyrichtys > Xyrichtys novacula. The sequence continues at coordinate 28,457,689 of OY660879.1, read as the reverse complement.
GGAGGACAGAGGACAGTGGACACTCAGTTTGACATGATGGACTATAGGACAGGACTGCTGCTTCTGACTGTCTGCTGGACAGGTGGAGATCATCACTAATCTGAGTTGGACTTTTTCACCTCATGACAACAAACTCACTTCAATCTGTTGGTTTTTTTCTTCTGTCTTTTCAGGTGTTGGTGGTCAGACTCTGACTGAATCTGAGCCGGTGGTTAAACGTCCTGGAGAATCCCACAGACTGACCTGTACAGCCTCTGGATTCTCATTGGGCAGCTACCATATGGCCTGGGTCGGACAGGCTCCTGGAAAAGGACTGGAGTGGCTGGCCTTGATTAATTCTGCTAGTAGTTACATCTACTACTCTGAGTCAGTTAGAGGCCGGTTCACCATCTCCAGAGACAACAGCAGACAGCAGCTGTATCTGCAGATGAACAGTCTGCAGACTGAAGACTCTGCTGTTTATTACTGTGCCAGAGACCCACAACAACACAAACCATCTGTAGAGCTGAACAAAAACCCCTCAGAGCCTGAACACCTGTGACATGAAGCCACCAGAGGAGGAGCCCTCAGACCAACAATCATCATAATGACTCTGGAAACTGTCAGAACTGTGACTCATATCTAAAGTACAATCATTAAAATACATCTTTCACTAAACCTGCTCAAACTGACATTTAAAATAAACATAACTGTCAAGTATTTATCTATGAATGAATGAATAATTATATCAAAGTTACACCTAAACAACTTCATCATCTTCAGGGCAGAACAGATCAGGGAGTCAGGGAAGTAGTGAGGTGGAGGGATCTACATGTATGTTAACAACAGGTGGTGTCACAACATCAAAATCCACAGCCGGGTCTGTACCAAGACCTGGAAATGTTGACCCTAATCCTTCATCCCTTTTACTTTCCAAGAAAGTTTCCCACTGTGGTGATCAGCTGTGTTTACAATCACCAACACAAACACCAAGGCTGCAGCTGAGCTCATGGCTAACTGTACTAGCAGCATGCAAGTGGAATTAGGACTAGGTAATTATATGATTGTAATTAATGATCGTGAAAAATTTCAGTTCGATCACGGTGATCAGCTGTGAGGATATTTACTCGATCAAACTTGGCGGAAATGTACGTGACAACAGCCAATCAGAGTCGAGCTTCTCCTGCTCACTTCTGTACTTTGACAGAGAAGTAAACAGAATGACCGAACGTGGAGCTAAACGTGGAGCTGAGGTCAGCATAATAGATGTCAGCCATGACTTTGAGTCATCGTCCGAAGATGTTATTGCTTAGAAGATAAGTTAATCAACGTCGGTTGAGTGGTGGTGGTTCGGGTATCTCAAGATTGATGTTGAGCAATTAAGCTGATGTGTAAGGTATGTCGGCGGTCAGTTCCCTCAAAAACCAGCAACACAACAAATCTGTTTAATTATTTGAAGAAGTTCTTCCCGAGTGATTGTGAAGAATGCATTAAAATGTGGGAATTCTGCACAGCCAGTCACTGCTGACGACAAAAGTATGAAATCATTTAATAATCAAGTTTAATTTTATAACCTGATCTGTCAGGTTACAGGCAGTGTAAGAAGTAAAAGGAAATGAGATCAATCTCTGAGGAGGAGTCAATGCAAAGTCAGCCGTCTTCCTCCTCTACTTCAGTGAGTGCAGAGAGGAGGACAGAGGACAGTGGACACTCAGTTTGACATGATGGACTATAGGACAGGACTGCTGCTTCTGACTGTCTGCTGGACAGGTGGAGATCATCACTAATCTGAGTTGGACTTTTTCACCTCATGACAACAAACTCACTTCAATCTGTTGGTTTTTTTCTTCTGTCTTTTCAGGTGTTGGTGGTCAGACTCTGACTGAATCTGAGCCGGTGGTTAAACGTCCTGGAGAATCCCACAGACTGACCTGTACAGCCTCTGGATTCTCATTCAGTAGCTACCAAATGGCCTGGATCAGACAGGCTCCTGGAAAAGGACTGGAGTGGATCGCTTTTATAGGCACCGGTAGTAGCACCTACTACTCTGAGTCAGTTAGAGGCCGGTTCACCATCTCCAGAGACAACAGCAGACAGCAGCTGTATCTGCAGATGAACAGTCTGAAGACTGAAGACTCTGCTGTTTATTACTGTGCCAGAGACCCACAACAACACAAACCATCTGTAGAGCTGAACAAAAACCCCTCAGAGCCTGAACACCTGTGACATGAAGCCACCAGAGGAGGAGCCCTCAGACCAACAATCATCATAATGACTCTGGAAACTGTCAGAACTGTGACAGGTGGAGATCATCACTAATCTGAGTTGGACTTTTTCACCTCATGACAACAAACTCACTTCAATCTGTTGGTTTTTTTCTTCTGTCTTTTCAGGTGTTGGTGGTCAGACTCTGACTGAATCTGAGCCGGTGGTTAAACGTCCTGGAGAATCCCACAGACTGACCTGTACAGCCTCTGGATTCACATTCAGCAGCTACTATATGAACTGGATCAGACAGGCTCCTGGAAAAGGACTGCAGTGGATCTCTACTATCACACGACAGTAGTAGCACCTACTACTCTGAGTCAGTTAGAGGCCGGTTCACCATCTCCAGAGACAACAGCAGACAGCAGCTGTATCTGCAGATGAACAGTCTGAAGACTGAAGACTCTGCTGTTTATTACTGTGCCAGACACCCACAACAACACAAACCATCTGTAGAGCTGAACAAAAACCCCTCAGAGCCTGAACACCTGTGACATGAAGCCACCAGAGGAGGAGCCCTCAGACCAACAATCATTTCTACATCAGCTTTTAATGACAGAAACTGTCTTTAAATGAGGTTTAAATATCAAATATACAAACTATATAGAAACCTCATCCTCATACTTACATTAACACTGAAACTCATTTATTCCTGATTTTATATTTTATATGAAAAAAAAACACATTTAACAATAACTCCATTTTTGTCTTATAGACTCATAACAAGTTTGAGACACACTGTCTAAGTTGGAAAGTTGATGTTTTTGCAGAGTCATGTTTCTGAATCTGCAGTCATCGAGCTGAATCTCTAAACTCTAAAAACTGACAAAATTCACTCACTGTGTTTTTGTTTGTTTTGATCTGAAAATATGAACAAAGTCAGTTTTTGTCCAGGGAGATAAAGACGTGTGTATTCATGAGTTTAGTATCAACTAACAGGAAAAAGGAGAGAGAGCTGTCCTCAATATTCAAAACTATAAAACTGTTAGTTGTAAGTGGTCTTTCACTGTCTAGGCTGTATTGTGACAGAGGAAAAAGTGCTTAGAAAGTGAATCTCGTTCCACTTCAGTGGGGCAACATAAACTGTGATTCATAAAATAGCTCTATTGACAGTAAGTACTAAAAAAAATATCTACTCATGCTTACTATCAATAGAGCTATTTTATGAATCACAGTTTATGTTGCCCCACTGAAGTGGAACGAACCAACACGATCTCACTCAGCCAATACAGCCTAGTCTGACTGTCTGCAGTTTCAAAGACCACAAATGAGATTTAAAGCAGAACAAAAGAGGTCCACACTCATTTAGTCTCTGAGAGGAGGAGTCAATGCAAAGTCAGCCGTCTTCCTCCTCTACTTCAGTGAGTGCAGAGAGGAGGACAGAGGACAGTGGACACTCAGTTTGACATGATGGACTATAGGACAGGACTGCTGCTTCTGACTGTCTGCTGGACAGGTGGAGATCATCACTAATCTGAGTTGGACTTTTTCACCTCATGACAACAAACTCACTTCAATCTGTTGGTTTTTTTCTTCTGTCTTTTCAGGTGTTGGTGGTCAGACTCTGACTGAATCTGAGCCGGTGGTTAAACGTCCTGGAGAATCCCACAGACTGACCTGTACAGCCTCTGGATTCACATTCAGCAGCTACTATATGGCCTGGGTCAGACAGGCTCCTGGAAAAGGACTGGAGTGGATGGCCTGGATTAATACTGGTAGTAGTAGCATCTACTACTTTGAGTCAGTTAGAGGCCGGTTCACCATCTCCAGAGACGACAGCAGACAGCAGCTGTATCTGCAGATGAACAGTCTGAAGACTGAAGACTCTGCTGTTTATTACTGTGCCAGAGACCCACAACAACACAAACCATCTGTAGAGCTGAACAAAAACCCCTCAGAGCCTGAACACCTGTGACATGAAGCCACCAGAGGAGGAGCCCTCAGACCAACAATCATCATAATGACTCTGTAAACTGTCACAACTGTGACTCATATCTAAAGTACAATCATTAAAATAACATCTTTTACTAAACCTGCTCAAACTGACATTTAAAAACACAACTGTCAAGTATTTATCCATGAATGAATGAATAAATACATACAGTGGATATAAAAAGTCTACACAACCTTGTTTAACTGCCAGGTTTTCGTCATGTAAAAAAAATCAAGATAAACAATTTCAGATCTTCTTCCACCTTTAATGTGACCTATAACCTGTACAACACAATTGAAAAACAAACAGAAATCTTTCAGGGAGGTGAAGTAAAAATAAACAACTGAGATCATGTGGTTTCATAAGTGTGTACACCCTTTAATAACCAGGGATGTAGCTGTGTTCAGATTTAACCAATAACATTCAAACTCAGGTTAAATTGGAGTCAGCACACACCTGTCACCAATTAAAGTGACTCTGATTAACGTTAAAGTTCAGCTGTTCTAGTAGCTTTTCCAGACATTTTTGTAGACACATCTTCCAGCACAAACCATGGTCTGCAGAGAGCTTCCAAAGAACCAGAGGGATCTCATTATTCAAAGATCTCAGTCAGGTGAGGCTACAAAAGAATTTCCAAGGAATTAAATATACCATGGAACACAGTGAAGACCGTCATCATCAAGTGGAGAAAATATGGAACAACAGTGACAATACCAAGAACAGGACGTCCGTCCAAAATTGATGATAAGACAAGAAGAAAACTGGTCAGGGAGGATACCAAGAGGCCGACAGCAACACTGAAGGAGCTGCAGGAATTTCTAGCTTCAAGTACTGGCTGTGTAGAACATGAGACAACAATCTCCTGCTGTCTTCATATGTCTGGGCTATGGGGTAGGGTGGAAAGATGGAAGACTTATCTTTCAAAGAAATACATCAAAACATCTGAAATCTCCCAAACACGTGGGAAAATGTGTCATGGTCTGATGAAACCAAAGTTGAACTTTTTGGGCATCATTGCAAAAGGTATATTTGGCTCAAAATCAACACTGCTGATCACCAAAAGAACACCATACCTACAGTGAAGCATGGTCGTGGCAGCATCATGCTTTGGGGATGTTGTTCTTCAGCTGGAACTGGTGCCTTAGTCAGGGTGGAGGGAACTATGAACAGTTCCAAATACCAGTCAGTGTTGGCACAAAACCTTCGACCTTCTGCTAGAAAGCTGAAGATGAAGAGGAACTTCATCTTTCAGCACGACAATAACCCAAAGCACACATCTAAATCAACAAAAGAACGGCTTCACCGGAATAAGATTGAGACTTTGGAAGGGCCCAGCCAGAGTCCAGACCTGAATCTCATCAAACATTTGTGGTCTGATCTGAAGAGGTCTGTGCATAGGAGATGCCCTCATAATCTGTCAGAATTGGAGCGGTTTTAAAAAGAAAAGTGGGCAAATATATTTCCACATCAAGATGTTCCACGCTGATACACTCCAACCCAAAGAGACTGAGTGCTGAAATAAAAGCCAAAGGTGCTGCAACAAAGTATTAGTTTAAGGGTGTGCACATTTATGCAATCAGGTAATTATAACTTTTCTATTTTTCATTTTTCCGCTTAAAAGTTTCAGTTTGTTTTTTAATTGCATTGTACAAGTCAAAGGTCACATTAAAGGGGGAAAAAGTTGTGAAAATATTTATCTTGCTGTCATTTTCTAACATCACTATGACCTGGAAGTTAAACTGGGGTGTGTAGACTTTTAATATCCACTGTATGTTGAAGAAAATAGGGACACTGTAAAAAATCAGTTTGTACCTGAGGTTGTGTTTCACTGAAAGACCAAACTGGAGTTAATAATGAAGACACATTCTGAGACAATAAAGCAAAATATGTCAAGACCACAAAACATGAAGGTGACATTAATTTTCTCTGTGAGAGGAGGAGTCAATGCAAAGTCAGCCGTCTTCCTCCTCTACTTCAGTGAGTGCAGAGAGGAGGACAGAGGACAGTGGACACTCAGTTTGACATGATGGACTATAGGACAGGACTGCTGCTTCTGACTGTCTGCTGGACAGGTGGAGATCATCACTAATCTGAGTTGGACTTTTTCACCTCATGACAACAAACTCACTTCAATCTGTTGGTTTTTTTCTTCTGTCTTTTCAGGTGTTGGTGGTCAGACTCTGACTGAATCTGAGCCGGTGGTTAAACGTCCTGGAGAATCCCACAGACTGACCTGTACAGCCTCTGGTTTATCATTCAGCAGCTATGGAATGAACTGGATCAGACAGGCTCCTGGAAAAGGACTGGAGTGGATCGCTTATATACACCCTTCTAGTAGTAGTCACATCTACTACTCAGAGTCATTTAGAGGCCGGTTCACCATCTCCAGAGACAACAGCAGACAGCAGCTGTATCTGCAGATGAACAGTCTGAAGACTGAAGACTCTGCTGTTTATTACTGTGCCAGAGACCCACAGTGACTGGAGTCTGCTGAGCAGCTGTACAAAAACCTACAGGAGTCAGAGTCACATGACTGACAGATTCCTGTTTGGCCCCACAAAACATTGTTGAATATACTTTAAAATATAATCACTGATCAGAAAATCAAAGGCTGAAATATGTGATTAACACTCTCCAATAATAGCAAAAAATACAAAACATCTACACAGATGATTTCCGAGTTTGATGAATATTATGAATCTAAAGTTGGTCACATTATTGGAGTTGAAATAAAAATGCAGTTCCATTATAAAAACAGCAGGAGGCAGCATGTGTCCAGTTTCTCTTTCATGTGTGTCCATAGACTGTATATAAGATAGACAGAGGCAGTGTCCAAAATGGCCTACTACTCCTACTACTCCTACTAAACCCGTCTCTGAATTGAGTAGGCAGTGCGTTCACACTGTACAGTATGCGAATTTTGTGTATGCGAGAAATGCCCGGATGTATACTCAATCGGCTTCGATTTCTGAGTGTGGAATGGAGCTTGCTTCACGTACTGCTTCTCTGTGAGCACTCTGCTGTGTATTACTGTGTACGTGTGAGCTCCACAGAGAGAGACGATAACAGCAGAGACAGACAAAAACTACTTCCTCTATTTTCCACCATCTCTGGGAACAGATGGTTGTCCCAGTGCCAACACTGATTCTGATCACCTGTGGATCATCAAACTGTCAAGTCAAAGTTACAGTAATTTTATAATGTGGTTCACTTCAATATTTGAACACATGAACAGTAGTAAGAAGTCTTATTCCAATAACAGAGTTTCTGCTGATGACACTCTGAACTCTCCTGTGCTCTTCAATATCACTCTGTACGTCAGATCATTTTGGTGCTGCTGTTTCAATCCTCAGTAAAATACAACAACTCACATTTAAGAGACCATCAACAACAACAAGAGACAAAAGACATTTGAACGTGAATATCAGAGACAGGATCATAAAATCCTCAGAGTGTTAGTTTAGTTTTCAGAGAAACTTCACGCTCCATCTACAGAGGTTTGACTCCAACCCTCCACCTGCTGCTGAATGTTCCTCTCCTCTCTCTTCACCTACTTTCCTTCCCTATTCACTAACATGGTCATCAAAATAAGATATAAAGTTTAAAGAATAATGATAAACATGAACAGACTTTAGTTATATGATTCAATCCAAATAGTGAGAACTAAAGTGTTTGTATAGAGGGATGAAGACTAAAGATTTCCTTTATGTTGAAGAAAATAGGGACACTGTAAAATATCAGTTTGTACCTGAAGTTGTGTTTCACTGTGAGAACAAACTGGAGTTAATAATGAAGACAAATTATGAGAAAATGAAGCAAAATATATTTAAACCAAAAAACATGAAGGTGACATTAATTTTCTCTCTCTGAGAGGAGGAGTCAATGCAAAGTCAGCCGTCTTCCTCCTCTACTTCAGTGAGTGCAGAGAGGAGGACAGAGGACAGTGGACACTCAGTTTGACATGATGGACTATAGGACAGGACTGCTGCTTCTGACTGTCTGCTGGACAGGTGGAGATCATCACTAATCTGAGTTGGACTTTTTCACCTCATGACAACAAACTCACTTCAATCTGTTGGTTTTTCTCTTCTGTCTTTTCAGGTGTTGGTGGTCAGACTCTGACTGAATCTGAGCCGGTGGTTAAACGTCCTGGAGAATCCCACAGACTGACCTGTACAGCCTCTGGATTCACATTCAGCAGCTACCGTATGGCCTGGGTGAGACAGGCTCCTGGAAAAGGACTGGAGTGGATCTCCACTGTGAGAAATGATGCTGTGAACCCATACTACTCTGAGTCGGTTAGAGGCCGATTCACCATCTCCAGAGACAACAGCAGACAGCAGCTGTATCTGCAGATGAACAGTCTGAAGACTGAAGACTCTGCTGTTTATTACTGTGCCAGACACCCACAACAACACAAACCATCTGTAGAGCTGAACAAAAACCCCTCAGAGCCTGAACACCTGTGACATGAAGCCACCAGAGGAGGAGCCCTCAGACCAACAATCATCATAATGACTCTGTAAACTGTCAGAACTGTGACTCATATCTAAAGTACAATCATTTAGATAATGTATTTTACTTAAAATAAGCATATCACTCTTTAGTATATGTCAATATATTAACAAATAAAAACATGAATAAATATGACCAAAAAACTTTTATTAACTTTAATTTCATTGACAGATTATTCATAAGGATTTTTGTTTTTTTATTTATATTTACACAAAGATGATTTTTAATTTGAGGAGTTTTGTATTTCATCTAAACTCTGTAGGACTGCGGTGAAACTGTGACTCCACTTTTCTGATCATCTCAAAGTCCTTTAATGTTTAAGGGGCAGTTGTTGGCCATGATTCAAAGGATTTAGGCTTCCTAAAGAACCATTCTTACTATGTGGGATAATATGAAAAAAATGTCCTTCAGCTGTCAGAAGATTAAACACATCCTCTGAAGAAAACTAAAAAACTAAGAGAGATGAGGTGATCAGGAGTTACTGCTGTAGAGTTACAGTAAATATGAGGACCTCACTCTCTGATTCAAGAGATACAAATGTTTATTTCTCATTAATATATCAAACATGTGATCATGCTGAATATGAGAAGAGTTAAAGTAGAGGACAGAAATGAGATTAATCTCTGTGAAGGAGGAAAGGTGAAAAACTGGTTAAAAAAACTCAAAGAGAAAGACTGAAGGACATCTTTGACTGTTGGTGTCTCAGTCTGTCTGAAGTCCACAGTCTCTGTCTCAGAGTTTCATTTTCACATCATCATCATCACCCAAATCTCTGGTGAGTAAAATGCAAATATACATGCTGATGCACCTGACACAGCCGCTCTGCCTGCTCTATATATCCTTCATAATGACCGTCACTCTCATAGGCTGAGCCAAGTCTCCACCATGACAGGGGTCCAAAGTTTCCTCCTCTTGGCTCTGATTTCAGGTGAGTGTCTTTATTGAGCAGCAGAGGAGCAGAAAGTGATCTCTGCATGTCTGCTGACTCCTTGTCCTCTAAAACTCTGGGTCCCTTTCAGCCGCTCAGGGCCAGTCCCTCACCTCCTCAGAACCAGTAGTCAGCAGACCAGGACAACCGGTCACTCTGTCCTGTAAAGTGGAAGGACTTGCTCTGGCTTGGCTGCACTGGATTCGTCAAAAACCAGGAAGAGGACTGGAGTGGATCGGTCGCATCAATGATGGGACCGGCACAATATTTTCCAAAAGTCTACAGGGCCAGTTTTCCATCACCAAGGACACATCGGTTAATGTTGTGTACTTGGAGGTGAAGAGCCTCAAACAGGAAGACTCTGCAGTTTATTATTGTGCTCGAGAGCCACAGTGACACAGGGGACAACAGAGCTGGACAAAAACTGAACTACACTGATGATGGCTGTGTGAGGAGCTCTGGAGAACGTCCGGGCTTTGAAAAGACACTTCCCACTGAATGATGGGAGTTATTCATGAAAATAACTGGACTGATTTCAGTCGATTTCTTTAGGCCGTCTAGACGCTCATCGCCGCAGCAATGACTTCATCATTGAGAAGAAAACCTGACTGTGAATCTGTGCATCCATTCAACAGCAGTGAAAACTCAACTTTACTGTTCAAAAACTCTAAATGATTCAGTCTTTACTTTTCTACATGACCTCCACCAACTTTAAAAATCCTCGTCTGAACTCTTTCACCTATTTCATCCTGTCCAGTTCAATATAATCTGACCAACAAGCACCCTCTTAGATATTGTCAGATCAGGCACTTTATTCAGAAGCAGTTCTCACATTTCCCTGATGGTTTGTTACTCAAACTCTGAACCAAAAGAGGATCATATCTGAGCTCCTGGGAGCCTGATCTGGGACTTGCTCCTTCAAATGAACTATGGTGCAGCAGACTGTGACTGGTGACAGTAGAAACATTACTGTGTTGTACCTTTACCATGTGACACAGAGAGAATGACGGACTCTGAGTTCATACAACAGCTTCTGTTTCCTGCAGACTAACAGATGTTGTCTCTCACTGTTATTACAAACAAAGGTGATAATCAATAATCCATAGTTACGACATGATCAACACTATCAAAATAGTGAGAACTAAAGTGTTTTGTATAGAGGGATGAAGACTAAAGATTTCCTTTATGTTGAAGAAAATAGGGACACTGTAAAATATCAGTTTGTACCTGAAGTTGTGTTTCACTGTGAGACCAAACTGGAGTTAATAATGAAGAAGAATTATGAGAAAATTAGGCAAAATATGTGAAAACCACAAAACATGAAAATGACATTAATTTAGTCTCTGAGAGGAGGAGTCAATGCAAAGTCAGCCGTCTTCCTCCTCTACTTCAGTGAGTGCAGAGAGGAGGACAGAGGACAGTGGACACTCAGTTTGACATGATGGACTATAGGACAGGACTGCTGCTTCTGACTGTCTGCTGGACAGGTGGAGATCATCACTAATCTGAGTTGGACTTTTTCACCTCATGACAACAAACTCACTTCAATCTGTTGGTTTTTTTTTCTTCTGTCTTTTCAGGTGTTGGTGGTCAGACTCTGACTGAATCTGAGCCGGTGGTTAAACGTCCTGGAGAATCCCACAGACTGACCTGTACAGCCTCTGGATTCACATTCAGCAACCACTGGATGAACTGGGTCAGACAGGCTCCTGGAAAAGGACTGGAGTGGATTGCTCGTATCAGCAGCGGTAGTGGTAGTAGCACCTACTACTCTGAGTCATTTAGAGGCCGGTTCACCATCTCCAGAGACAACAGCAGACAGCAGCTGTATCTGCAGATGAACAGTCTGAAGACTGAAGACTCTGCTGTTTATTACTGTGCCAGAGACCCACAACAACACAAACCATCTGTAGAGCTGAACAAAAACCCCTCAGAGCCTGAACACCTGTGACATGAAGCCACCAGAGGAGGAGCCCTCAGACCAACAATCATCATAATGACTCTGTAAACTGTCAGAACTGTGACACATATCTAAAGTACAATCATTAAAATAACATCTTTTACGAAACCTGATCAAACTGACATTCAAAATACATTTCACTATTCTGTTTTAATTAATATACACAAGTAAAATACTAAATTTTAATGAAGATATAAATACATTTCATAACCCGAGTCATTAATGTGTACGCTGAAAAAACAGAGGAATACTTCTTTTGTGTTCAGACAAATATCACACTATAACACAATTACTTGGACTATACGGTTCCTCCTCTTACACCAACAATCCCTTCTTCTGTTAAAAGAGAAAAACTAAAAACTAAAACTACCAAACCATGAGGACAACTTGATCTTTGGTTGCTGCTGGTTTAGACACCGGACCCTGGGACCCTGATGGTCTATAGTTTTGTCTCCAGTTGTAGAGATCCTCTGCTTATGGAAATGTCACATGTTCCCCTTTAAACCTGTAGAGGGAGGTCTATGCAAACTGTTCCTCTTTATAAACCCTCCATCAGTAACTTGTGGCAGCACTGGGACAGTTGAGGATATTTCTAACAAACTGAGATCAGAGAGCTCTGAACCTAAGAATGGAAAGAACTCTTATCTGGACTTTATTATTTGTAGTTACGATCCACGGTGAGAAAATGAATCCAGTTTAGGTCTTTTAGGAGATGTTCGACCTGTTCTTGATGAGTCTGTTAGAGAATAATCACAATTTCTATCACTGCAGGAGTTTGGAGTGAGATCAAACTGGAGCAGACTCCCTCTGAGGGGAAAAGACCTGGAGAGACAGTGAGGATGTCATGTGTCATATCTGGGTTTAGCATGACCAGCTACTATATCCACTGGATACGCCAGAGGCCAGGGAGAGCTCTGGAGTGGATTGGGAGGATGAATGCGGGTTCAAACTCTGCTATCTATGCCAGCTCCTTCCAGAGTCGCTTCAGCATGACTGAAGATGTGCCCAGAAGCACTCAGTACCTCCAGGTTCAGGGGCTGACAGCAGAAGATTCTGCTGTTTACTTCTGTGCTCGAAGAGACACAGTGAGAGAAGAGAGCGGAGCAGCTGCTCAAAAACCTCCACAGACAAACACCAGAGTTCAGGTTTACAGTCCTCAGAGATGAAGCACACAGCAGCTGTACCTGAATGAGATCAGTCTGAGGACTGGAGACTCTGCTGTTTAATATTGAGTCACACAGACTCACAGTTATAGAACTATAGAAGATCCTTCAGCTCTCCTCATCAGGCTGAGTTACAGTATTGCTAACAAACAAATATATTTAGATCTATAAAAATACTTCAGTCAGAAAGGAAACCATCAAACTTTTCTCTCCTTTCACAGAACATGACTCAAATGTAAACATCAACTTCAAAGTGCATCCTTATCAGACCAGTCAGATATCTTTATTCAGTTATCTTCATCACTATCATTATTACTGTCATAACAATCATCATCTTCATCCTCATATTCATCACTATTCTAACCCTCCACCTGCTGCTGAATGTTCCTCTCCTCTCTCTTCACCTACTTTCCTTCCATATTCACTAACATGGTCATCAAAATAAGATATAAACCATAAACTTTAAAGAATGATGATTAACATGAACAGACTTTAGTTATATAATTCAAACCAAATAGTGAGAACTAAAGTGTTTGTATAGAGGGATGAGAGCCTGAACACCTGTGACATGAAGCCACCAGAGGAGGAGCCCTCAGACCAACAATCATCATAATGACTCTGTAAACTGTCAGAACTGTGACTCATATCTAAAGTACAATCATTAAAAAAAGCATTTTACTTAACTTGATCATATCACTTTCCAGTAAATATCAATAAATTAACAAATACATAAATCAATATCACCAAATAACTTTGATAACTCTAATTTAACTGACAGATCATTATGAAGTTATTTTTCATATTGATAAAACTTTGTAAAAAGATTTTATTTTACTTATTTATTTAGGAGTTTTATATTTCACTTAAACTTTGTATGACTGAGTTAAAACAAAGAGACATTATGAGACAATTAGGCAAAATATATTTAAACCAAAAAACATGAAGGTGACATTAATTTTCTCTCTGAGAGGAGGAGTCAATGCAAAGTCAGCCGTCTTCCTCCTCTACTTCAGTGAGTGCAGAGAGGAGGACAGAGGACAGTGGACACTCAGTTTGACATGATGGACTATAGGACAGGACTGCTGCTTCTGACTGTCTGCTGGACAGGTGGAGATCATCACTAATCTGAGTTGGACTTTTTCACCTCATGACAACAAACTCACTTCAATCTGTTGGTTTTTTTCTTCTGTCTTTTCAGGTGTTGGTGGTCAGACTCTGACTGAATCTGAGCCGGTGGTTAAACGTCCTGGAGAATCCCACAGACTGACCTGTACAGCCTCTGGATTCACATTCAGCAGCTATGCAATGAACTGGATCAGACAGGCTCCTGGAAAAGGACTGGAGTGGATCTCTTACATAAACAGCGGTGGTGGTACCACCTACTACTCTGAGTCATTTAGAGGCCGGTTCACCATCTCCAGAGACAACAGCAGACAGCAGCTGTATCTGCAGATGAACAGTCTGAAGACTGAAGACTCTGCTGTTTATTACTGTGCTCGACACCCACAGTGACTGGAGTCTGCTGAGCAGCTGTACAAAAACCTACAGGACTCAGAGTCACATGACTGACAGATGCCTGTCATTTTTTTCTCTTTATCTGCTCATTAAAATGGTCCCACTAAACATTGTCTTGTTCAAATTAATCAATCAATTATATATAACCTAAATAAAAACAGTTGTCATCCCAAGACCCTTTCTAAAAGAGCAGGTCCAGACCTAACTCACTGTTTGATGAATTACAAAGACTCAACCTCGAGAAGAGAACTAATCTGACCCATCTCGACCCAACATGAGTGAAGCACTTATTTAGCAGTATTTAGCAAACCCACTCACTATACTTGATCATAAATATATTTATGAAGCCTTTTCCATGAGTCTGGAGGACTTTATAAGAACCCTTATGAATGATAAGAGCTTATAACAGCTTACAGCAATGTTTATGAAGTGCTATAAGCAGTGAGCAGAATGCTTTATAAAGATATGGTTGTTAATGTATTAAACCTTAATGCAAAAGAATAAACAGCAGCTTTGAAATTCTGTGTTGAGGAAAGATTCACTGTCTGTCTGTCTGTCTGTCTGTCTGTCTGTCTGTCTGTCTGTCAGTCTGTATGCAAAGTGAGCTTCCTCTCAGTCTAATATAAAGACTTGACATCAGGCTGAGAGTCACAGAAGAAGAGAAGCTCCCATCAGGTCAGCTTCAACACCAACCATGTTCTCTGGAGCTCTGCTGCTGCTGCTGGCTGCTGGATCCTGTGAGGAGCTTTAAACTAATAATCCCATCAGATCGACTGAATAAGAACATGAATGATGGAGATCATGTTGGTTTGTGTTTCCACAGGTGTCAACAGTATTGATCTCATCCAGCCAGACTCCAAGGTTGTTCAGCCTGGACAGTCTCTGACCATCACCTGTCAGGTCTCTGGTTATTCTCTGACTGATGACAACTATGCAACAGGATGGATCAGACAGAGTGAAGGAAAACCACTGGACTGGATTTCTCATCAGTGGGGTGGTGGTTCACTTAGCCAAAATGATGCTCTGAAGAACAAGTTCAGTTACAGCAGAGACACTTCAGCTGGAACAGTGACTCTAAGAGGACAGAGTCTGCAGACTGAAGACTCTGCTGTTTATTACTGTGCCAGAGACCCACAACAACACAAACCATCTGTAGAGCTGAACAAAAACCCCTCAGAGCCTGAACACCTGTGACATGAAGCCACCAGAGGAGGAGCCCTCAGACCAACAATCATCAGAATGACTCTGGAAACTGTCAGAACTGTGACTCATATCTAAAGTACAAACATAAACACATAACCGTAGTATTTATCTATGAATGAATGAATAAACATATGAAAGGTTCACCTCAACAACTTCATTATCTTCAGTGCAGACCAGATCAGGTAGTCGGGAAAGTAACGAGGTGGAGGGATCTACATGTACGTTAACAACGGGTGGTTCCATAACATCAAAATCCACAGCTGGGTCTGTACCAAGACCTGCAGATGTTGACCCTAATCCTTCATCCCTTTCACTGTCCAAGAAATTTCCCACTGTGGTGATCAGCTGTGTTTACAATCACCAACACCAACACCAAGGCTGCAGCTGAGCTCATGACTAACTACTAGCAGCATGAGGGTGAATATCCAGAGGCATCAGTGTTCACTATTGGTGATTTTTACAGCTGCAGACTCCACAGTGCTCTACTGAGTATTGAGCTCTCTCCAGTTCTCCATTCCATCTTCTCGGAGTCCTTCAGGTCTGCTTCAGTGCCAAACACATGGGAAACATCCACTCTCAAACCCGTGTCCCAGAAACCCTTCCCCTCAGAACCAATCAAAACTATTGATTCTGAACACCATCCTCCCATCTGTCAGACCACAGCTGGATTCTAATCAGTTTGCATACAGGGTAAAAAGAGGGACAGAGGATGCTGCTGAGTGCCTCCTCCACTCCTTCCTGCATCAACTGAAAACAGCCGGTAACTTCAGACTCTTCATCGACTTCAGCTGATTCAAACTTAACCTTTTGACCTTTTACAATCAAAAGGGACAAGGAGGAGGTTCCTGTGACCTGATCAAAGGATCAAAACTGGAAATATTTAATATAAAGTTAAATTTTATATCCTGATCTTTCAGGTTACAGGCAGTATGAGAAGTAAGAGGAAATGAGATCAATCTCTGTGAAGGGAGGAGTCAATGCAAAGTCAGCCGTCTTCCTCCTCTACTTCAGTGAGTGCAGAGAGGAGGACAGAGGACAGTGGACACTCAGTTTGACATGATGGACTATAGGACAGGACTGCTGCTTCTGACTGTCTGCTGGACAGGTGGAGATCATCACTAATCTGAGTTGGACTTTTTCACCTCATGACAACAAACTCACTTCAATCTGTTGGTTTTTTTCTTCTGTCTTTTCAGGTGTTGGTGGTCAGACTCTGACTGAATCTGAGCCGGTGGTTAAACGTCCTGGAGAATCCCACAGACTGACCTGTACAGCCTCTGGATTCACATTCAGCAGCTATGGAATGCATTGGGTCAGACAGGCTCCTGGAAAAGGACTGGAGTGGATCGCTTTTATACACCCTTCTAGTAGTAGTCACATCTACTACTCTGAGTCAGTTAGAGGCCGGTTCACCATCTCCAGAGACAACAGCAGACAGCAGCTGTATCTGCAGATGAACAGTCTGAAGACTGAAGACTCTGCTGTTTATTACTGTGCCAGAGACCCACAGTGACTGGAGTCTGCTGAGCAGCTGTACAAAAACCTACAGGACTCTTTTTTACTGAACAGCTGTGACTGAAGTTTCATCAGATGACTACATTGACTTTTTTATCAGCAACAAAATTTAGAAAATCAATTCAAGTTCAAATCTTTGCAGAAAGTTATGTAGTCCTTCTAGATTCAGTTGAATGAAAATAACCACAGGTTTCATGTTCCCAAAGAGGACCCTCCTCTCTCTGCAGTCCAAGTTCAAGAATCCAACATCCACAGTCTGAGTTTAGACTCTCCAACAGACTTGAGAAACTCTGTCAAAATGTCCCTTTTGAAGTGAAAGCTGAAACTGGAATATTCCAGTTTGTCTTTAAACTCTAGAGGGCAGTCTAGGACTGACTGAGTGTTGCTCTGATCCTCTTCAAGAATGAACACAAGAACGAGCAGAAAGAAACAAACACACAGGTGATTTGAGCACAAAGGTAACAGCACTGACTCATGAGCACTGAAACATTAGATTCCTGCAGTATTACCGTCAAACTAAAGAAGAGCTTCAAGGATTCAAGACAGTGTTTCCCCTATAATGTATCCCCGCCCTGCCAACGAGATCCCAACACAGTTATTGAAGTCCTAGATCAATATATACGTTGAATTTAGGGCTGCAGCTATCGATTATTTTAGTAATCGAGTACTCTATCGATTAATCTGTCGATTAATCGAGTAATCGGATAAGAAATGTTTTGCTCTCACTGTAATACTTTGCATTGAATCACGTTTGCCTCAGAGCGGACTTAATGCATGGACCGGGTGTTTTCTTTTAAGGTGCTGCAGCATTGACGACGTGCTGTTGTGAAACGCCAACTCCGCCTTACAGTGAACGCACTGCACGGCGTTTTCTTTCCTTTTCAGTGTGTAATGGTCCCACACTTTAGACACTTTCTGCCGTTTCCTCTGCGTGTCATCTCTTTCTTCCTCTCTCTGTCTGTCCTCGTTTCCCTCCATGATTGAACCAAACGCGCCATAGACATAATAAAAGATAGACCCCGCATCGGCCGCTACCACGAATGGGCGCTGTCGAGAAATGCGGCCGCCATCTTGGTCCAGTCATCCGCCTCACTCTGCACCGCTGTTTAACCGGCGGAATGAAGTCTGAGCGCATTAATGAATCATAGTTCGCTCAATACTACGTAATTTTCTTCTCTGCAAACGCCATTCAAAGAGGCATGATAGAGGCCATATTTTTTTTGGCGTTTTCAAATACTCAGAATGAATAAAATGATATTTTAGAACATGGCAGCAGTGGCTGTATTATAGTATAACAATTAATCAAGGATATATTTAGGTTTAGAGCTAGGTTCCTGCTATGTCTCAATAATTATTAATAACTGGCGGTATTAATAGGCCAATTCAATATATATTGATTTGATTATAATTTTTTATATAGTTTAATTTTATTTATCCATTTGTAGACACACACAAATAATGTCATATAGAAGCACTATTTTAATAACTGGAAAATACACACAAATATATAGCCTACATATCAAAAAGATTTAAACACAAGAACAGCATGACAGGACAGCATCTAAACTACATATCAATTTGCTTGTTGGCTACACAGCACAGAGGAATCACTTGCTGCGAATTTCTCCCTCTAACAGCAATCTCCCACTTCTTCCTCAAGTTTTTGTCCTTAGGAAATCTTCAAAATGAAACAGGAGATCACCACAAAGAAATCTTTAATAAAACAGATAATAAAACAGAGCTCACTTTCTTCCTTCTTCTTTCTATTTTATTTCTTAACGTTTCTTAGAACCTCTCTCAAACAAAAGTTTTTCAATCTAATGCAAATCTGTTGATAATCGACCAAAGTTGCTATTATTGTGAACAAGCTAGCTGTTCGCAAATGCTGTTTCCTTTTTGGAGTTGACCGATAGTCTTCCTCTTTGGCCTACAAATGACTCTACAGTCAAGTGTAATGTTGAAAAAACGTTTAATCATAACTGTGAAAAGTTATTTCTTGAGCCCTGTTCTCTGCTGTCCGCCTGTTGGCACAGGAATACGCCGCACAGTGCTCCGGCATCGCTGAATGAATGAATGAATGAATATGATTGACCGGAGCGTATGGGAAGCTTGACCTGACCAAGATGGCGGCCGCATTTCTCGCTGTGCAGCACCCCCAGCGGGGTCTACCCTTTTATTATGTCTATGAAACGCGCGGCAGCGGAAGGAGCGGAAAGAGCACGCTGCTGCGCAACAGAAATAACCGTCCGTGTCAAACACCGTGCGCTGCACATGGTTCCGGATTTGAACGATTCCTCGAGGCATGTAATTTGCCTCGAGGAATTTTATTAATCGAGTTACTCGAGTTACTCGAGTAATCGTTTCAGCCCTAGTTGAATTATTATTTTTATCACCAGAGCCTAAAAATATATTTTGTGCAATTTCAGACTCTAATGCTCGCAATCATCTCAGTACTTTAGAGAAGAATGTATCTCTCCTGTGCTATGAGCGGGTTTCTCCACTCACTCCTCTCTCTATCTACCAACATCCACGCGTGCTGACATGCCACGCCACGTAGTTCAGAGGCCACGCCCACTGACTCTGGTATTCTGGTTGCGAGCGATTGTCGTTCATACCCTGCCAGTTTTGCGCGGGACAGTTTTGACAACCTGAGGTTCTGGTTCCTTTCCATCGTGTTTGCCAACCAAAAAAACAGCAAAAAAACTGGTCATGGAGAACTGAACTGTCCCCGAACTTTCAGCACCCCAATTGAAAATATCTGCGTTGTTAAAAAAACACTGTACGTGAAAATGTAGACGCCGCACTCTCTCTTTTGAATGCTAGCTTAATCATCTCTCCCAGCCCCGAAAACAGCGCTGGTTCATCTCCCACCATCCTGTATGACGTAGACATAGACAAATGTCATACAGGGTGACGTTTGTCTACGTCATACGCCCCACCACCTCGCTGCCAAAGTGAAAAAGCTCGGGGAAACACTGGAAGGGTAAGGTGAATTTCAGCCCTATTATAGAACAATTACAAATTGAACTTCCAGGAGGTTTCTCCAGTTTGGAGGGATAGTTCTGATATTAGCCTGTGACACAGTCAAATCATCAACAGATTTCACCTCATCATCATTATCATCTCATACAAATATGAATATTACTACCAAACAGTGAGCAGACCAACTCTGCTGCTGCTTCATCTGTTTGATTCTATGCAAACTCAGAGAGCTTCCTTGTTCCTCAGCTATAAAAACTGTCCATCAGGCTGTCAGTGGAGTTCACAGCTGCTCACCTTCAACATAAACCATGTTTTCTGGAGCTCTGCTGCTGCTGCTGCTGCTGGCAGCTGGATGTGAGTCAGTCTGGATCTGTCAAAGTCCACAGTTCTTCTTTTACAGCTCAACTCCATCATTTGGTACCAAACATTTTCTCTTTTTCAACAGGTGTGAAGTGTGAACAGCTGACTCAGCCAGCCTCTGTGACTGTGCAGCCAGGTCAACGTCTGACCATCACCTGTCAGGTCTCTTATTCTATGAGCAGCTACTACACAAACTGGATCAGACAGCCTGCTGGAGAAGGACTGGAGTGGATCGGGATGAGAGCTGGCAGTAGCACTTACTACAAAGATTCACTGAAGAACAAGTTCAGCATCGATTTAGACTCCTCCACAAACACAGCGACTCTAAACGGACAGAACATGCAGACTGAAGACTCTGCTGTTTATTACTGTGCCCGCAGAGACACAGTGAGAGACAATAACTGTGGAGTCGTACAAAAACCACTTCCTCTTTTTACAGCCAACACTGAACGTTCATCTTCTTCAATACTCCTACAATACTCACTTTGGTTGATTGTCAGTGATTAAAGTCTGTGTACAAACTGAGTATTTTAGTCCTATCCAATCTTTTTTTTCCTGAATGCTGAAGTCAGTTTTGAACCTCAGACTTCACTCTTATTCTTTTCATTTCACAGACAGAATCATTCTTGCAGCTTACAGCCTCTTCCAAAGGAAATAATCAGTTTGTCTTTCTCACAGTTTGGGGGGATTTCACACAAAGCTCTGGCTTTAAGAATAAGAGTTTGACTGCCTCACTCATGCAGATTTAACTGTGAAAATAAATCAGGCCTTTGGAGGATTTGTTCCCCTTGTAAGTTTGTATGACTTGAAGCCCCCAGAGGAGGAGCTCTAAGACCACTAATGGTTTCATTTCCATTTTTTTACCATCACAGTTCAGAGAATTGCAGTGCTCACCATTTTCATTAGAACTCTTTATTTTCTGTCTTTTTTAACTCTGACTGAAATTAACTTCCAACACCCCCTAAATGTTGGTGAGTGAGTAACACAGCCCTCCTTTCACTCTGAACACAGGACTCTAACCCAGTCTGTGTCTTTGCTGGGATTTTTCCTGGTGCAGGTTCAGAATCAGGATAACATGTGCATCACTAAGAGCAGCAGCTGTTCTCATTTGGCTCCATGGTGCCGTTTCTTTGTCTGTTTAAAAAGGTGAACTCAACACCAGTCTGAATTATATATGACATGTCTGAACTTACACACTCTGTCTGAGCAATAAGAGGAAACGGAGGATTTCACTTTAATTCAAATCGGTTTAAACTACACTCAGTCAGCTGATTTACCCTCTTCTGTATGTAAATTTGGGTCCTGGTGTTTCCATATAAGTACATAAGTGTGTGTGTGTCAGTTTAAGGACAGAGGACTTCCCATCAGGTCAGCTTCAACACCAACCATGTTCTCTGGAGCTCTGCTGCTGCTGCTGGCTGCTGGATCCTGTGAGGAGCTTTAAACTAATAATCCCATCAGATCGACTGAATAAGAACATGAATGATGGAGATCATGTTGGTTTGTGTTTCCACAGGTGTCAACAGTATTGATCTCATCCAGCCAGACTCCAAGGTTGTTCAGCCTGGACAGTCTCTGACCATCACCTGTCAGGTCTCTGGTTATTCTCTGACTGATAACAGCTATGGAACAGGATGGATCAGACAGTGTGAAGGAAAACCACTGGACTGGATTTCTCATCAGTGGGGTGGTGGAACACTTCGCCAAAATGATGCTCTGAAGAACAAGTTCAGTTACAGCAGAGACACTTCAGCTGGAACAGTGACTCTAAGAGGACAGAGTCTGAAGACTGAAGACTCTGCTGTTTATTACTGTGTACGGAGACCCACAACAACACAAACCATCTGTAGAGCTGAACAAAAACCCCTCAGAGCCTGAACACCTGTGACATGAAGCCACCAGAGGAGGAGCCCTCAGACCAACAATCATTTCTACATCAGCTTTTAATGACAGAAACTGTCTTTAAATGAGGTTTAAATATCAAATATACAAACAATATAGCTCCTCCACAGAGTAAAGTCTGGGTATTATCCTTGACAGCTCTCTATCATCCCAAGCTCACATCAGTAATATTACTCTGTCTGCATGTTTCTACTCTGCAACATCAACCCCCACCCCACCCCTCAACCCCCATACCACTTCAATCCTGGTCCACAGCCTTCCCACTGAGCAATAGACGGCTAGTAGACGTCTAGTATTTTTTAGACCTAATTTCAACCGTCTAGAGTCTGTATATTTTTAGACAGAATTTAGACGTTGCACTTTAACCCATTATTTGATAACGATTTTTTTCAAAAAGCAACTGTGAGTTTCATAACTGATCTCCAAGTATTTAACCAAAATAATGATGATAGCCTTCAAGCAATATACAGTTATACCTCTGTTGGCCAGCTAGTCTTAAACTTGGTCTAAATTCACACGTCTAAAAACTTTCATTTTTAGACCTGTGGTAGCCTGATTTTAGACCATTCGTCTAGGCTACATTTAGACGTCTATTAGACCTCTTTTAGACCAAAAAATGCTCGGTGGGTTGTTACCTCCTGTATTGATGACTGTGACTCTGGTCTTCCTGACAAATCTCTTCATAAACTAAAACTGGTTCAGAACTCAGCTGCTCCTATCATCAAAAAAACACCTTTATGCTTTCAAATAAAATGTATTATTATAAAAGACATTTGAGTGACTTCAATATTAACAAAAATGCAAAATAATTAAACAGAAAAAAAAGAGGTCCACACTCATTTAGTCTCTGAGAGGAGGAGTCAATGCAAAGTCAGCCGTCTTCCTCCTCTACTTCAGTGAGTGCAGAGAGGAGGACAGAGGACAGTGGACACTCAGTTTGACATGATGGACTATAGGACAGGACTGCTGCTTCTGACTGTCTGCTGGACAGGTGGAGATCATCACTAATCTGAGTTGGACTTTTTCACCTCATGACAACAAACTCACTTCAATCTGTTGTTTTTTTTCTTCTGTCTTTTCAGGTGTTGGTGGTCAGACTCTGACTGAATCTGAGCCGGTGGTTAAACGTCCTGGAGAATCCCACAGACTGACCTGTACAGCCTCGGGATTCACATTCAGCAGCAGCTGGATGAACTGGGTGAGACAGGCTCCTGGAAAAGGACTGGAGTGGATCTCAGAAATCAGCAGCGATGGTAGTAGCACCTTCTACTCTGAGTCAGTTAGAGGCCAGTTCACCATCTCCAGAGACAACAGCAGACAGCAGCTGTATCTGCAGATGAACAGTCTGAAGACTGAAGACTCTGCTGTTTATTACTGTGCCAGAGACCCACAGTGACTGGAGTCTGCTGAGCAGCTGTACAAAAACCTACAGGACTCTTTTTTACTGAACAGCTGTGACTGAAGTTTCATCAGATGACTACATTGACTTTTTTATCAGCAACAAAATTTAGAAAATCAATTCAAGTTCAAGTCTTTGCAGAAAGTTCTGTAGTCCTTCTAGATTCAGTTGAATGAAAATAACCACAGGTTTCATGTTCCCAAAGAGGACCCTCCTCTCTCTGCAGTCCAAGTTCAAGAATCCAACATCCACAGTCTGAGTTTAGACTCTCCAACAGACTTGAGAAACTCTGTCAAAATGTCCCTTTTGAAGTGAAATCTGAAACTGGAATATTCCAGTTTGTCTTTAAACTCTAGAGGGCAGTCTAGGACTGACTGAGTGTTGCTCTGATCCTCTTCAAGAATGAACACAAGAACGAGCAGAAAGAAACAAACACACAGGTGATTTGAGCACAAAGGTAACAGCACTGACTCATGAGCACTGAAACATTAGATTCCTGCAGTATTACCGTCAAACTAAAGAAGAGCTTCAAGGATTCAAGACAGTGTTTCCCCTATAATGTATCCCCGCCCTGCCAACGAGATCCCAACACAGTTATTGAAGTCGTAGATTAATATATATGTTAAATTTTAAATTTTTTTATCAAGACGCTGCACACTCTCTTTTGGATGCTAGCTTCATCATCTCTCCTAACCTCATAAAAACAGCGCTGGTTCATCTCCCACCATCCTGTATGACGTAGACACAGACAAATGTCATACAGGGTGACGTTTGTCTACGTCATACGCCCCACCACCTCGCTGCCAAAGTGAAAAAGCTCGGGGAAACACTGGAAGGGTAAGGTGAATTTCAGCCCTATTATAGAACAATTACAAATTGAACTTCCAGGAGGTTTCTCCAGTTTGGAGGGATAGTTCTGATATTAGCCTGTGACACAGTCAAATCATCAACAGATTTCACCTCATCATCATTATCATCTCATACAAATATGAATATTACTACCAAACAGTGAGCAGACCAACTCTGCTGCTGCTTCATCTGTTTGATTCTATGCAAACTCAGAGAGCTTCCTTGTTCCTCAGCTATAAAAACTGTCCATCAGGCTGTCAGTGGAGTTCACAGCTGCTCACCTTCAACATAAACCATGTTTTCTGGAGCTCTGCTGCTGCTGCTGCTGCTGGCAGCTGGATGTGAGTCAGTCTGGATCTGTCAAAGTCCACAGTTCTTCTTTTACAGCTCAACTCCATCATTTGGTACCAAACATTTTCTCTTTTTCAACAGGTGTGAAGTGTGAACAGCTGACTCAGCCAGCCTCTGTGACTGTGCAGCCAGGTCAACGTCTGACCATCACCTGTCAGATCTCTTATTCTGTCAACAGCTACCACACAGCCTGGATCAGACAGCCTGAAGGGAAAGGACTGGAGTGGATCGGGATGAGAGCTGGCAGTACTTCATACTACAAAGATTCACTGAAGAACAAGTTCTGCATCGATTTAGACTCCTCCAGAAACACAGTGACTCTAAACGGACAGAACATGCAGCCTGAAGACTCTGCTGTTTATTACTGTGCCAGAGACCCACAACAACACAAACCATCTGTAGAGCTGAACAAAAACCCCTCAGAGCCTGAACACCTGTGACATGAAGCCACCAGAGGAGGAGCCCTCAGACCAACAATCATCATAATGACTCTGGAAACTGTCAGAACTGTGACACATATCTAAAGTACAATCATTAAAAAATGTATTTTACTTAACTTGATCATTGTGACATTTAAAATATATTATTATTTCTGTTTTTATAAATATACACAACTAAAAAAATAACATTTCAATGCAGATATACACTACAGCCCAAAAGTTTGGAAGCAAGACCATTACAAGCCGAACAGTTGGGAGTAACTTCAAGTTTTTGCTCACAATGCTTTTTTTAAATCCAGCATGAGTTTGATGTATTTTGGGATGTATTTACTCCATGATCAGATGTTGCTTTCATGGAAATGCACCATTTTACTACATTTACCTTTAGATATACATTGATGTTAACAGACCATTGCTAAATATATGTCAGCTAAAGATAATAAGGCCTTAGTTTTAGGGTTGAAAACATTTGCAAGAGTCACAACTTCAGTGCAAACACGAAAAAACAAATCACAGTTGGATTATTCACTTCAACTTTTTGTCTTTTGAGAGTCTGCAGACAAAAATCCTAATAAATCTCAACTGCGTTCAAACTACCGCAAAAATGCCCAGAAAGACGCAACTGAGTGAAGAAACAAAAGTACAGATTTGTACATTGAGGAAAGAAGGATACACAGAAAGAGAAAAACGCCTAAAGGTGTCTAACAAAGGAGTCCACTACACTCTGAAGAGACGAGAGGAACCTGGAAGTTCTGATGATAGAAAAAGACCTGGACGAAAGAGAGTCACTACAAAAGCAGAGGATAAACAGAGCATTGTCACCAGTAAGAGAGATCGGCGAAAGACAGCACCAAAAATAAGGGAGGAAATCAACATGACAAGGTCGAAACCCATATCTCGGACAATCGTGATGTTTGAGAAAGGCTGGTCTGAAGGGTTGTGTATCTACAGAAAAACACAACTTCATCCACAGAAGAAGAAAAAGAGATATGAGTGGGCAAAAGCTCACAAAAACTGGACTTATGATCACGAGAAACAAGTTTGAACTGTTTGGTTCCAAACACAGAGTCTATGTCCGCAGACAAACTGGTGAACGTCTGAAAGCTCCATGTGTTACACCCACAATTCAGCATGGAGGTGGTAGTTCATGGTATGGGGATGTTTATCAGGTGATGGAGTAGGAGATTTGTTTGAAGTAAAGGGTATCATGAAGAAGGAACAGTACCACTCCATCCTCCAGCACCATGCTGCTCCATCTGGACTCAGACTTGTGGTTCATAAGTTTGTTTTGCAGTAAGACAATGACCCTAAGCACTCTGCCGAGCTCTGTCAGGGTTACCAAGACAAAAAAGAAGAGGAAGGTGTTCTTCAAAAGATGGTTTGGACCCCTCAGTCTCCAGACCTTTCTCCAACTGAGCTTGTGCGGGATGAATTGGATTGATCGGTCAGAAAAACGCGTCCCACGAATCAGCGTCTCTTTTTAATGAACTTAAGAAAGCTTGAATGTAATCCCTGGAACAGACCTTAGAAAACTTGGTGAACGAATGCCTGGTATATGCCAAGCTGTTGTTAAAGCCAGAGGAGGTTACTTTAAAGAAAGCAAAGTCTAAGCAACAATAACTCAAATACCTCATAATTATAGTCAAAATGTCTTCTGGTAAGTTACTCTTTACACAATTGTCATGTTTATTGTGTTGGAAATTATAGATATGAAACGATGATCTTTTTTGTACAAATCTGATCTTGCTTCCGAACTTTTGGCCTGTAGTGTACATAAAAAAATAAATAGAAAAACGAATCAACAAAGTTTTATTTTCATTGATCCACAGGTTTTTTTTACTGACAGATCTTCAGTAATTTCTTTATACACTGACAAAAAAATAATGAAAATTTAGTTGGAAGTTTTATTTTTCCATAGAAGAAAAATTCATATTTTTCTGAAACTCTGTCTGACTTGGTGAAACTGTGTCTCCACAATAACTAACAATGGGTCAGAGTTTTCAGGTTCTCTTAGAATAGTTGTTATTATTATAATCATTAAGTGAGTGGGATCATATTGGAAGTGTATCTTGTCTCTAAGTTGTCAGAAAATGAATGAAAACAGTTTAAAACAGTGATGAGCTGATCAGGAGTTACTGTTGTACAGTTACAGCTAATATGAGGACCTCACTCTCTGATTCATCAGATTTAAAACATTCATTCAGTGTCTCTGATTCAAATTTAACATTTGGTTTTTTAATGATCAACAGGTGACACGCAAATTTAACACCCTAATCCCTCATGTTAGGAGTCGACAAAAACAGGATCAATCACTCTGAGAGGAGGAGTCAATGCAAAGTCAGCCGTCTTCCTCCTCTACTTCAGTGAGTGCAGAGAGGAGGACAGAGGACAGTGGACACTCAGTTTGACATGATGGACTATAGGACAGGACTGCTGCTTCTGACTGTCTGCTGGACAGGTGGAGATCATCACTAATCTGAGTTGGACTTTTTCACCTCATGACAACAAACTCACTTCAATCTGTTGGTTTTTTTCTTCTGTCTTTTCAGGTGTTGGTGGTCAGACTCTGACTGAATCTGAGCCGGTGGTTAAACGTCCTGGAGAATCCCACAGACTGACCTGTACAGCCTCTGGATTCACATTAGGCAGCTATGGAATGGCCTGGGTCAGACAGGCTAATGGAAAAGGACTGGAGTGGATCTCAGAAATCAGCAGCAGTGGTGGTAGCACCTGGTACTCCGAGTTATTTAGAGGCCGGTTCACCATCTCCAGAGACAACAGCAGACAGCAGCTGTATCTGCAGATGAACAGTCTGAAGACTGAAGACTCTGCTGTTTATTACTGTGCCAGAGACCCACAGTGACTGGAGTCTGCTGAGCAGCTGTACAAAAACCTACAGGAGTCAGAGTCACATGACTGACAGATTCCTGTCATTTTTTCTCTTTATCTGCTCATTAAAATGGTCCCACTAAACATTGTTATGTTTAACTTTAAATTAATCAATCAATTTTTTATTTATATAACCCTAAATAAAAACAGTCGTCATCCCAAGACCCTTTCTAAAAGAGCAGGTCCAGACCTAACTCACTGTTTGATGAATTACAAAGACTCAACCTCTAGAAGAGAACTAATCTGACCCATCTCGACCCAACATGAGTGAAGCACTTAGCAGTATTTAGCAAACCCACTCACTATACTTGATCATAAATATATTTATGAAGCCTTTTCCATGAGTCTGGAGGACTTTATAAGAACCCTTATGAATGATAAGAGCTTATAACAGCTTACAGCAATGTTTATGAAGTGCTATAAGCAGTGAGCAGAATGCCTTATAAAGATATGGTTGTTAATGTATTAAACCTTAATGCAAAAGAATAAACAGCAGCTTTGAAATTCTGTGTTGAGGAAAGATTCACTGTCTGTCTGTCTGTCTGTCTGTCTGTCTGTATGCAAAGTGAGCTTCCTCTCAGTCCAATATAAAGACTTGACATCAGGCTGAGAGTCACAGAAGAAGAGAAGCTCCCATCAGGTCAGCTTCAACACCAACCATGTTCTCTGGAGCTCTGCTGCTGCTGCTGGCTGCTGGATCCTGTGAGTCTCACTGAGACAGACACACTGACAGTCTGATCCTAACACACTGACTCTGAATACACTGATTCAATATTCAACATCTTTTCCTCCACAGGTGTGAAGTGTGAACAGATGACTCAGCCAGCCTCTGTGACTGTGCAGCCAGGTCAACGTCTGACCATCACCTGTCAGGTCTCTTATTCTGTTGACACCTACTGGACAGCCTGGATGAGACAGCCTGAGGGGGGAGGACTGGAGTGGATTCTCTATGGATGTCAAGGATACAGCACATACTACAAAGATTCACTGAGGAACAAATTTGATATCAACTTTGATATGTCCAGAATGACAGCGACTCTAAACGGACAGAACATGCAGCCTGAAGACTCTGCTGTTTATTACTGTGCCAGAGACCCACAACAACACAAACCATCTGTAGAGATGAACAAAAACCCCTCAGAGCCTGAACACCTGTGACATGAAGCCACCAGAGGAGGAGCCCTCAGACCAACAATCATTTCTACATCAGCTTTTAATGACAGAAACTGTCTTTAAATGAGGTTTAAATATCAAATATACAAACAATATAGCTCCTCCACAGGGTAAAGTCTGGGTATTATCCTTGACAGCTCCTTATCATTCCAAGCTCACATCAGTAATATTACTCTGTCTGCATGTTTCAACTCTGCAACATCAACCCCCATACCACTTCAAT
This sequence comes from Xyrichtys novacula, assembly GCA_962446985.1. Taxonomy (NCBI): domain Eukaryota; kingdom Metazoa; phylum Chordata; class Actinopteri; order Labriformes; family Labridae; genus Xyrichtys; species Xyrichtys novacula. Next base: position 28,428,145 of record OY660879.1, on the reverse strand, counting down.
CCTGGTCCACAGCCTTGTCACCTCCTGTATTGATGACTGTGACTCTGGTCTTCCTCACAAATCTCTCCATAAACTAAAGCTGGTTCAGAACTCAGCTGCTCCTATCATCACTGAAACGCCTTTATGCTTTTAAATAAATTTATTTTTAAAAAAAAGACATATGAGTGACTTCAATATTAACAAATATGCAAAAAAATTAAGCAGAAAAAAAAGAGGTCCACACTCATTTAGTCTCTGAGAGGAGGAGTCAATGCAAAGTCAGCCGTCTTCCTCCTCTACTTCAGTGAGTGCAGAGAGGAGGACAGAGGACAGTGGACACTCAGTTTGACATGATGGACTATAGGACAGGACTGCTGCTTCTGACTGTCTGCTGGACAGGTGGAGATCATCACTAATCTGAGTTGGACTTTTTCACCTCATGACAACAAACTCACTTCAATCTGTTGGTTTTTTTCTTCTGTCTTTTCAGGTGTTGGTGGTCAGACTCTGACTGAATCTGAGCCGGTGGTTAAACGTCCTGGAGAATCCCACAGACTGACCTGTACAGCCTCTGGATTCACATTCAGCAGCTTCTATATGGCCTGGATCAGACAGGCTCCTGGAAAAGGACTGGAGTGGATCGCTAATATGCACCCTTCTAGTAGTAGTCACATCTTCTACTCTGAGTCAGTTAGAGGCCGGTTCACCATCTCCAGAGACAACAGCAGACAGCAGCTGTATCTGCAGATGAACAGTCTGAAGACTGAAGACTCTGCTGTTTATTACTGTGCCAGAGACCCACAGTGACTGGAGTCTGCTGAGCAGCTGTACAAAAACCTACAGGACTCTTTTGTTGTTGATAGTTCTCTGGAATAATTTCAGTTCTGATTAAATAAATTATGAAATTGAGAAACTGTGAAACTTTCTTTTTCATGGACAACAGTATATATTTATTAAATAACTACAAATGTGTCTAACCACATTAATCCCCCCCTGGATAAAAACAACAGAGCGACCCATCTACAGAAATCATTCCCAGTGAATGTTATTTCAGTTCTGAAACAGCAGGTGGCAGTCAGTGTCAAGTTTTCCTCTCTTACTGTTCAGAAACACTCAGACCGGCTTATCTCACTGACCTTCACTCAAAGACTCAAACCATTGACTGACTGAACTCTAACACTCACTGTATCATTAGTTACTGACTGCAGAGTCATGTGTTCATCAGTTCACCATCTCATGTTGTTCTGACTCGTTCTCACAGGAGGAAAGGTGAAAAACTGGTTAAAAAAACTCAAATAAGGAGAAAGACTGAAGGACATCTTTGACTGTTGGTGTCTCAGTCTGTCTGAAGTCCACAGTCTCTGTCTCAGAGTTTCATTTTCACATCATCATCATCACCCAAATCTCTGGTGAGTAAAATGCAAATATACATGCTGATGCACCTGACACAGCCGCTCTGCCTGCTCTATATATCCTTCATAATGACCGTCACTCTCATAGGCTGAGCCAAGTCTCCACCATGACAGGGGTCCAAAGTTTCCTCCTCTTGGCTCTGATTTCAGGTGAGTGTCTTTATTGAGCAGCAGAGGAGCAGAAAGTGATCTCTGCATGTCTGCTGACTCCTTGTCCTCTAAAACTCTGGGTCCCTTTCAGCCGCTCAGGGCCAGTCCCTCACCTCCTCAGAACCAGTAGTCAGCAGACCAGGACAACCGGTCACTCTGTCCTGTAAAGTGGAAGGACTTGCTCTGGCTTGGCTGCACTGGATTCGTCAAAAACCAGGAAGAGGACTGGAGTGGATCGGTCGCATCGATAGCGGGACCGGCACAATATTTGTCCAAAGTCTACAGGGCCAGTTTTCCATCACCAAGGACACATCGGTTAATGTTGTGTACTTGGAGGTGAAGAGCCTCAAACAGGAAGACTCTGCAGTTTATTATTGTGCTCGAGAGCCACAGTGACACAGGGGACTACAGAGCTGGACAAAAACTGAACTACACTGATGATGGCTGTGTGAGGAGCTCTGGAGAACGTCCGGGCTTTGAAAAGACACTTCCCACTGAATGATGGGAGTTATTCATGAAAATAACTGGACTGATTTCAGTCGATTTCTTTAGGCCGTCTAGACCAGGGGTCGGCAACCCGCGGCTCTGGAGCCGCATGCGGCTCTTTCTTCCCTAAGCTGCGGCTCCCAGTGGATTTGGAAAATAAATAATAAATACTTAATTGCATTTTATTTTATTTTATTATTATTTTTTTTTTTTTTTGTAATTCTAAATTCAAAGATTATAATGCTCTTGTAACATTAAATAAACTATTAAGGCTGCAACAACGAATCGATTAAGTAGATTCGTCGTGATGAAAAAATCCGTTGCCAACAAATTCTGTAATTGATTCGTCGGGTCTTTATATATGTCCATGGACACCGGCGTGTAAATATCAGCAGGACGCACAGAAGAGAAACAGCAATGGCCGAGGCAGCGGCTGAGAAAAACATGGACACAACCCAACCCAAATCCCGACCTAAAACATCAGTGGTGTGGGAAAACTTCACCAAGACTGAAAAGGAAGGCGTTCAGTGCAACATTTGCAAAGACCGTTTTGCATGGCTCGGGAGTACATCGATGATGCGTGAGCACAGGGCTCTCAAGTCTCACGCATTCAGCGTATGACACACGCATTCCCACTCGTTCACACGCTCACACACCACACATTGTATTTCTCACACATTTAAATGAACACGGTGATTTCCACTAAGTTGCACTTCTTCAACTTTGGAACTGGGGGAAATCAACTGAGTTCCTCCGAGAGTTCAGAAGCTGCGTGGCACGCACAAGCCAATCAAATAAAGTATATCTACTGAACAGCCAATCAAAAAGCAGCATTGCTGTATCCGGGTAGATTTTGATATCTTGCGGTTTAACTACAGAAGAAGACAGACACTCGCCGAAATAGTTCATTTATTTCATAAATGCAACTCGCTACAGTTTTTTTATATACTTTGTATAAAGGTAAAAAAAAGATATATGCAATGTTATCTTCATTTTAGATGTCAAAGAGGTTTTGTGGCTCCCTGTGTTTTCTTTTCTGTGGGAAACTGGTCCAAGTGGCTCTTTGAGTGTTTAAGGTTGCCGACCCCTGGTCTAGACGCTCATCGCTGCAGCAATGACTTCATCATTGAGAAGAAAACCTGACTGTGAATCTGTGCATCCATTCAACAGCAGTGAAAACTCAACTTTACTGTTCAAAAACTCTAAATGATTCAGTCTTCACTTTTCTACATGACCTCCACCAACTTTAAAAATCCTCGTCTGAACTCTTTCACCTATTTCATCCTGTCCAGTTCAATATAATCTGACCAACAAGCACCCTCTTAGATATTGTCAGATCAGGCACTTTATTCAGAAGCAGTTCTCACATTTCCCTGATGGTTTGTTACTCAAACTCTGAACCAAAAGAGGATCATATCTGTCACTGACAACAGAACTGAGGCCTTGAACCCACCCTCCACTCCATCTGATCAGAGCTCCTGGGAGCCTGATCTGGGACTTGCTCCTTCAAATGAACTATGGTGCGGCAGACTGTGACTGGTGACAGTAGAAACATTACTGTGTTGGACCTTTACCATGTGACACAGAGAGAATGACGGACTCTGAGTTCATACAACAGCTTCTGTTTCCTGCAGACTAACTGATGTTGTCTCTCACTGTTATTACAAACAAAGGTGATAATCAATGATCCATAGTTACTACAATATCAACACTATCGAAATAGTGAGAACTAAAGTGTTTGTATAGAGGGATGAAGACTAAAGATTTCCTTTATGTGGAAGAAAATAGGGACGCTGTAAAATATCAGTTTGTACCTGAAGTTGTGTTTCACTGTGAGACCAAACTGGAGTTAATAATGAAGAAGAATTATGAGAAAATTAAGCAAAATATATGAAAACCACAAAACATGAAGGTGACATTAATTTTCTTTGTGAAGGGAGGAGTCAATGCAAAGTCAGCCGTCTTCCTCCTCTACTTCAGTGAGTGCAGAGAGGAGGACAGAGGACAGTGGACACTCAGTTTGACATGATGGACTATAGGACAGGACTGCTGCTTCTGACTGTCTGCTGGACAGGTGGAGATCATCACTAATCTGAGTTGGACTTTTTCACCTCATGACAACAAACTCACTTCAATCTGTTGTTTTTTTTCTTCTGTCTTTTCAGGTGTTGGTGGTCAGACTCTGACTGAATCTGAGCCGGTGGTTAAACGTCCTGGAGAATCCCACAGACTGACCTGTACAGCCTCTGGATTCACATTCAGCAGCAGCTGGATGGCCTGGATCAGACAGGCTCCTGGAAAAGGACTGGAGTGGATCTCTACTATCACACATGACAGCAGTAGCACCTGGTACTCTGAGTCAGTTAGAGGCCGGTTCACCATCTCCAGAGACAACAGCAGACAGCAGCTGTATCTGCAGATGAACAGTCTGAAGACTGAAGACTCTGCTGTTTATTACTGTGCCAGAGACCCACAACAACACAAACCATCTGTAGAGCTGAACAAAAACCCCTCAGAGCCTGAACACCTGTGACATGAAGCCACCAGAGGAGGAGCCCTCAGACCAACAATCATCATAACACCAGTTCAGAGTTAGACAGAGAGAAATAGACACTTTAAAGGTTCTATACTTAATGATCTCAGATAAAGTCCTTGATTATCTTGAGGTGTGTTTTTGTATAACATGAATCAGACCAATCAGAGTCTCCTATTATTCCCTTTAAGAGCCAGGTTGGCCAAGAGTTGACAGTGTCCCCGTCTTTGGACACCCATGGATCAGCCTCTTACTGAGTAAGGATTGACCAACAACAACAAGTCCAGTTGAACCCGTCCCCCTCAACCAACATATATACTGATCACATTGATCACAGTGCAATAAATGAATCATTTAACCATGCAATATTGCTGGTCTTCACTGTGCAATAATCTGTTTTTTTTTTCATATCATTTCTGCTTTGTATATATTCTGTATATATTACTACCTTTTACTTTCTTATCTTAGTGTTTTTAAATTGCTTTCAGTTTAGTATTTATTTAGAACCATTGTTTTGCACCAAAGGGAGTGGCGCTCAAATTTCCTTGTACTGTGTACAATGACAATAAAGGCGATTCTGATTCTGATTCTAATATGAGGACCTCACTCTCTGATTCATCAGATTTAAAACATTCATTCAGTGTCTCTAATTCAAATTTAACGTTTGGTTCTTTAACAACCAACAGGTGACAGAGGGGAGGTTCCTGTTAACTTCAATCATTTTCAAAGTTCAGTTAAATTTAACACCCTAATCCCTCAGGTTAGAAGTAGACAAAAACAGGATCAATCTCTCTGAGAGGAGGAGTCAATGCAAAGTCAGCCGTCTTCCTCCTCTACTTCAGTGAGTGCAGAGAGGAGGACAGAGGACAGTGGACACTCAGTTTGACATGATGGACTATAGGACAGGACTGCTGCTTCTGACTGTCTGCTGGACAGGTGGAGATCATCACTAATCTGAGTTGGACTTTTTCACCTCATGACAACAAACTCACTTCAATCTGTTGGTTTTTTTCTTCTGTCTTTTCAGGTGTTGGTGGTCAGACTCTGACTGAATCTGAGCCGGTGGTTAAACGTCCTGGAGAATCCCACAGACTGACCTGTACAGCCTCTGGATTATCATTCAGCAGCTACTGGATGGGCTGGATCAGACAGGCTCCTGGAAAAGGACTGGAGTGGATCTCTTACATATATTCTGATAGTAGTGGCACATTCTACTCTGAGTCAGTTAGAGGCCGGTTCACCATCTCCAGAGACAACAGCAGACAGCAGCTGTATCTGCAGATGAACAGTCTGAAGACTGAAGACTCTGCTGTTTATTACTGTGCCAGAGACCCACAACAACACAAACCATCTGTAGAGCTGAACAAAAACCCCTCAGAGCCTGAACACCTGTGACATGAAGCCACCAGAGGAGGAGCCCTCAGACCAACAATCATCATAACATCAGTTCAGAGTTAGACAGAGAGAAAAAGACACTTTAAAGGTTGTAATTTTAATGATCATAGATAAAGTCCCTTGATTATTCGTGTTCTGTATAACATGAATCAGACCAATCACAGAGTCTCCTATCATTCCCTTTAAGAGCCAGGTTGGCCAAGTGTTTACAGTGTCCCCGTCTTTAGACACCCGTGGATCAGCCTCTTACTCAGTAAGGATCCACCAATAATTGACAAAGCCGATAATATCAGACAATATTCAGCATTTTTAAAATAATAGGTATTTTTTTCCACCAATAGCAGATGAAATAAGTCTATCTTTGTTTTAACTTTGATCTGTACTAAGTAACTTTCGCTCGTCAGCTAACCTGTTCAGATACAACAAACCATAAGTATTTTCACTGTCTCAAACTCAGTCACAGTGTTGCTGTCACAGCACCATTAGGTCTCGGTTGTTCCCTTACGTTTATGGATTATAGTTTAATGTTCTGATCTGGTTCTGACCCGACTCAGTACATGCTATCATGACAGACAGAAATCTCAACACTAGTGTCTAATCAGAACTGAAAAACACTCAGTCTGCTGTTGGGTCAGTCTTCTCGCTTCCACCCAGGACGTGTCTTTTTTCCCCCCGGAAAGTCGCAAAATCACATCAGGCTTGATGTGTATAGTCAGGTACATCAAAATTTGCCTCCAAAAATTTCGTAATTTCGCGTCATAAATTTGTGTCGGTCCTGTTGTGTAAGGACCTTAAAGGCCAACATCAGCTTTTGTAATCATTACAGAAATAGCGCTGTTTAGCAATTTAGCTAATATAGATAATACACAAAGTAATACAGACCACTCTAGTCTGTGTCTCAACAAACAGCAGTCCGTCCTCAGAGTCAATCTTCACAGTCAAAAATAAGATTCTACAACTTACACTTCACATAAAACCACATGCTCAAAGTTAAAACAAACACCATGAAACATGGAGAAATAAAACAAAAGAAGCAAACTGGCAGGTAACAACACCTCTGAAGGTGCGCCACGGTCTCTGTGAAGCTTACGTAGCTAGCAAGAGCTACTTACGGTTCTTTTCTCATTCTAAAATAAAAGCACGTGTTTAAAAAAAAGGCCAAAAACGCCAACATTTACAAGAGGTTTGGTGGATGACAATAAGGTCACAGAAAACATCAAGGTTGCAGAAAAAAAAAACTTCTGAGTTTGGTGGCACATGCATGAGCCATGATCCGCTATATTGACTTTAATGTGATGTCAACAACAATGCTGCGAAGATGAGTTAAGAGAGGGGAAAATACACATGACCTCAATAACCTCAACAATAAAGTGAGAGAAGAGTCAAATGATATTCCTGTGAGAGGAGGAGTCAATGCAAAGTCAGCCGTCTTCCTCCTCTACTTCAGTGAGTGCAGAGAGGAGGACAGAGGACAGTGGACACTCAGTTTGACATGATGGACTATAGGACAGGGGTCCGTTTCACGTAGGTGGTTCAACAAACTCTGAGTTAAATCCTTAACTCTGAGTTGATCTACTCTGAGTTAGGAAACTCTGAGTTTCCGGTTTCACAACACCTGATTTGAGACGGTTTTAACAACTCCGAGTAGTTTGACCTGGAGTTAAGCACGTGCACGCCAGACATAAACAGCCAGCATCTGTGGAGCGCAGATTCAATGATCAACCAATGGAAACAGGGAGAAGGAGGGGCAGCAGCAAGCCAACAGCGAATTACAGCACGTTTGTAAAAGAAAGTGCAATACAGCAGCAGCTGCAAAGGAGAGGGAGAGGGCTTGGGAGGAAATCGCTGCTCGCGTCAATGCGTAACTTTAAATCTAGTCTCATGCAATCACAATGACAGACTGTTGCAGGGAAACTGCTTGAATCATTTTGATCATGTTTTACATTGTCAAGTAAGTATTAAGTGGCAGTTTGATCCCTTAGAAAATGCTCTTTTCACACTCAAAAATGAATTTTACTCTCTTATGATGTTCCGTTAAATGATTAGGAATATTAAACTAACTCTCAGTATGTATATGTACATATATTAAACTATAACACACTACACTCAATATTGGACTTTCACTCAGGAAACAGAAAGAGGGCAGATGCCAGAAAAACGGGTGGTGGTCCAGCAGCCCCCCCCCCCCCCCCCCCCGACGATCGAAACCCCCACCCCGTAGCAGCGATCGTCGGACTGGTGTGCGTGTGTGTGTGTGTGTGTGTGTCTGTGGGGGGGGGGGGGGGGGGAATTTGCGATCGGACCGGCCGCGATCGTCGAACGGGGGGGCAGCTCCTCTGCCACCGTTAAAGGTGGGGCTGCTGGACCACCACCCGTTTTTGTGTTAGTTTAATATTCCTAATCATTTAACGGAACATAATAAGAGAGTAAAATTCAGTTTTGAGTGTGAAAAGAGCATTTTTTAAGGGATCAAACTGCCACTTAATACTTACTTGACAATGTAAAACATGATCAAAATGAGAAAATGCCGATGTCTCACCTGAAACTCTGGGTTTACTGAGTTAAACCTGCTCCCGAGCAGGTTAGGTTCACGGAGTCTGTTACTGTGGTAACTGACCGCGAGGTTGAGTTACCTCTCTTTGTGAAACAGGTTAGAGTTACCCCTCTCTCCCTGGTTTAACTAACCCTCCTTTGTGAAACGGAAAACTCAGAGTTTCCCTGATTTCAGGGTTAACAAACTCGGAGTTCCACTAAACCTGCTACGTGAAACGGACACAAGGACTGCTGCTTCTGACTGTCTGCTGGACAGGTGGAGATCATCACTAATCTGAGTTGGACTTTTTCACCTCATGACAACAAACTCACTTCAATCTGTTGGTTTTTTTCTTCTGTCTTTTCAGGTGTTGGTGGTCAGACTCTGACTGAATCTGAGCCGGTGGTTAAACGTCCTGGAGAATCCCACAGACTGACCTGTACAGCCTCTGGATTATCATTCAGCAGCTACTGGATGGGCTGGATCAGACAGGCTCCTGGAAAAGGACTGGAGTGGATCTCTTACATATATTCTGATAGTAGTGGCACATTCTACTCTGAGTCAGTTAGAGGCCGGTTCACCATCTCCAGAGACAACAGCAGACAGCAGCTGTATCTGCAGATGAACAGTCTGAAGACTGAAGACTCTGCTGTTTATTACTGTGCCAGAGACCCACAACAACACAAACCATCTGTAGAGCTGAACAAAAACCCCTCAGAGCCTGAACACCTGTGACATGAAGCCACCAGAGGAGGAGCCCTCAGACCAACAATCATCATAATGACTCTGGAAACTGTCAGAACTGTGACACATATCTAAAGTACAATCATTAAAAAATGTATTTTACTTAACCTGATCATTGTGACATTTAAAATATATTACTATTCTGTTTTTATAAATATACACAACTAAAAAAATAACATTTCAATGCAGATAAACACTACAGGCCAAAAGTTTGGAAGCAAGACCATTACAAGCCGAACAGTTGGGAGTAACTTCAAGTTTTTGCTCACAATGCTTTTTTTAAATCCAGCATGAGTTTGATGTATTTTGGGATGTATTTACTCCATGATCAGATGTTGCTTTCATGGAAATGCACCATTTTACTCCATTTACCTTTAGATATACATTGATGTCAACAGACCATTGCTAAATATATGTCAGCAAAAGATAATAAGGGCTTAGTTTTAGGGTTGAAAACATTTTCAAGAGTCACAACTTCAGTGCAAAACGAAAAAACAAATCACAGTTGGATTATTCACTTCAACTTTTTGTCTTTTGAGAGTCTGCAACAAAAATCCTAATAAATCTCAACTGCGTTCAAACTACCGCAAAAATGGCCAGAAAGAAGCAACTGAGTGAAGAAACAAAAGTACAGATTTGTACGTTGAGGAAAGAAGGATACACAGAAAGAGAAAAACGCCTAATGGTGTCTAACAAAGGAGTCCACTACACTCCAAGGAGACTAGAGGAACCTGGAAGTTATGATGATAGAAAAAGACCTGGACGAAAGAGATTTGTTTGAAGTAAAGGGTATCATGAAGAAGGAACAGTACCACTCCATCCTCCAGCACCATGCTGCTCCATCTGGACTCAGACTTGTGGCTCATAAGTTTGTTTTGCAGTAAGACAATGACCCTAAGCACTCTGCCGAGCTCTGTCAGGGTTACCGAGACAAAAAAGAAGAGGAAGGTGTTCTTCAAAAGATGGTTTGGCCCCCTCAGTCTCCAGACCTTTCTCCAACTGAGCTTGTGTGGGATGAATTGGATTGATCGGTCAGAAAAACGCGTCCCACGAATCAGCGTCTCTTTTTAATGAACTTAAGAAAGCTTGAATGTAATCCCTGGAACAGACCTTAGAAAACTTGGTGAACGAATGCCTGGTATATACCAAGCTGTTGTTAAAGCCAGAGGAGGTTACTTTAAAGAAAGCAAAGTCTAAGCAACAATAACTCAAATACCTCATAATTATAGTCAAAATGTCTTCTGGTAAGTTACTCTTTACACAATAGTCATGTTTATTGTGTTGCAAATTATAGATATGAAACTATGATCTTTTTTGTACAAATCTGATCTTGCTTCCAAACTTTTGGCCTGTAGTGTACATAAAAAAATAAATAGAAAAACGAATCAATAAAGTTTTATTTTCATTGATCCACATGTTTTTTTACTGACAGATCTTCAGTAATTTCTTTATACACTGACAAAAAAATAATGAAAATTTAGTTGGAAGTTTTATTTTTCCATAGAAGAAAATTCATATTTTTCTGAAACTCTGTCTGACTTGGTGAAACTGTGTCTCCACAATAACTAACAATGGGTCAGAGTTTTCAGGTTCTCTTAGAATAGTAGTTATTATTATAATCATTAAGTGAGTGGGATCATATTGGAAGTGTATCTTGGCTCTAAGTTGTCAGAAAATGAATGAAAACAGTTTAAAACAGTGATGAGCTGATCAGGACTTACTGTTGTACAGTTACAGCTAATATGAGGACCTCACTCTCTGATTCATCAGATTAAAAACATTCATTCAGCGTCTCTGATTCAAATTTAACGTTTGGTTTTTTAATGATCAACAGGTGACAGAGGGGAGGTTCCTGTTAACTTCAATCATTTTCTAAGTAAAGTCAAATTTAACACCCTAATCCCTCATCTTAGGAGTCGACAAAAAAAGGATCAATCACTCTGAGAGGAGGAGTCAATGCAAAGTCAGCCGTCTTCCTCCTCTACTTCAGTGAGTGCAGAGAGGAGGACAGAGGACAGTGGACACTCAGTTTGACATGATGGACTATAGGACAGGACTGCTGCTTCTGACTGTCTGCTGGACAGGTGGAGATCATCACTAATCTGAGTTGGACTTTTTCACCTCATGACAACAAACTCACTTCAATCTGTTGGTTTTTTTCTTCTGTCTTTTCAGGTGTTGGTGGTCAGACTCTGACTGAATCTGAGCCGGTGGTTAAACGTCCTGGAGAATCCCACAGACTGACCTGTACAGCCTCTGGATTCACATTCAGCAGCCACTATATGGCCTGGGTCAGACAGGCTCCTGGAAAAGGACTGGAGTGGATCGCCTGGATTCAAACTGATGGTAGTAGCACCTACTACTCTGAGTCAGTTAGAGGCCGGTTCACCATCTCCAGAGACAACAGCAGACAGCAGCTGTATCTGCAGATGAACAGTCTGAAGACTGAAGACTCTGCTGTTTATTACTGTGCCAGAGACCCACAGTGACTGGAGTCTGCTGAGCAGCTGTACAAAAACCTACAGGACTCTTTTTTACTGAACAGCTGTGACTGAAGTTTCATCAGATGACTGCATTGACTTTTTTATCAGCAACAAAATTTTCATAAAATCAATTCAAGTTCAAATCTTTGCAGAAAGTTATGTAGTCCTTCTAGATTCAGTTGAATGAAAATAACCACAGGTTTCATGTTCCCAAAGAGGACCCTCCTCTCTCTGCAGTCCAAGTTCAAGAATCCAACATCCACAGTCTGAGTTTAGACTCTCCAACAGACTTGAGAAACTCTGTCAAAATGTCCCTTTTGAAGTGAAAGCTGAAACTGGAATATTCCAGTTTGTCTTTAAACTCTAGAGGGCAGTCTAGGACTGACTGAGTGTTGCTCTGATCCTCTTCAAGAATGAACACAAGAACGAGCAGAAAGAAACAAACACACAGGTGATTTGAGCACAAAGGTAACAGCACTGACTCATGAGCACTGAAACATTAGATTCCTGCAGTATTACCGTCAAACTAAAGAAGAGCTTCAAGGATTCAAGACAGTGTTTCCCCTATAATGTATCCCCGCCCTGCCAACGAGATCCCAGCCCAGTTATTGAAGTCGTAGATCAATATATATGTTAAATTTTTCATTTTAAATTTTTATCAAAACGCTGCACACTCTCTTTTGGATGCTAGCTTAATCATCTCTCCCAGCCTCAAAAACAGCGCTGGTTCATCTCCCGCCATCCTGTATGACGTAGACATAGACAAATGTCATACAGGGTGACGTTTGTCTGCGTCATACGCCCCACCACCTCGCTGCCAAAGTGAAAAAGCTCGGGGAAACACTGGAAGGGTAAGGTGAATTTCAGCCCTATTATAGAACAATTACAAATTGAACTTCCAGGAGGTTTCTCCAGTTTGGAGGGATAGTTCTGATATTAGCCTGTGACACAGTCAAATCATCAACAGATTTCACCTCATCATCATTATCATCTCATACAAATATGAATATTACTACCAAACAGTGAGCAGACCAACTCTGCTGCTGCTGCTTCATCTGTTTGATTCTATGCAAACTCAGAGAGCTTCCTTGTTCCTCAGCTATAAAAACTGTCCATCAGGCTGTCAGTGGAGTTCACAGCTGCTCACCTTCAACATAAACCATGTTTTCTGGAGCTCTGCTGCTGCTGCTGCTGCTGGCAGCTGGATGTGAGTCAGTCTGGATCTGTCAAAGTCCACAGTTCTTCTTTTACAGCTCAACTCCATCATTTGGTACCAAACATTTTCTCTTTTTCAACAGGTGTGAAGTGTGAACAGCTGACTCAGCCAGCCTCTGTGACTGTGCAGCCAGGTCAACGTCTGACCATCACCTGTCAGGTCTCTTATTCTGTCAGCAGCTACCGGTCAGCCTGGATCAGACAGCCTGAAGGGAAAGGACTGGAGTGGATTTCAAGCGCATATGTGGGATACAGCACTTACTACAAAGATTCACTCAAGAACAAATTCACTATGGACCTGGACTCCTCCAGAAACACGTTGACTCTAAACGGACAGAACATGCAGCCTGAAGACTCTGCTGTTTATTACTGTGCCAGAGACCCACAACAACACAAACCATCTGTAGAGCTGAACAAAAACCCCTCAGAGCCTGAACACCTGTGACATGAAGCCACCAGAGGAGGAGCCCTCAGACCAACAATCATCATAATGACTCTGGAAACTGTCAGAACTGTGACACATATCTAAAGTACAATCATTAAAATAATGCATTTTACTTAACTAAAGCACATCACTCCTTAGTATACATCAATATATTAACAAATAAATACATAAATAAATTTCACCAAATAACTAACTCTAATTTTACTGACCGATCATTAGCCAGTTATTTCATATATTTATATAAATTTACACAATGATGTTTTTTTTTATTTGAGGAGTTTTAATATTTCATCTAAACTCTGTAGGACTGAGGTGAAACTGTGACTCCACTATTCTGATCATCTCAAAGTCCTTCAGTGTTTAAGGGGCAGTTGTTGGCCATGATTCAAAGGTTTCAGGCTTCCTAAAGAACGATTCTTACTATGTAGGATGATATGAAAAAAAAGTCCTTCAGCTGTCAGAAGATTAAACACATCCTCTGAAGAAAACTCAGAAACTAAGAGTGATGAGCTGATCAGGAGTTACTGCTGTACAGTTACAGTAAATATGAGGACCTCACTCTCTGATTCATGAAATACAAATGTTTATTTCTCATTAATATACAAACATGTGATCATGCTGAATATGAAAAGAGTTAAAGTAGAGGACAGAAATGAGATCAATCTCTGTGAAGGGAGGAGTCAATGCAAAGTCAGCCGTCTTCCTCCTCTACTTCAGTGAGTGCAGAGAGGAGGACAGAGGACAGTGGACACTCAGTTTGACATGATGGACTATAGGACAGGACTGCTGCTTCTGACTGTCTGCTGGACAGGTGGAGATCATCACTAATCTGAGTTGGACTTTTTCACCTCATGACAACAAACTCACTTCAATCTGTTGGTTTTTTTCTTCTGTCTTTTCAGGTGTTGGTGGTCAGACTCTGACTGAATCTGAGCCGGTGGTTAAACGTCCTGGAGAATCCCACAGACTGACCTGTACAGCCTCTGGATTATCATTCAGCAGCTACTGGATGGGCTGGATCAGACAGGCTCCTGGAAAAGGACTGGAGTGGATCTCTTACATATATTCTGATAGTAGTGGCACATTCTACTCTGAGTCAGTTAGAGGCCGGTTCACCATCTCCAGAGACAACAGCAGACAGCAGCTGTATCTGCAGATGAACAGTCTGAAGACTGAAGACTCTGCTGTTTATTACTGTGCCAGAGACCCACAACAACACAAACCATCTGTAGAGCTGAACAAAAACCCCTCAGAGCCTGAACACCTGTGACATGAAGCCACCAGAGGAGGAGCCCTCAGACCAACAATCATCATAACACCAGTTCAGAGTTAGACAGAGAGAAAAAGACACTTTAAAGGTTCTATTTTAAGGATCTCAGATTAAATCCCTTGATTATCTTAAGGTGTGTTTTTGTATAACATGAATCAGACCAATCACAGAGTCTCCTATCATTCCCTTTAAGAGCCAGGTTGGCCAAGAGTTGACAGTGTCCCCGTCTATAGACACCTGTGGATCAGCCTCTTACTCAGTAAGGATCGACCAATAATTGACAAAGCCGATAATATCAGACAATATTCAGCATTTTTACAATAATCGGCATTGCCCGTTTTGTCCACCAAAGCAGATGAAATAAGTCTATCTTTGTTTTAACTTTCATCTGTACTAAGTAACTTTAGCTCAGCTAACCTGTTCAGATACAACATACCATAAGTATTTTCACTGTAAACTCAGTCACAGCGTTGCTGTCACAGCACCATTAGGTCTCGGTTGTTACCTTACGTTTATGCATTATAGTTTAATGTTCTTATCTGGCACTGGCCTGACTCAGTACATGCTATCATGAAAGACAGAAATCTCAACACTAGAGTCTAATCAGAACTGAAAAACACTCAGTCTGCTGTTGGGTCAGTCTTCTTGCTTCTACCAGGGACGTGTCTTTTTCCCCCCCAGAAAGTTGCAAAATCACATCGGGCTTGATGTGTATAGTCAGGCGCGTCAAAATTCGCCTCCAAATAATTCATAATTTCGCGTCGTAAATTTGTGTCGGTCCTGTTGTGTAAGGACCTTAAAGGCCAACATCAGCTTTTGTAATCATTACAGAAATAGCGCTCTAGTCTGTGTCTCAACAAACAGCAGTCCGTCCTCAGAGTCAATCTTCACAGTCAAAAATAAGATTCTACAACTTACACTTCACATAAAACCACATGCTCAAAGTTAACAAACACCATGAAACATGGAGAAACACAACAAAAGAAGCAAACTGGCAGGAAACAACACCGCTAAAGGTGCACCACGGTCTCTGTGAAGCTGATGGAGCTAGCAAGAGCTACTTACGGTTCTTTTCTCATTCTAAAATAAAAGCAGGTGTTTAAAAAAAAGGCCGAAAATGGTGACATTTACAAGAGGTTTCGTGGATGACAATAAGGTCACAGAAAACTTCAAAGTTGCAGAAAAAAAAAAACTTCTTAGCATAAAGGTCCTTTCAAACCGGGACCATTTTTTTCGTATGATTATTTCGGATGTCAATATTTTTTTTTAACCTGTATCCTGTCAATACAAGCGTTCACATCAGCAATGTTTTCCTGTCCTGCGATATTGCGGCATTTATTTTTTCAGATCACAGTCGATTTTTCTAAAGTTTCTCATACTGTGTGTCCACTTCTGACCAATCAGATTTTGTTGCGACGTCAGATTCACTGGTATATCCAACATGGCCAATCGGCTGATTGTTTGGGTGTCGGAGAACAGAGTGATTTTTGATAAAAGACACAAATATTACAAAGAAAACGACCTGAAGGACGACTTGTGGAGAGTCATAGCGTCCGATTTCTCATATGACGATGGTTTGTGTGCTTTAACAAAATTCTCCTCAAAAAATTTCGTAATTTCACGATCTATATTCGTGTCGGCCCCGGTGTTTGAGGACCTTAAGTCATAAAAACTACACAACCTTTTTATGATCAGTTTCAATGACATACTCACCCAGGTGAAATTTGGACCTACCCACCTTGCCTATTGACATACAGTTATAGATTTAACAAAGAGCTAGGCGCCTGTAAAATGAGCACCACTGCAAAGAAAGTTAGCGCCATCTTCATGCTGTCTTGTCTCTACAAGCGATGAATCATTTCTGTAGTTTTTGTTTTTCTTCATTCAAGACAGAGTTTGGTGGAACAAGCAAAAACCATGATCCGCTATAATGATTCTAATGTGACGTCAACAACAATGCTGCTAAGATGAGTAAAGAGAGGGGAAAATACACATGACCTCAATAACCTCAACAATAAAGTGAGAGAGGAGTCAAATGATATTCCTATGAGAGGAGGAGTCAATGCAAAGTCAGCCGTCTTCCTCCTCTACTTCAGTGAGTGCAGAGAGGAGGACAGAGGACAGTGGACACTCAGTTTGACATGATGGACTATAGGACAGGACTGCTGCTTCTGACTGTCTGCTGGACAGGTGGAGATCATCACTAATCTGAGTTGGACTTTTTCACCTCATGACAACAAACTCACTTCAATCTGTTGGTTTTTTTCTTCTTTCTTTTCAGGTGTTGGTGGTCAGACTCTGACTGAATCTGAGCCGGTGGTTAAACGTCCTGGAGAATCCCACAGACTGACCTGTACAGCCTCTGGATTCACATTCAGCAGCTACCATATGGGCTGGGTCAGACAGGCTCCTGGAAAAGGACTGGAGTGGATCTCTTTGATAAATACTGATGGTAGTAGCACCTGGTACTCTGAGTCATTTAGAGGCCGGTTCACCATCTCCAGAGACAACAGCAGACAGCAGCTGTATCTGCAGATGAACAGTCTGAAGACTGAAGACTCTGCTGTTTATTACTGTGCCAGAGACCCACAGTGACTGGAGTCTGCTGAGCAGCTGTACAAAAACCTACAGGAGTCAGAGTCACATGACTGACAGATTCCTGTTTGGCCCCACAAAACATTGTTTAATATACTTAAAAACATAATCACTGATCAGATAATCAAAGGCTGAATTATTATTTGATTAACACTCTCCTTAATAACAAAAACAAATACATACTCAGATGAGTTCCCAGCTCTGAGTTTGATGAATATTATGACTCTAAAGTTGGTCACATTATTGGAGTAAAAATAAAAATGCAGTTCCATTATAAAAACAGCAGGAGGCAGTATGTGTCCAGTTTCTCTTTCATGTGTGTCTCTATAAAGACACGCCTACCTGCTTGTCTCTGGGAGGAGTAGGAGGAGCTTTAAACTAATAATCCCATCAAACAGACTGAATAAGAACATGAATGATGGAGATCATGTTGGTTTGTGTTTCCACAGGTGTCAACAGTATTGATCTCATCCAGCCAGACTCTAAGGTTGTTCAGCCTGGACAGTCTCTGACCATCACCTGTCAGGTCTCTGGTTATTCTCTGACTGATGACAACTATGCAACAGGATGGATCAGACAGTGTCTTTTTCGACCCGAGTGATCAATGTGCATGCTGAAAAAACAGAGGAATACTTCTTTTGTGTTCAGACAAATATCACACTATAACACAATTACTTGGACTATACGGTTCCTCCTCTTACACCAACAATCCCTTCTTCTGTAAAAAGAGAAAAACTATAAACTAAAACTACCAAACCATGAGGACAACTTGATCTTTGGTTGCTGCTGGTTTAGACACCGGACCCTGGGACCCTGATGGTTTATAGTTTTGTCTCCAGTTGTCGAGATCCTCTGCTTATGGAAATGTCACATGTTCCCCTTTAAACCTGTAGAGGGAGGTCTATGCAAACTGTTCCTCTTTATAAACCCTCCATCAGTAACTTGTGGCAGCACTGGGACAGTTGAGGATATTTCTAACAAACTGAGATCAGAGAGCTCTGAACCTAAGAATGGAAAGAACTCTTATCTGGACTTTATTATTTGTAGTTACGATCCACGGTGAGAAAATGAATCCAGTTTAGGTCTTTTAGGAGATGTTCGACCTGTTCTTGATGAGTCTGTTAGAGAATAATCACAATTTCTATCACTGCAGGAGTTTGGAGTGAGATCAAACTGGAGCAGACTCCCTCTGAGGTGAAAAGACCTGGAGAGACAGTGAGGATGTCATGTGTCATATCTGGGTTTAGCATGACCGACGACTATATCCACTGGATACGCCAGAGGCCAGGGAGAGCTCTGGAGTGGATTGGGAGGATGGATGCAGGTTCAAACTCTGCTAGCTATGCCAGCTCCTTCCAGAGTCGCTTCAGCATGACTGAAGATGTGCCCAGAAGCACTCAGTACCTCCAGGTTCAGGGGCTGACAGCAGAAGATTCTGCTGTTTACTTCTGTGCTCGAAGAGACACAGTGAGAGAAGAGAGCGGAGCAGCTGCTCAAAAACCTCCACAGACAAACACCAGAGTTCAGGTTTACAGTCCTCAGAGACGAAGCAGACAGCAGCTGTACCTGAATGAGATCAGTCTGAGGACTGGAGACTCTGCTGTTTAATATTGAGTCACACAGACTCACAGTTATAGAACTATAGAAGATCCTTCAGCTCTCCTCATCAGGCTGAGTTACAGTATTGCTAACAAACAAATATATTTAGATCTATAAAAATACTTCAGTCAGAAAGGAAACCATCAAACTTTTCTCTCCTTTCACAGAACATGACTCAAATGTAAACATCAACTTCAAAGTGCATCCTCATCAGACCAGTCAGATATCTTTATTCAGTTATCTTCATCACTATCATCATCCTCATCTTCATCACTATTTCAACCCTCCACCTGCTGCTGAATGTTCCTCTCCTCTCTCTTCACCTACTTTCCTTCCCTATTCACTAACATGGTCATCAAAATAAGATATAAAGTTTAAAGAATAATGATTAACATGAACAGACTTAAGTTATATAATTCAATCAAAATAGTGAGAACTAAAGTGTTTGTATAGAGGGATGAAGACTAAAGATTTCCTTTATGTTGAAGAAAATAGGGACACTGTAAAATATCAGTTTGTACCTGAAGTTGTGTTTCACTGTGAGACCAAACTGGAGTTAATAATGAAGATAAATTATGAGAAAATTAAGCAAAATATATGAAAACCACAAAACATGAAGGTGACATTAATTTTCTCTCTGAGAGGAGGAGTCAATGCAAAGTCAGCCGTCTTCCTCCTCTACTTCAGTGAGTGCAGAGAGGAGGACAGAGGACAGTGGACACTCAGTTTGACATGATGGACTATAGGACAGGACTGCTGCTTCTGACTGTCTGCTGGACAGGTGGAGATCATCACTAATCTGAGTTGGACTTTTTCACCTCATGACAACAAACTCACTTCAATCTGTTGGTTTTTTTCTTCTGTCTTTTCAGGTGTTGGTGGTCAGACTCTGACTGAATCTGAGCCGGTGGTTAAACGTCCTGGAGAATCCCACAGACTGACCTGTACAGCCTCTGGATTCACATTCAGGGACTACTATATGCATTGGGTCAGACAGGCTCCTGGAAAAGGACTGGAGTGGATCTCTTTCATATACACTGATAGTAGTGGCATCTTCTACTCTGACTCAGTTAGAGGCCGGTTCACCATCTCCAGAGACAACAGCAGACAGCAGCTGTATCTGCAGATGAACAGTCTGAAGACTGAAGACTCTGCTGTTTATTACTGTGCCAGAGACCCACAACAACACAAACCATCTGTAGAGCTGAACAAAAACCCCTCAGAGCCTGAACACCTGTGACATGAAGCCACCAGAGGAGGAGCCCTCAGACCAACAATCATCATAATGACTCTGTAAACTGTCAGAACTGTGACTCATATCTAAAGTACAATCATTAAAATAACATCTTTTACTAAACCTGATCAAACTAACATATAAAAACACATAGCTGTCAAGTATTTATCCATGAATGAATGAATAAATATATCAAAGGTTCACCTGAACAACTTCACCATATTCAGGGCAGACCAGATCAGGGAGTCGGGGAAGGAGTGAGGTGGAGGGATCTACATGTATGTTAACAAATGGTGGTTTCATAACATTAAATTCCACAGCTGGGTCTAGTGCTGGGCGATATGGAAAAAAATGTATATTACGATATGGATCATTTTATATCATGATAACGATATATATCACGATATAGTTATGGTATGCTTTCAGTTCTATGAAAAATTTAAGTGTATACAGCTGCACTAGTACAGTGCCAGTACAAGACCAGCACTTAAAACTAGAAAAATGAATAAATAAATATGTGGCTGAAGTGCGTTCATGTCTGTGCTCACCCAAAGTTATGCAACACTCACAGAAAACTCTGATAGTGTGAGCCAAAGCACTCCATAATAATAATAATAATAATAATAATAAATTTAATTTGTAATGCACTTTACATTTACAAAAAATCTCAAAGTGCTACAGTACACAGTAAAAAAAGAGCAGCAACAATAAAAAAGCATTAGAATGACAGTCACAGATTGGCATAAAAAAAAGCATAAAAGAATAAAAAAAAAAAAGAATATAGAGTTGCAATGTAAGAGGCAAGGTAGTAAAAGCATAGAGGAAAGCTAACCAAAGGCTTTATTAAAAAGGTAGGTCTTTAGGGCTCTTTTGAAGAGGTTGTTCACACTGCTGGATGTTTCTCCTCCAAAGCTGCTCTATGCCTCCATCATTGTTTACTTTACTCTTGAAGCACGTGGGAAGACCCGAGCATGAATCCGAGCGCTTTATTCGCCTATCAGGGGCAGACAGGTAAGGTGATTTGATTCGCCACGACTCCAGAAATGATTGAAAAACTACAGAATGTCACAAAATCACGTTTCCTCGCTCCTGACTTGAAGGGTAGAAATGCGCAGCCGCGCTCCCAGCTGACAGGAAGTCAAACCACTGTTGTAGTTCTTTTGTGTTGCTAGCGCGGTCAAGAGTGTTGGCTCTCACTGAGAGATGACTACAAAAATGGACGCACCTGTTCATCTGGTTGTTAAACACGGCTGAAAATGATCATCTATTAATGTTGTATTAATGTTCTATTAAAAAAGATATTCTATGTAATACCAAGAGGGATGGTGGTTTGGATGTGCTAACCTTCGAAATATTGAATCACTCTTTCAAGATCAACTGGCTGAGTAAGTTATGTAGAGAGAAGAACAACCTCTGGAATTCCTTTGCTACACATGTATTCAACTCACTTGGTGGTATACGCTTTATGTTGAAATGTAATTACAAAATTGAGAAGCTTCCTGTTAAACTCTCTAACTTTCACAAACAAGCCTTGCTGTCCTGGAAACTGATCTACAAACATAATTTCTCACCAACCAGCTATTATATTTGGAACAATGAAGACATCGTTTACAAAAACCGATCACTGTTTTACAAGGACTGGATGGAGCACAACATTTTACTAGTCGACCAACTTCTTAACAACCATGGCTTTTTACTTTCTTATGAAGAATTTATGTTAAAATTTCAACTCCCAGTCACCCCAAAACAATATGCAGTGGTTTTTGATGCATTACCTCAGGGGGTGCTACAACTTCTTAAAGGGTCTGAAAGAACGGCTGCTATTCCAGGAAATTACACCTGTGATATATTTGTGGGCGGAATAGACATTACAAAAAGACCCTGCTCGAATAGACTGTTGAGAAGCTGCCTACAACCAAAGACACTGCCTAGAGGTCAAACTAACTGGTCTGTACAATTGGGAGAAATTAACTGGAGTAATGCATGGCTGGTTGGTGAAAAATTCTGTCTCAATAACAAGGTCAAAGAAGTCTCTTTTAAAATATTACATCAGATTTACCCTGCAAAGAAAACTCTTGAAAGATTCAAACTGGACATTGAATATTTATGTGATTTCTGTGGACTTGAAGATGAAACCATCTCTCATTTATTTTATCATTGTACCTACAGTAAAACCTTTTGGATTGATGTCCAACAATTTGTGCACGAGAAAACAGGAAGAACGATCAGTTTCCAGGAAAAACATATTTTTATTTATTATGATGACCGGGACAAAGATCTGTGCTTTTTTTGTCAGTTGATCTTGAGCTTGGGGAAATTCCATATTCACAAAAACAAATGGGCCAAATCTAAGCCAAACATTGCACCCTTCAAAAATGAACTGCTCCGTTATGCTGCCACGATCAAGGATATTAAGAACAAGAAAGCTACCAAAACTTACTCTATAATGAAGAAATTCTGTACCATTGAACTGTAAGTCCTCTGGCTGTTGTTTGTCTGTGTTTTGTTTTCTGTTTTTGTCGTTATTGTTGTGATGTGTCTCTCGTTGGTTGTACTGTCTGTCTTGTTCAGTAAAAAAATAAAAAATAAAATAAAATAAAATTAATGTTGTTCCCGCTCCTGCCCACTCCCGTTGATTTTTTTCCCGTCCCGTCCCGATCAAGGGGTTATTTAAAAATGACTCCCATCCCGTGGGATTCCCTCGGGAATCACGTGACCCACGGGAATTCATGAAAAATATCATCCTCTACAGGGAAGGTCCCGGAGCAGATGAAACAGGTGCCGGAGCGGCTGAAATAGGTCCCGGATCCGATCAAAAGAGGTCCCGGATCGCGCTCCGACTTGCTCTGGCACAAATTAAGCACTGCTTACAATGATCCCCTCACGTGTGTAACCCAGGTAACCCGCAACGGCGGGAGACGCTGGACACGAAGAGGGCACGTAAAGCGGCGTCATGTCGCAAAATCGAAAGAGAAATGCGAGCCTACATGTCAACGCATCCTTTTCTTTGTAAGAAAATATTGTTTTCTTTCCCGTTTGACACCAAATACACTTACTGAATGTGCAATTATTGTTGTTGTTACTATGAATTATCTGATGGCACAAGCCCTATGGATTAAATACAGCCTATCGCCCGAAACGATAAAAATAAAAATGGCACGATAGACATTTTCTATCGTGCCCACGATATCTATCGTCCTATCGCCCAGCACTAGCTGTGTCTGTACCAAGACCTGCAGATGTTGACCCTACTCCTTCATCCTTTTCACTTTCCAAAAAAGTTTCCCACTGTGGTGATCAGCTGTGTTTACAATCCACCAACACCAAGGCTGCAGCTGAGCTCATGACTAACTGTACTAGCAGCATGAGGGGTGAATATCCAGAGGCACCAGTGTTCACTATTGGTGATTTTTACAGCTGCAGACTCCACAGTGCTCTACTGAGCTCTTTCCAGTTCTCCATTCAATCTTCTCGGAGTACTTCAGGAATGCTTCAGTGCCAAACACATGGAAAAAATCCACTCTCAAACCCGTGTCCCAGAAACTCTTCCTGTCAAAACTATTGATTCTGAACACATTCCTCCCGTCTGTCAGAGCACAACTGGATTCTAATCAGTTTGCATACAAGGTCAAAAGGGGGACAGAGGATGCTGCTGAGTGCCTCCTCCACTCCTTCCTGCATCACCTGAAAACAGCCGCGAACTACATCAGACTCTTCTTCATCGACTTCAGCTGATTCAAACTTAACCTTTTGACCTTTTACAGTCAAAAGGGACAAGGAGGAGGTTCCTGTGACCTGATCAAAGGATCAAAACTGGAAGTCATGTTAAAGGCAGTGTGAGAAGAAAAGGGAAATGAGATCAATCTCTGAGGAGGAGTCAATGCAAAGTCAGCCGTCTTCCTCCTCTACTTCAGTGAGTGCAGAGAGGAGGACAGAGGACAGTGGACACTCAGTTTGACATGATGGACTATAGGACAGGACTGCTGCTTCTGACTGTCTGCTGGACAGGTGGAGATCATCACTAATCTGAGTTGGACTTTTTCACCTCATGACAACAAACTCACTTCAATCTGCTGGTTTTTTTCTTCTGTCTTTTCAGGTGTTGGTGGTCAGACTCTGACTGAATCTGAGCCGGTGGTTAAACGTCCTGGAGAATCCCACAGACTGACCTGTACAGCCTCTGGATTCACATTCAGCAGCTACTATATGGCCTGGGTCAGACAGGCTCCTGGAAAAGGACTGGAGTGGATCTCTTATATATACACTGATAGTAGTAGCACCTTCTACTCTGAGTCAGTTAGAGGCCGGTTCACCATCTCCAGAGACAACAGCAGACAGCAGCTGTATCTGCAGATGAACAGTCTGAAGACTGAGGACACAGCAGTGTATTACTGTGCCCGCAGAGACACAGTGAGAGACGAGAACAGGAGAGACGTACAAAAACTACTTCCTCTTTTTAACACACTGACAACATTCATTAGTTTCAGGAATGAAAAAGGAGAGCACTGATCAGGTTTTAAACTCAGAAATGTCTTTTTCCTCAGGAGCTTCATTTACACAACATAGAAAAGTGTTTGTAATAAAGTGATGCAGATTAAATTCTTTCAGTTTTCATCAGTTTCATGTAGAGGGTGATGACAGACCATCTTTTCTTTGGTAAAGCAGATCTCATCATCTCTAAAGTGGGTTTGGATCCTCAATATTCTGTAAACAGGGCTCAGAGAAAACCCCATAATGACTCCAACAGCTTCTGATTCAGCAGCTGAACAGCATCTATGTTAGTATAAAGGTGATCATCATAAATACATTTCTATTTCTCTAATTCACTGTCAGTTTGATCATTTTCACCAAATTAACTAACAAATAATCATCGTCAGATTTCCAATGTTAAAACTTGTCATTTTTTCAGAACAATCACAGACTGTTGTCCTGGAGCCACTGTCACTATTGTTCTATAAAAACACAGACTCATATTCAAGCACAAGTTTGACTCAAAAACAACATCAACAGGTGATAGATCAACCTGAAAATGAGGCCGTCACTCATCATGAAGTGAAAAGCTCCAACATTTCCACACAGAGTTCAGACTGTTGAACAGACTTCATCAACTTCACTGAATCTTTTGGAAGCTGAAACTGTGATATTACAGTTAGTGTTTGTGAGCTCTAGAGGTCAGTGTAGGACTGACTGAGTCTGGTACCTGAACTGATCAGGATCAACAACATGTAACAAGAAAACAAGTACAGAACAAAAACAGAAGTTAATACCTTTAAAGAGACTCTTTCAAAATAATCAATCAAACGTGCTAATGTAAAAATAAATAAATAAATCATCTGTAGAGCAAAAGTAGAAAAGGCTTGTTCCTCTCTGAGGATAAAGACCTTTGAGCAGACTCTTGTGTTGTCTGCAGTCAGACCAACTCTGCTGCTGCTTCATCTTTTTGATTCTATGCAAACTCAGAGAGCTTCCTTGTTCCTCAGCTATAAAAACTGTCCATCAGGCTGTCAGTGGAGTTCACAGCTGCTCACCTTCAACATAAACCATGTTTTCTGGAGCTCTGCTGCTGCTGCTGCTGCTGGCAGCTGGATGTGAGTCAGTCTGGATCTGTCAAAGTCCACAGTTCTTCTTTTACAGCTCAACTCCATCATTTGGTACCAAACATTTTCTCTTTTTCAACAGGTGTGAAGTGTGAACAGCTGACTCAGCCAGCCTCTGTGACTGTGCAGCCAGGTCAACGTCTGACCATCACCTGTCAGGTCTCTTATTCTATGAGCAGCTACTACACAAACTGGATCAGACAGCCTGCTGGGGAAGGACTGGAGTGGATCGGGATGAGATACAGCAGTACTTCATACTACAAAGATTCACTGAAGAACAAGTTCAGCATCGATTTAGACTCCTCCAGAAACACAGCGACTCTAAACGGACAGAACATGCAGCCTGAAGACTCTGCTGTTTATTACTGTGCCCGCAGAGACACAGTGAGAGACAATAACTGTGGAGTCGTACAAAAACCACTTCCTCTATTTACAGCCAACACTGAACGTTCATCTTCTTCAATACTCCTACAATACTCACTTTGGTTGATTGTCAGTGATTAAAGTCTGTGTACAAACTGAGTATTTTAGTCCTATCCAATCTTTTTTTTCCTGAATGCTGAAGTCAGTTTTGAACCTCAGACTTCACTCTTATTCTTTTCATTTCACAGACAGAATCATTCTTGCAGCTTACAGCCTCTTCCAAAGGAAATAATCAGTTTGTCTTTCTCACAGTTTGGGGGGATTTCACACAAAGCTCTGGCTTTAAGAATAAGAGTTTGACTGCCTCACTCATGCAGATTTAACTGTGAAAATAAATCAGGCCTTTTGAGGATTTGTTCCCCTTGTAAGTTTGTATGACTTGAAGCCCCCAGAGGAGGAGCTCTAAGACCACTAATGGTTTCATTTCCATTTTTTTACCATCACAGTTCAGAGAATTGCAGTGCTCACCATTTTCATTAGAACTCTTTATTTTCTGTCTTTTTTAACTCTGACTGAAATTAACTTCCAACACCCCCTAAATGTTGGTGAGTGAGTAACACAGCCCTCCTTTCACTCTGAACACAGGACTCTAACCCAGTCTGTGTCTTTGCTGGGATTTTTCCTGGAGCAGGTTCAGAATCAGGATAACATGTGCATCACTAAGAGCAGCAGCTGTTCTCATTTGGCTCCATGGTGCCGTTTCTTTGTCTCTTTAAAAAGGTGAACTCAACACCAGTCTGAATTATATATGACATGTCTGAACTTACACACTCTGTCTGAGCAATAAGAGGAAACGGAGGATTTCACTTTAATTCAAATCGGTTTAAACTACACTCAGTCAGCTGATTTACCCTCTTCTGTATGTAAATTTGGGTCCTGGTGTTTCCATATAAGTTCTTAAGTGTGTGTGTCAGTTTAAGGACAGAGGACTTCCCATCAGGTCAGCTTCAACACCAACCATGTTCTCTGGAGCTCTGCTGCTGCTGCTGGCTGCTGGATCCTGTGAGGAGCTTTAAACTAATAATCCCATCAGATCGACTGAATAAGAACATGAATGATGGAGATCATGTTGGTTTGTGTTTCCACAGGTGTCAACAGTATTGATCTCATCCAGCCAGACTCCAAGGTTGTTCAGCCTGGACAGTCTCTGACCATCACCTGTCAGGTCTCTGGTTATTCTCTGACTGATACCAGCTATGGAACAGGATGGATCAGACAGAGTGAAGGAAAACCAATGGACTGGATTTCTCATCAGTGGGGTGGAAGTGGTGGCAACTTTTACCAAAATGATGCTCTGAAGAACAAGTTCAGTTACAGCAGAGACACTTCAGCTGGAACAGTGACTCTAAGAGGACAGAGTCTGCAGACTGAAGACTCTGCTGTTTATTACTGTGTACGGAGACCCACAACAACACAAACCATCTGTAGAGCTGAACAAAAACCCCTCAGAGCCTGAACACCTGTGACATGAAGCCACCAGAGGAGGAGCCCTCAGACCAACAATCATTTCTACATCAGCTTTTAATGACAGAAACTGTCTTTAAATGGGGTTTAAATATCAAATATAGAAACAATATAGAGACCTCATCTTCATACTAATAAAACTCATTTATTCCTGATCAAATATTTTAATGTCAAAATCTGAAAAAAATACATAAAACAAAATAACTCAATTTTTTTTCTCCCATAGACTCATAAGTTTGAGACACACTGTCTAAAGTTGGAAAGTTGATGTTTTTGCAGAGTCATGTTTCTGAATCTGCAGTAATTGAGCTGAATCTCTAAACTCTAAAAACTGACAAAAATCACTCATTGTGTTTTTGTTTGTTTTAATCTGAAAATATGAACAAAGTCAGTTTTTGTCCAGAGAGATAAAGACGTGTGTATTCATGAGTTTAGTATCAACAAACAGGAAAAAAGAGAGAGAGCTGTCCTCAATATTCAAAAATATAAAACTGTTAGTTGTAAGTGGTCTTTAACTGTCTGACTGTCTGCAGTTTCAAAGACCACAAATGAGATTTAAAGCAGAAAAAAAGAGGTCCACACTCATTTAGTCTCTGAGAGGAGGAGTCAATGCAAAGTCAGCCGTCTTCCTCCTCTACTTCAGTGAGTGCAGAGAGGAGGACAGAGGACAGTGGACACTCAGTTTGACATGATGGACTATAGGACAGGACTGCTGCTTCTGACTGTCTGCTGGACAGGTGGAGATCATCACTAATCTGAGTTGGACTTTTTCACCTCATGACAACAAACTCACTTCAATCTGTTGGTTTTTTTCTTCTGTCTTTTCAGGTGTTGGTGGTCAGACTCTGACTCAATCTGAGCCGGTGGTTAAACGTCCTGGAGAATCCCACAGACTGACCTGTACAGCCTCTGGATTCACATTCAGCAGCATTGCATTGGCCTGGATCAGACAGGCTCCTGGAAAGGGACTGGAATGGATCGCTAATATATACACTGATAGTAGCACAGACTACTCTGAGTCATTTAGAGGCCGGTTCACCATCTCCAGAGACAACAGCAGACAGCAGCTGTATCTGCAGATGAACAGTCTGAAGACTGAAGACTCTGCTGTTTATTACTGTGCCAGAGACCCACAACAACACAAACCATCTGTAGAGCTGAACAAAAACCCCTCAGAGCCTGAACACCTGTGACATGAAGCCACCAGAGGAGGAGCCCTCAGACCAACAATCATCATAATGACTCTGGAAACTGTCAGACACATATCAAAAGTACAATCATTAATTAATTAGTTAATTTTGCGAAGCCATTTTTGAAATAGTTTCCACTGGTCATCGAGCCTCGTTTTTCTGAGTTATCTGCATGATTTCAAAGTCACCTCTGAACACAACCCAGCAGGCCCAGGTCATCCTCTGTGTCAGAGTTTTTGAGTGAGACCAAAGAAGCATCCAAACGAGCATCCACAGGATCCACAGGATCCACAGGCGCCGGCTTTACTTCAGGCCCGAGTGCTACAACTCCTGGCCCATCCTTCGGTTGACTTCAGTCGTCTTCTGAGCTGAACCGCTCGAACCGCCGGTAGCCCTGGACCTTCGGAACCTGCTCCATCTTCTCCAAGGACCAGTCTCACTTAAGTATACAAACGTCCAGAGCTCCAAACAGGGCTGATGCTGTCTCATGCGGTCGTAACTCAGATATCCACCTATTTCTGGTGATCTTAGATTCCTCCAAATCCTCATCCGAGTTTATCTTGACACCAAAGACAGTGTAGGTTAATATGTTAGAGCATATTCACTCACTATCATTAACTTTAGTGCTCCTAGCCTGACTCAGAATCTTTATTTATTCACCTATTATTATTTATCCTCATTATCTTATCATTTATTGCATGTATGTTGTACCATCATTTATCCTGTAATAAACAGATCATTATTTTTCTAAGTTCTTGTCTGTTAGTGTTCTTCCAGAAGTGGAGTCCCTGAAATGAGAATTTCGGTTTAAGATATGAGACTGATTAATTTAAAATTTACTTGATGTTTGATTTCTGAATTAAACTTTTGTTGTTCTTTATTTTCCTACCATTAAGGGTGGGTGGTGCCCCTTTCAACGAGTGCATAAATGTCATAATTTGAGATTATTAATCTTCAGATATTTATTATAAATTCAAATCGCTACAAAAATGTTTTGTATAGAGGGATGAAGACTAAAGATTTCCTTTATGTTGAAGAAAATAGGGACACTGTAAAATATCAGTTTGTACCTGAAGTTGTGTTTCACTTTGAGACCAAACTGGAGTTAATAATGAAGATAAATTATGAGAAAAATAAGCAAAATATGTGAAAACCAAAAAACATGAAGGTGACATTAATTTTCTCTCTGAGAGGAGGAGTCAATGCAAAGTCAGCCGTCTTCCTCCTCTACTTCAGTGAGTGCAGAGAGGAGGACAGAGGACAGTGGACACTCAGTTTGACATGATGGACTATAGGACAGGACTGCTGCTTCTGACTGTCTGCTGGACAGGTGGAGATCATCACTAATCTGAGTTGGACTTTTTCACCTCATGACAACAAACTCATTTCAATCTGTTGGTTTTTCTTCTTCTGTCTTTTCAGGTGTTGGTGGTCAGACTCTGACTGAGTCTGAGCCGGTGGTTAAACGTCCTGGAGAATCCCACAGACTGACCTGTACAGCCTCTGGATTCACATTCAGCAGCTATGGCATGAACTGGGTCAGACAGGCTCCTGGAAAAGGACTGGAGTGGATCTCTACTATTAGCAACGGTGGTAGTTACATCTTCTACTCTGACTCAGTTAGAGGCCGGTTCACCATCTCCAGAGACAACAGCAGACAGCAGCTGTATCTGCAGATGAACAGTCTGAAGACTGAAGACTCTGCTGTTTATTACTGTGCCAGAGACCCACAACAACACAAACCATCTGTAGAGCTGAACAAAAACCCCTCAGAGCCTGAACACCTGTGACATGAAGCCACCAGAGGAGGAGCCCTCAGACCAACAATCATCATAATGACTCTGGAAACTGTCAGAACTGTGACTCATATCTAAAGTACAATCATTAAAATAATGCATTTTACTTAACATAAGCATATCACACTTAAGTATATATCAATATATTAACAAATAAATACATAAATAAATTTCACCAAATAACTAACTCTAATTTTACTGACAGATCATTAGCCAGTTATTTCATATATTTATATAAATTTACACAAAGATGTTTCTTTTATTTGAGGAGTTTTATATTTCATTTAAACTCTGTAGGACTGAGGTGAAACTGTGACTCCACTATTCTGATCATCTCAAAGTCCTTCACTGTTTAAGGGGCAGTTGTTGGCCATGATTCGAAGGATTCAGGCTTCCTTAAGAACTGATCTTTCTCTGTAGGATAATATAAAAAAAATGTCCTTCAGCTGTCAGAAGATTAAACACATCCTCTGAAGAAAACTAAAAAACTAAGAGAGATGGGCTGATCAAGAGTTACTGCTTTACAGCTACAGTAAATATGAGGACCTCACTCTCTGATTCATGAGACACAAATGTTTATTTCTAATTAATATATCAAACATGTGATCATGCTGAATATGAGAAGAGTTAAAGTAGAGGACAGAAATGAGATCAATCTCTCTGAGAGGAGGGGTCAATGCAAAGTCAGCCGTCTTCCTCCTCTACTTCAGTGAGTGCAGAGAGGAGGACAGAGGACACTCAGTTTGACATGATGGACTATAGGACAGGACTGCTGCTTCTGACTGTCTGCTGGACAGGTGGAGATCATCACTAATCTGAGTTGGACTTTTTCACCTCATGACAACAAACTCACTTCAATCTGTTGGTTTTTTCCTCTTCTGTCTTTTCAGGTGTTGGTGGTCAGACTCTGACTCAATCTGAGCCGGTGGTTAAACGTCCTGGAGAATCCCACAGACTGACCTGTACAGCCTCTGGATTCACATTCAGCAGCTACCATATGAACTGGGTCAGACAGGCTCCTGGAAAAGGACTGGAGTGGATCTCTTTGATAAATACTGATGGTAGTAGCACCTACTACTCTGAGTCAGTTAGAGGCCGGTTCACCATCTCCAGAGACAACAGCAGACAGCAGCTGTATCTGCAGATGAACAGTCTGAAGACTGAAGACTCTGCTGTTTATTACTGTGCCAGAGACCCACAGTGACTGGAGTCTGCTGAGCAGCTGTACAAAAACCTACAGGACTCTTTTTTACTGGGCAGCTGTGACTGAAGTTTCATCAGATGACTACATTGACTTTTTTATCAGCAACAAAATTTTCATAAAATCAATTCAAGTTCAAATCTTTGCAGAAAGTTATGTAGTCCTTCTAGATTCAGTTGAATGAAAATAACCACAGGTTTCATGTTCCCAAAGAGGACCCTCCTCTCTCTGCAGTCCAAGTTCAAGAATCCAACATCCACAGTCTGAGTTTAGACTCTCCAACAGACTTGAGAAACTCTGTCAAAATGTCCCTTTTGAAGTGAAAGCTGAAACTGGAATATTCCAGTTTGTCTTTAAACTCTAGAGGGCAGTCTAGGACTGACTGAGTGTTGCTCTGATCCTCTTCAAGAATGAACACAAGAACGAGCAGAAAGAAACAAACACACAGGTGATTTGAGCACAAAGGTAACAGCACTGACTCATGAGCACTGAAACATTAGATTCCTGCAGTATTACCGTCAAACTAAAGAAGAGCTTCAAGGATTCAAGACAGTGTTTCCCCTATAATGTATCCCCGCCCTGCCAACGAGATCCCAGCCCAGTTATTGAAGTCCTAGATCAATATATACGTTGAATTATTATTTTTATCACCAGAGCCTAAAAATATATTTTGTGCAATTTTAGACTCTAAAGCTCGCAATCGTCTCATTAATTTAAAGAAAAATGTATCTCTCCTCTGCGATGAACAGGGCTCTCCACACGCTCCTTTGTCTATCTCCCAACATCCACGTGTGCTGACATGCCAAGCCGCGTAGTTCAGAGGCCACGCCTGTATTTTGGTCACAACGCTTGCCATTCATACCCTGACAGTTTTGACAACCTGAGGTTCTGGTTCCTTTCCATCGTGTTTGCCAACCAACAAAACAGCAAAAAAACTGGTGATGGAGCACCGAACTGTCCCTGAACTTTCAGCACCCCAATTGAAAATATCTGCGTTGTTAAAAAAACACAGAACATAGTAATGCAGATGTTACGGGTCCCGGGCGTTACCGAGCACCACGCAACAATGAAGATTATTTCTGTAGAAAAGTAAAAAATGTATTGAAATGAGGCTGTTCGAACTGCTCGTGTCTCCTCCATTCACTGAACTCTTTTATTCACAATCCTTAACACTAATCATCGCAAATCAACCAAACAATCAATCACAAAGTCAAACAGTAAACAACGGTAATAATATACTTCCTGTCCTAAATGAATGAATCTGGGTCTGTCCTTTATTAGGTTTTTTTTCTACGTGTGTAGGTGTGGTATATGTATGTGTGTACGTATGGATGTATGTGTATGGGTGTGTGTGTATGTGTATGTGTGGGTGCGTGTGTGTGGAGAGACTATAACTGTGAACCTTTGTTAACCACATAAGCATGAACAATATCATACTCAAAATAACCTGTTCAACATCCTTATCCAAGCTCTACAAATCAGTCAAGTGTTCTGGTAATCATTTAAAAAAACATTCGAATGTCGGGAATAACCGTCAACATGGCACAGCAAAACACTAACGTCTTCATAACTACTGTTTCACAGCGCGTTAGCCGCTAGAGTCGCTAATAACTACCGTATCACAGCGCGTTAGCCGTTAGCGTCGCTAATAACTACCGTATCACAGCGCGTTAGCCGTTAGCCGTTAGCGTCGCTAATAACTACCGTATCACAGCGCGTTAGCCGTTAGCCGATAGCGTCGCTAATAACTACCGTATCACAGCGCGTTAGCCGTTAGCCGATAGCGTCGCTAATAACTACCGTACCACAGCGCGTTAGCCGTTAACCGCTAGAGTCGCTAGCAAAGCACAATCATATGGTGAATCGCGGACCTTCTAACCCTCTTAAAACTTCAATTTAAATACTCGAACCTGTCACTCAAGTGTCCTAACGCATCCCCACATACATGCTAATGTTTACGATCTTAATCACCGTGTTTTCACAGTAAACCAACCTGTAGAAAAGTAAAAAAATGTATTGAAATGAGGCTGTTCGAACTGCTCGTGTCTCCTCCATTCACTGAGCTGCCGGTAGGCGGAAGTCACTTGTCTCTCACCTTATCGCACAGCAGTGAAACTGGCCGCTCACCTAAGGTTCCGGTCCCCATAACAGATACACAGTAAGGCATACTGGTGACTTTCTGGCATTCAACCATTAAAATAAATTATGAAAAATAAAAAAATAGTGCTCAATACTTCAGTTTATAAAGTGTTTGTTGTTTTCAAAATAAAGTTCTTTCACTCATTTATGAGGGTATCACACAGACACCACACTCTCTCTTGTGGATGCTAGCTTAATCATCTCTCCTAACCTCAAAAACAGCGCTGGCTCATCTCCCACCATCCTGTGTGACGTAGACATAGACAAATGTCATACAGGGTGACGTTTGTCTACGTCATACGCCCCACCACCTCGCTGCCAAAGTGAAAAAGCTCGGGGAAACACTGGAAGGGTAAGGTGAATTTCAGCCCTATTATAGAACAATTACAAATTGAACTTCCAGGAGGTTTCTCCAGTTTGGAGGGATAGTTCTGATATTAGCCTGTGACACAGTCAAATCATCAACAGATTTCACCTCATCATCATTATCATCTCATACAAATATGAATATTACGACCAAACAGTGAGCAGACCAACTCTGCTGCTGCTTCATCTGTTTGATTCTATGCAAACTCAGAGAGCTTCCTTGTTCCTCAGCTATAAAAACTGTCCATCAGGCTGTCAGTGGAGTTCACAGCTGCTCACCTTCAACATAAACCATGTTTTCTGGAGCTCTGCTGCTGCTGCTGCTGCTGGCAGCTGGATGTGAGTCAGTCTGGATCTGTCAAAGTCCACAGTTCTTCTTTTACAGCTCAACTCCATCATTTGGTACCAAACATTTTCTCTTTTTCAACAGGTGTGAAGTGTGAACAGCTGACTCAGCCAGCCTCTGTGACTGTGCAGCCAGGTCAACGTCTGACCATCACCTGTCAGGTCTCTTATTCTGTCAGCAGCTACTGGACAAACTGGATCAGACAGCCTGAAGGGAAAGGACTGGAGTGGATCGGGATGAAATACAGCAGTACTTCATACTACAAAGATTCCCTGAAGAACAAGTTCAGCATCGATTTAGACTCCTCCACAAACACAGCGACTCTAAACGGACAGAACATGCAGCCTGGAGACTCTGCTGTTTATTACTGTGCCCGCAGAGACACAGTGAGAGACAATAACTGTGGAGTCGTACAAAAACCACTTCCTCTTTTTACAGCCAACACTGAACGTTCATCTTCTTCAATACTCCTACAATACTCACTTTGGTTGATTGTCAGTGATTAAAGTCTGTGTACAAACTGAGTATTTTAGTCCTATCCAATCTTTTTTTTCCTGAATGCTGAAGTCAGTTTTGAACCTCAGACTTCACTCTTATTCTTTTCATTTCACAGACAGAATCATTCTTGCAGCTTACAGCCTCTTCCAAAGGAAATAATCAGTTTGTCTTTCTCACAGTTTGGGGGGATTTCACACAAAGCTCTGGCTTTAAGAATAAGAGTTTGACTGCCTCACTCATGCAGATTTAACTGTGAAAATAAATCAGGCCTTTTGAGGATTTGTTCCCCTTGTAAGTTTGTATGACTTGAAGCCCCCAGAGGAGGAGCTCTAAGACCACTAATGGTTTCATTTCCATTTTTTTACCATCACAGTTCAGAGAATTGCAGTGCTCACCATTTTCATTAGAACTCTTTATTTTCTGTCTTTTTTAACTCTGACTGAAATTAACTTCCAACACCCCCTAAATGTTGGTGAGTGAGTAACACAGCCCTCCTTTCACTCTGAACACAGGACTCTAACCCAGTCTGTGTCTTTGCTGGGATTTTTCCTGGTGCAGGTTCAGAATCAGGATAACATGTGCATCACTAAGAGCAGCAGCTGTTCTCATTTGGCTCCATGGTGCCGTTTCTTTGTCTGTTTAAAAAGGTGAACTCAACACCAGTCTGAATTATATATGACATGTCTGAACTTACACACTCTGTCTGAGCAATAAGAGGAAACGGAGGATTTCACTTTAATTCAAATCGGTTTAAACTACACTCAGTCAGCTGATTTACCCTCTTCTGTATGTAAATTTGGGTCCTGGTGTTTCCATATAAGTACGTAAGTGTGTGTGTCAGTTTAAGGACAGAGGACTTCCCATCAGGTCAGCTTCAACACCAACCATGTTCTCTGGAGCTCTGCTGCTGCTGCTGGCTGCTGGATCCTGTGAGGAGCTTTAAACTAATAATCCCATCAGATCGACTGAATAAGAACATGAATGATGGAGATCATGTTGGTTTGTGTTTCCACAGGTGTCAACAGTATTGATCTCATCCAGCCAGACTCCAAGGTTGTTCAGCCTGGACAGTCTCTGACCATCACCTGTCAGGTCTCTGGTTATTCTCCGACTGATAACAGCTATGGAACAGGATGGATAAGACAGAGTGAAGGAAAACCAATGGACTGGATTTCTCATCAGTGGGGTGGTGGTACACTTCGCCAAAATAATGCTCTGAAGAACAAGTTCAGTTCCAGCAGAGACACTTCAGCTGGAACAGTGACTCTAAGAGGACAGAGTCTGCAGACTGAAGACTCTGCTGTGTATTACTGTGTACGTGTGAGCTCCACAGAGAGAGACAATAACAGCAGAGACAGACAAAAACTACTTCCTCTATTTTCCACCATCTCTGGGAACAGATGGTTGTCCCAGTGCCAACACTGATTCTGATCACCTGTGGATCATCAAACTGTCAAGTCAAAGTTACAGTAATTTTATAATGTGGTTCACTTCAATATTTGAACACATGAACAGTAGTAAGAAGTCTTATTCCAATAACAGAGTTTCTGCTGATGACACTCTGAACTCTCCTGTGCTCTTCAATATCACTCTGTACGTCAGATCATTTTGGTGCTGCTGTTTCAATCCTCAGTAAAATACAACAACTCACATTTAAGAGACCATCAACAACAACAAGAGACAAAAGACATTTGAACGTGAATCTCAGAGACAGGATCATAAAATCCTCAGAGTGTTAGTTTAGTTTTCAGAGAAACTTCACGCTCCATCTACAGAGGTTTGACTCCAACCCTCCACCTGCTGAATGTTCCTCTCCTCTCTCTTCACCTACTTTCCTTCCCTATTCACTAACATGGTCATCAAAATAAGATATAAAGTTTAAAGAGTAATGATTAACGTGAACACACTTAAGTTATATAATTCAATCAAAATACTGAGAACTAAAATGTTTGTATAGAGGGATGAAGACTAAAGATTTCCTTTATGTTGAAGAAAATAGGGACACTGTAAAATATCAGTTTGTACCTGAAGTTGTGTTTCACTGTGAGACCAAACTGGAGTTAATAATGAAGAAGAATTATGAGAAAATTAAGCAAAATATGTGAAAACCACAAAACATGAAGGTGACATTAATTTTCTTTGTGAAGGGAGGAGTCAATGCAAAGTCAGCCGTCTTTCTCCTCTACTTCAGTGAGTGCAGAGAGGAGGACAGAGGACAGTGGACACTCAGTTTGACATGATGGACTATAGGACAGGACTGCTGCTTCTGACTGTCTGCTGGACAGGTGGAGATCATCACTAATCTGAGTTGGACTTTTTCACCTCATGACAACAAACTCACTTCAATCTGTTGGTTTTTCTCTTCTGTCTTTTCAGGTGTTGGTGGTCAGACTCTGACTGAATCTGAGCCGGTGGTTAAACGTCCTGGAGAATCCCACAGACTGACCTGTACAGCCTCTGGATTCACATTCAGCAGCTATGGAATGCATTGGGTCAGACAGGCTCCTGGAAAAGGACTGGAGTGGATCGCTTTTATATATTCTGATAGTAGTAGCACCTTCTACTCTGAGTCATTTAGAGGCCGGTTCACCATCTCCAGAGACAACAGCAGACAGCAGCTGTATCTGCAGATGAACAGTCTGAAGACTGAAGACTCTGCTGTTTATTACTGTGCCAGAGACCCACAACAACACAAACCATCTGTAGAGCTGAACAAAAACCCCTCAGAGCCTGAACACCTGTGACATGAAGCCACCAGAGGAGGAGCCCTCAGACCAACAATCATCATAATGACTCTGGAAACTGTCACAACTGTGACTCATATCTTAAGTACAATCATTAAAAATGTATTTTACTTAACCTGATCATTGTGACATTTAAAATATATTATTATTTCTGTTTTTATAAATATACACAACTAAAAAAATAACATTTCAATGCAGATATACACTACAGGCCAAAAGTTTGGAAGCAAGACCATTACAAGCTGAACAGTTGGGAGTAACTTCAAGTTTTTGTTCACAATGCTTTTTTTAAATCCAGCATGAGTTTTATGTATTTTGGGATGTATTTACTCCATGATCAGATGTTGCTTTCATGGAAATGCACCATTTTACTCCATTTCCCTTTAGATATACATTGATGTTAACAGACCATTGCTAAATATATGTCAGCAAAAGATAATAAGGGCTTAGTTTTAGGGTTGAAAACATTTGCAAGAGTCACAACTTCAGTGCAAAAGGAAAAAAAACAAATCACAGTTGGATTATTCACTTCAACTTTTTGTCTTTTGAGAGTCTGCAGACAAAAATCCTAATAAATCTCAACTGCGTTCAAACTACCGCAAAAATGGCCAGAAAGAAGCAACTGAGTCAAGAAACAAAAGTACAGATTTGTACATTGAGGAAAGAAGGATACACAGAAAGAGAAAAACGCCTAATGGTGTCTAACAAAGGAGTCCACTACACTCTGAAGAGACGAGAGGAACCTGGAAGTTCTGATGATAGAAAAAGACCTGGACGAAAGAGAGTTACTACAAAAGCAGAGGATAAACAGAGCATTGTCACCAGGAAGAGAGATCGGAGAAAGACAGCACCAAAAATAAGGGAGGAAATCAACATGACAAGGTCGAAACCCATATCTCTGACAACTGTGAAATGACGTTTGAGAAAGGCTGGTCTGAAGGGTTGTGTATCTGCAAAAAAACACGACTTCATCCACAGAAGAAGAAAAAGAGATATGAGTGGGCAAAAGCTCACAAAAACATGGACTTATGATCATGAGAAACAAGTTTGAACTGTTTGGTTCAAAACACAGAGTCTATGTCTGAAGACAAACTGGTGAACGTCTGAAAGCTCCATGTGTTACACCCACAATTCAGCATGGAGGTGGTAGCTCCATGGTATGGGGATGTTTTGCAGGTGATGGAGTAGGAGATTCCTTTGAAGTAAAGGGTATCATGAAGAAGGAACAGTACCACTCCATCCTCCAGCACCATGCTGCTCCATCTGGACTC
Organism: Xyrichtys novacula; assembly: GCA_962446985.1. Lineage (NCBI taxonomy): Eukaryota > Metazoa > Chordata > Actinopteri > Labriformes > Labridae > Xyrichtys > Xyrichtys novacula. The sequence goes on along the minus strand of OY660879.1, from coordinate 28,389,037 downwards.
AGACTTGTGGCTCATAAGTTTGTTTTGCAGTAAGACAATGACCCTAAGCTCTCTGCCGAGCTCTGTCAGGGTTACCGAGACAAAAAAGAAGAGGAAGGTGTTCTTCAAAATGGTTTGGCCCCCTCAGTCTCCAGACCTTTCTCCAACTGAGCTTGTGTGGGATGAATTGGATCGATCGGTCAGAGAAACGCGTCCCACGAATCAGCGTCTCTTTTTAATGAACTTAAGAAAGCTTGGAATGTAATCCCTGGAACAGACCTTAGAAAACTTGTGGAACGAATGCCTGGTATATGCCAAGCTGTTGTTAAAGCCAGAGGAGGTTACTTTAAAGAAAGTCTAACAACAATAACTCAAATACCTCATAATTATAGTCAAAATGTCTTCTGATAAGTTACTCTTTACACAATAGTCATGTTTATTGTGTTGCAAATTATAGATATGAAACTATGATCTTTTTTTGTACAAATCTGATCTTGCTTCCAAACTTTTGGCCTGTAGTGTACATAAAAAAAATAAAGAGAAAAACTGATCAATTAAGTTTTAATTCCATTGATCAACATTTTTTTTACTGACAGATCTTCAGTAATTCCTTTATACACTGACAAAAAGATTTCATATTTTTCTGAAACTCGGTCTGACTTTGTAAAACTGTGTCTCCACAATAACTAACAATGGGTCAGAGTTTTCAGGTTCTCTTAGAATAGTTATTATTATTATCATTAAGTGAGTGGGATCATATTGGAAGTGAATCTTGTCTCTAAGTTGTCAGAAAATGAAAACAGTTTAAAACAGTGATGAGCTGATCAGGAGTTACTGTTGTACAGTTACAGCTAATATGAGGACCTCACTCTCTGATTCATCAGATTAAAAACATTCATTCAGCGTCTCTGATTCAAATTTAACGTTTGGTTTTTTAATGATCAACAGGTGACAGAGGGGAGGTTCCTGTTAACTTCAATCATTTTCTAAGTAAAGTCAAATTTAACACCCTAATCCCTCAAGTTGAAGTAGACAAAAACAGGATCAATCTCTCTGAGAGGAGGAGTCAATGCAAAGTCCGCCGTCTTCCTCCTCTACTTCAGTGAGTGCAGAGAGGAGGACAGAGGACAGTGGACACTCAGTTTGACATGATGGACTATAGGACAGGACTGCTGCTTCTGACTGTCTGCTGGACAGGTGGAGATCATCACTAATCTGAGTTGGACTTTTTCACCTCATGACAACAAACTCACTTCAATCTGTTGGTTTTTTTCTTCTGTCTTTTCAGGTGTTGGTGGTCAGACTCTGACTGAATCTGAGCCGGTGGTTAAACGTCCTGGAGAATCCCACAGACTGACCTGTACAGCCTCTGGATTCACATTCAGCAGCTACTATATGGCCTGGATCAGACAGGCTCCTGGAAAAGGACTGGAGTGGATCTCTGCTATTAGCAACGGTGGTGGTAGCACCTACTACTCTGACTCAGTTAGAGGCCGGTTCACCATCTCCAGAGACAACAGCAGACAGCAGCTGTATCTGCAGATGAACAGTCTGAAGACTGAAGACTCTGCTGTTTATTACTGTGCCAGAGACCCACAACAACACAAACCATCTGTAGAGCTGAACAAAAACCCCTCAGAGCCTGAACACCTGTGACATGAAGCCACCAGAGGAGGAGCCCTCAGACCAACAATCATCATAATGACTCTGTAAACTGTCAGAACTGTGACACATATCTAAAGTACAAACATTAAAATAACATCTTTTACTAAACCTGATCAAACTGACATTTAAAACATATTTCATTATTCAGTTTTCATAAATATACACAACTAAAAAAACGACATTTTAATAAAGATTTAAATACATTTTTTAACCTGAGTGATTAATGTGTACGCTGAAAAAACAGAGGAATACTTCTTTTGTGTTCAGACAAATATCACACTATAACACAATTACTTGGACTATACGGTTCCTCCTCTTACACCAACAATCCCTTCTTCTGTTAAAAGAGAAAAACTAAAAACTAAAACTACCAAACCATGAGGACAACTTGATCTTTGGTTGCTGCTGGTTTAGACACCGGACCCTGGGACCCTGATGGTTTATAGTTTTGTCTCCAGTTGTAGAGATCCTCTGCTTATGGAAATGTCACATGTTCCCCTTTAAACCTGTAGAGGGAGGTCTATGCAAAGCGAGGAAGCGGACTTTCCATCAGTCTGTCTGTCTGTCTGTCTGTCTGTATGCAAAGTGAGCTTCCTCTCAGTCTGATATAAAGACTTGACATCAGGCTGAGAGTCAGAGAAGAAGAGAAGCTCCCATCAGGTCAGCTTCAACACCAACCATGTTCTCTGGAGCTCTGCTGCTGCTGCTGGCTGCTGGATCCTGTGAGTCTCACTGAGACAGACACACTGACAGTCTGATCCTAACACTCTGACTCTGAATACACTGATTCAATATTCAACATCTTTTCCTCCACAGGTGTGAAGTGTGAACAGATGACTCAGCCAGCCACTGTGACTGTGCAGCCAGGTCAACGTCTGACCCTCACCTGTCAGGTCTCTTATTCTGTTGACACCTACTGGACAGCCTGGATGAGACAGCCTGAGGGGGAAGGACTGGAGTGGGTTCTCTATGGATGTCAAGGATACAGCACATACTACAAAGATTCACTGAAGAACAAATTTGATATCAACTTTGATATGTCCAGAATGACAGCGACTCTAAACGGACAGAACATGCAGACTGGAGACTCTGCTGTTTATTACTGTGCCAGAGACCCACAACAACACAAACCATCTGTAGAGCTGAACAAAAACCCCTCAGAGCCTGAACACCTGTGACATGAAGCCACCAGAGGAGGAGCCCTCAGACCAACAATCATTTCTACATCAGCTTTAAATGACAGAAACTGTCTTTAAATGAGGTTTAAATATCAAATATACAAACAATATAGCTCCTCCACAGGGTAAAGTCTGGGTATTATCCTTGACAGCTCTCTATCATCCCAAGCTCACATAAGTAATATTACTCTGTCTGCATGTTTCAACTCTGCAACATCAACCCCCCATACCACTTTAATCCTGGTCCACAGCCTTGTCACCTCCTGTATTGATGACTGTGACTCTGGTCTTCCTCACAAATCTCTTCATAAACTAAAACTGGTTCAGAACTCAGCTGCTCCTATCATCACCAAAACGCCTTAATGCTTTTAAATGAAATGTATTATTTAAAAAAAAAGACATATGAGTGACTTCAATATTAACAAATATGCAAAAAAATTAAGCAGAAAAAAAGAGGTCCACACTCATTTAGTCTCTGAGAGGAGGAGTCAATGCAAAGTCAGCCGTCTTCCTCCTCTACTTCAGTGAGTGCAGAGAGGAGGACAGAGGACAGTGGACACTCAGTTTGACATGATGGACTATAGGACAGGACTGCTGCTTCTGACTGTCTGCTGGACAGGTGGAGATCATCACTAATCTGAGTTGGACTTTTTCACCTCATGACAACAAACTCACTTCAATCTGTTGGTTTTTTTCTTCTGTCTTTTCAGGTGTTGGTGGTCAGACTCTGACTGAATCTGAGCCGGTGGTTAAACGTCCTGGAGAATCCCACAGACTGACCTGTACAGCCTCTGGATTCACATTCAGCAGCTATGAAATGAACTGGGTCAGACAGGCTCCTGGAAAAGGACTGGAGTGGATGGCCTGGATTAATACTGCTAGTAGTAGAATCTATTACTCTGACTCAGTTAGAGGCCGGTTCACCATCTCCAGAGACAACAGCAGACAGCAGCTGTATCTGCAGATGAACAGTCTGAAGACTGAAGACTCTGCTGTTTATTACTGTGCCAGAGACCCACAGTGACTGGAGTCTGCTGAGCAGCTGTACAAAAACCTACAGGAGTCAGAGTCACATGACTGACAGATTCCTGTCATTTTTTTCTCTTTTGCTGCTCATTAAAATGGTCCCACTAAACATTGTCTTGTTTAAATTAATCAATCAATTTTTATTTATATAACTCCAAATAAAAACAGTTGTCATCCCAAGACCCTTTCTGAAAGAGCAGGTCCAGACCAAACTCACTGTTTGATGACTTACAAAGACTCAACCTCGAGAAGAGAACTAATCTGACCCATCTCGACCCAACATGAGTGAAGCACTTAGCAGTATTTAGCAAACCCACTCACTATACTTGATCATAAATATATTTATGAAGCCTTTTCCATGAGTCTGGAGGACTTTATAAGAACCCTTATGAATGATAAGAGCTTATAACTGCTTACAGCAATGTTTATGAAGTGCTATAAACAGTGAGCAGAATGCCTTATAAAGATATGGTTGTTAATGTATTAAACCTTAATGCAAAAGAATAAACAGCAGCTTTGAAATTCTGTGTTGAGGAAAGATTCACTGTCTGTCTGTCTGTCTGTCTGTATGCAAAGTGAGCTTCCTCTCAGTCTGATATAAAGACTTGACATCAGGCTGAGAGTCAGAGAAGAAGAGAAGCTCCCATCAGGTCAGCTTCAACACCAACCATGTTCTCTGGAGCTCTGCTGCTGCTGCTGGCTGCTGGATCCTGTGAGGAGCTTTAAACTAATAATCCCATCAGATCGACTGAATAAGAACATGAATGATGGAGATCATGTTGGTTTGTGTTTCCACAGGTGTCAACAGTATTGATCTCATCCAGCCAGACTCCAAGGTTGTTCAGCCTGGACAGTCTCTGACCATCACCTGTCAGGTCTCTGGTTATTCTCTGACTGATAACAGCTATGCAACAGGATGGATCAGACAGTGTGAAGGAAAAACACTGGACTGGATTTTTCATCAGTATGGTGGTGGCAGCTTTTACCAAAATAATGCTCTGAAGAACAAGTTCAGTTACAGCAGAGACACTTCAGCTGGAACAGTGACTCTAAGAGGACAGAGTCTGCAGACTGAAGACTCTGCTGTTTATTACTGTGTACGGAGACCCACAACAACACAAACCATCTGTAGAGCTGAACAAAAACCCCTCAGAGCCTGAACACCTGTGACATGAAGCCACCAGAGGAGGAGCCCTCAGACCAACAATCATTTCTACATCAGCTTTTAATGACAGAAACTGTCTTTAAATGAGGTTTAAATATCAAATATACAAACAATATAGCTCCTCCACAGGGTAAAGTCTGGGTATTATCCTTGACAGCTCTCTATCATTCCAAGCTCACATCAGTAATATTACCCGGTCTGCATGTTTCAACTCTGCAATATCAACCCCCATACCACTTCAATCCTGGTCCACAGCCTTCCCACTGAGCAATAGACGGCTAGTAGACATCTAGTATTTTTTAGACCTAATTTCAACCGTCTAGAGTCAGTATATTTTTAGACAGAATTTAGGTGTTGCACTTTCACCCTTTATTCTATAACTATTTTTTTCAAAAAGCAATTGTGAGTTTCATAACTGATCTCCAAGTATTTAACCAAAATAATGATGATAGCCATCAAGCAATATACAGTTATACCTCTGTTGGCCAGCTAGTCTTAAACTTGGTCTAAATTCAGACGTCTAAAAACTTTCATTTTTAGACCTGTGGTAGCCTGATTTTAGACCATTCGTCTAGGCTACATTTAGACGTCTATTAGACCTCTTTTAGACCAAAAAATGCTCGGTGGGTTGTTACCTCCTGTATTGATGACTGTGACTCTGGTCTTCCTCACAAATCTCTCCATAAACTAAAACTGGTTCAGAACTCAGCTGCTCCTATCATCACCAAAACGCCTTTATGCTTTCAAATAAAATGTATTATTATAAAAGACATATGAGTGACTTCAATATTAACAAATATGCAAAAAAATTAAGGGAAACAAAAGAGGTCCACACTAATTTACTCTGTGAGAGGAGGAGTCAATGCAAAGTCAGCCGTCTTCCTCCTCTACTTCAGTGAGTGCAGAGAGGAGGACAGAGGACAGTGGACACTAAGTTTGACATGATGGACTATAGGACAGGACTGCTGCTTCTGACTGTCTGCTGGACAGGTGGAGATCATCACTAATCTGAGTTGGACTTTTTCACCTCATGACAACAAACTCACTTCAATCTGTTGGTTTTTTGTCTCTTCTGTCTTTTCAGGTGTTGGTGGTCAGACTCTGACTGAATCTGAGCCGGTGGTTAAACGTCCTGGAGAATCCCACAGACTGACCTGTACAGCCTCTGGATTCACATTCAGCAGCTACCATATGGGCTGGATCAGACAGGCTCCTGGAAAAGGACTGGAGTGGATGGCCTGGATTAATACTGGTAGTAGTAGCATCTACTACTCTGACTCAGTTAGAGGCCGGTTCACCATCTCCAGAGACAACAGCAGACAGCAGCTGTATCTGCAGATGAACAGTCTGAAGACTGAAGACTCTGCTGTTTATTACTGTGCCAGAGACCCACAACAACACAAACCATCTGTAGAGCTGAACAAAAACCCCTCAGAGCCTGAACACCTGTGACATGAAGCCACCAGAGGAGGAGCCCTCAGACCAACAATCATCATTTCTACATCAGCTTTTAATGACAGAAACTGTCTTTAAATGAGGTTTAAATATCAAATATACAAACAATATAGAAACCTCATCCTCATACTTATATGACTCATTTATTCCTGATTAAATATTTTTAAGTGTCAATAAATGAAAAAAAAAAAAAAAAAGAAACACTTATTAACAATAACTCAGTTTTTGTGGTAACCCTTTCTTTTACAGTACACTTATTATCAGGTAATTAACTGTTAATTACCTAGTAACAACATGAAATTATCTGTTAGTTACATGATAACTACTAAGTCAATACTGTCTAGTTTTTCTTTTTTCTTTTTTCTTTGCAGCTCCATTTTCAAAAGCTATTTGGGGTTCTTAATTTCTATGATTGACACTTGATACAGCCTATGGGCGTGCAAAGATGGCGTAGCGATACGCTGTTTGGGCCGAGCGTTATCACAGCGACTCACCTGCTGAATGCGTACAATACTACTGCGCAAGTTGTGGTTCAAGGAAGTGGAGAAAATCCTGGGAATAACAGAGCAATTCAGCTTCAAACTTGTATGATGATGGAAGGTTACCTACCTGGTAGCTAGACAGTATTGACTTAGTAGTTATCATGTAATTACCAGATAATTTCATGTTGCTACTGGGTAATTACCTGTTTATTACCTGGTAATAAGTGTACCGTAAAAGAAAGGGTTGCCATTTTTGTCTTATAGACTCATAACAAGTTTGAGACACACTGTCTAAAGTTGATGTTTTTGCAGAGTCATGTTTCTGAATCTGCAGTCATTGAGCTGAATCTCTAAACTCTAAAAACTGACAAAAATCACTCACTGTGTTTTAGTTTGTTTTGATCTGAAAATATGAACAAAGTCAGTTTTTGTCCAGGGAGATAAAGACGTGTGTATTCATGAGTTTAGTATCAACAAACAGGAAAAAAGAGAGAGAGCTGTCCTCAATATTCAAAAATATAAAACTGTTAGTTGTAAGTGTTCTTTAACGGTCTGACTGTCTGCAGTTTCAAAGACCACAAATGAGATTTAAAGCAGAACAAAAGAGGTCCACACTCATTTAGTCTCTGAGAGGAGGAGTCAATGCAAAGTCAGCCGTCTTCCTCCTCTACTTCAGTGAGTGCAGAGAGGAGGACAGAGGACAGTGGACACTCAGTTTGACATGATGGACTATAGGACAGGACTGCTGCTTCTGACTGTCTGCTGGACAGGTGGAGATCATCACTAATCTGAGTTGGACTTTTTCACCTCATGACAACAAACTCACTTCAATCTGTTGGTTTTTCTCTTCCGTCTTTTCAGGTGTTGGTGGTCAGACTCTGACTGAATCTGAGCCGGTGGTTAAACGTCCTGGAGAATCCCACAGACTGACCTGTACAGCCTCTGGATTCACATTCAGCAGCAGCTGGATGGCCTGGGTCAGACAGGCTCCTGGAAAAGGACTGGAGTGGATTGCCTTTATATATGGTGATAGTAGTGGCACCTTCTACTCTGAGTCATTTAGAGGCCGGTTCACCATCTCCAGAGACAACAGCAGACAGCAGCTGTATCTGCAGATGAACAGTCTGAAGACTGAAGACTCTGCTGTTTATTACTGTGCCAGAGACCCACAACAACACAAACCATCTGTAGAGCTGAACAAAAACCCCTCAGAGCCTGAACACCTGTGACATGAAGCCACCAGAGGAGGAGCCCTCACACCAACAATCATCAAAACACCAGTTCAGTGTTAGACAGAGAGAAATAGACACTTTAAAGGTTTTAATTTTAATGATCTCAGATTAAGTCCCTTGATTATCTCGAGGTGTATTTTTGTGTAACATGAATCAGACCAATCACAGAGTCTCCTATCATTCCCTTTAAGAGCCAGGTTGGCCAAGTGTTGACAGTGTCACCGTCTTTAGACACCTGTGGATCAGCCTCTTACTCAGTAAGGATCGAACAAAAATTGGAAAAGCTGATCATATCAGCCAATATTCAGCATTTTTACAATAATCAGTATTTTTTTCCACCAATAGCAGATGAAATAAGTCTATCTTTGTTTTAACTTTGATCTGTGCTAAGTAACTTTAGTTCAGCTAACCTGTTCAGATACAACATACCATAAGTATTTTCACTGTCTCAAACTCAGTCACAGCGTTGCTGTCACAGCACCATTAGGTCTCAGTTGTTACCTTACGTTTATGGATTATAGTTTAATGTTCTTATCTGGTTCTGACCCGACTCAGTACATGCTATCATGACAGACAGACATCTCAACACTAGAGTCTAATCAGAACTGAAAAACACTCAGTCTGCTGTTGGGTCAGTCTTCTCACTTCCACCCAGGACGTGTCTTTTTCCCCCCCAGAAAGTCGCTAAATCACATCGGGCTTGATGTGTATAGTCAGGTACGTCAAAATTCGCCTCCAAATAATTCATAATTTCGCGTCGTAAATTTGTGTCGGTCCTGTTGTGTAAGGACCTTAAAGGCCAACATCAGCTTTTGTAATCATTACAGAAATAGCGCTGTTTAGCAATTTAGCTAATATAGATAATACACAAAGTAATACAGACCACTCTAGTCTGTGTCTCAACAAACAGCAGTCCGTCCTCAGAGTCAATCTTCACAGTCAAAAATAAGATTCTTCAACTTACACTTAAATAAAACCACATGCTCAAAGTTAAAACAAACACCATGAAACATGGAGAAACACAACAAAAGAAGCAAACTGTCAGGAAACAACACCGCTAAAGGTGCGCCACGGTCTCTGTGAAGCTTACGTAGCTAGCAAGAGCTACTTCCGGTTCTTTTCACATTCTAAAATAAAAGCACGTGTTTAAAAAAAAAGGCTGAAGACGCCGACATTTGCAAGAGGTTTGGTGGATGACAATAAGGTCACAGAAAACGTTTAAGTTACAAAAAAAAAAAAATCCTTAGGTTAAGTTATAAAAACACCAAAACCATTTTATGATCAGTTTCAATGACATACACACTCATGTGAAATTTGGACCTACACACCTTGCCTATTAACATATATATACAGTTATAGATTAAACAAACAGTTAGGCGCCTGTAAAGTTTGCACCGCTGCTGAAAAAAAGTTAGCGCCATCTTCATACTGTCTTGTCTCTACAAGCGATGAATCACTTTCTGTAGTTTTTGTTTTTCTTCATTCAAGACAGAGTTTGGTGGCACATGCATGAACCATGATCCGCTATATTGATTTTAATGTGATGTCAACAACAATGCTGCGAAGATGAGTTAAGAGAAGGGAAAATACACATGACCTCAATAACCTCAACAATAAAGTTAGAGAAGAGTCAAATGATATTCCTATGAAAGGAGGAGTCAATGCAAAGTCAGCCGTCTTCCTCCTCTACTTCAGTGAGTGCAGAGAGGAGGACAGAGGACAGTGGACACTCAGTTTGACATGATGGACTATAGGACAGGGGTCCGTTTCACGTAGGTGGTTCAACAAACTCTGAGTTAAATCCTTAACTCTGAGTTGATCTACTCTGAGTTAGGAAACTCTGAGTTTCCGGTTTCACAACACCTGATTTGAGACGGTTTTAACAACTCCGAGTAGTTTGACCTGGAGTTAAGCACGTGCACGCCAGACATAAACAGCCAGCATCTGTGGAGCGCAGATTCAATGATCAACCAATGGAAACAGGGAGAAGGAGGGGGCAGCAGCAAGCCAACAGCGAATTACAGCACGTTTGTAAAAGAAAGTGCAATACAGCAGCAGCTGCAAAGGAGAGGGAGAGGGCTTGGGAGGAAATCGCTGCTCGCGTCAATGCGTAACTTTAAATCTAGTCTCGTGCAATCACAATGACAGACTGTTGCAGGGAAACTGCTTGAATCATTTTGATCATGTTTTACATTGTCAAGTAAGTATTAAGTGGCAGTTTGATCCCTTAGAAAATGCTCTTTTCACACTCAAAAATGAATTTTACTCTCTTAAGATGTTCCGTTAAATGATTAGGAATATTAAACTAACTCTCAGTATGTATATGTACATATATTAAACTATAACACACTACACTCAATATTAGACTTTCACTCAGGAAACAGAAAGAGGGCAGATGCCAGAAAAACGGGTGGTGGCCCAGCAGCCCCACCTTTAACGGAGGCAGAGGTGCTGCCCCCCCCCCCCCCCCCCCCGACGATCGCAACCCCCACCCCGTAGCAGCGATCGTCGGACTGGTGTGTGTGTGTGTGTGTGTGTGTGTGTGTGTGTGTGTGTGTGTGTCTGTGGGGGGGGGGGGGGGGGGGGGGGGGATTTGCGATCGGACCGGCCGCGATCGTCGAACGGGGGGCAGCTCCTCTGCCTCCGTTAAAGGTGGGGCTGCTGGACCACCACCCGTTTTTGTGTTAGTTTAATATTCCTAATCATTTAACGGAACATAATAAGAGAGTAAAATTCAGTTTTGAGTGTGAAAAGAGCATTTTTTTTAAGGGATCAAACTGCCACTTAATACTTACTTGACAATGTAAAACATGATCAAAATGAGAAAATGCCGATGTCTCACCTGAAACTCTGGGTTAACTGAGTTAAACCTGCTCCCGAGCAGGTTAGGTTCACGGAGTCTGTTACTGTGGTAACTGACCGCGAGGTTGAGTTACCTCTCTTTGTGAAACAGGTTAGAGTTACCCCTCTCTCCCTGGTTTAACTAACCCTCCTTTGTGAAACGGAAAACTCAGAGTTTCCCTGATTTCAGGATTATCAAACTCGGAGTTTCCACTAAACCTGCTACGTGAAACGCACCCCAGGACTGCTGCTTCTGACTGTCTGCTGGACAGGTGGAGATCATCACTAATCTGAGTTGGACTTTTTCACCTCATGACAACAAACTCACTTCAATCTGTTGGTTTTTGTCTTCTGTCTTTTCAGGTGTTGGTGGTCAGACTCTGACTGAATCTGAGCCGGTGGTTAAACGTCCTGGAGAATCCCACAGACTGACCTGTACAGCCTCTGGATTCACATTCAGCAGCTACTGGATGAACTGGATCAGACAGGCTCCTGGAAAAGGACTGGAGTGGATTGCTCGTATCAGCAACGGTGATGGTAGTAGCACCTACTACTCTGAGACAGTTAGAGGCCAGCTCACCATCTCCAGAGACAACAGCAGACAGCAGCTGTATCTGCAGATGAACAGTCTGAAGACTGAAGACTCTGCTGTTTATTACTGTGCCAGAGACCCACAACAACACAAACCATCTGTAGAGCTGAACAAAAACCCCTCAGAGCCTGAACACCTGTGACATGAAGCCACCAGAGGAGGAGCCCTCAGACCAACAATCATCATAATGACTCTGGAAACTGTCAGAACTGTGACTCATATCTAAAGTACAATCATTAAAAAATGTATTTTACTTAACCTGATCATTGTGACATTTAAAATATATTACTATTCTGTTTTTATAAATATACACAACTAAAAAAATAACATTTCAATGCAGATGTACACTACAGGCCAAAAGTTTGGAAGCAAGACCATTACAAGCCGAACAGTTGGGAGTAACTTCAAGTTTTTGTTCACAATGCTTTTTTTAAATCCAGCATGAGTTTGATGTATTTTGGGATGTATTTACTCCATGATCAGATGTTGCTTTCATGGAAATGCACCATTTTACTCCATTTCCCTTTAGATATACATTGATGTCAACAGACCATTGCTAAATATATTTCAGCAAAAGATAATAAGGCCTTAGTTTTAGGGTTGAAAACATTTGCAAGAGTCACAACTTCAGTGCAAAATCAAAAAAACAAAACACATTTGGATTATTCACTTCAACTTTTTGGCTTTTGAGAGTCTGCATACAAAAATCCTAATAAATCTCAACTGCGTTCAAACTACCGCAAAAATGGCCAGAAAGAAGCAACTGAGTGAAGAAACAAAAGTACAGATTTGTACATTGAGGAAAGAAGGATACACAGGAAGAGAAAAACGCCTAAAGGTGTCTAACAAAGGAGTCCACTACACTCCAAGGAGACTAGAGAAACCTGGAAGTTCTGATGATAGAAAAAGACCTGGACGAAAGAGAGTTACTACAAAAGCAGAGGATAAACAGAGCATTGTCACCAGGAAGAGAGATCGGAGAAAGACAGCACCAAAAATAAGGGAGGAAATCAACATGACAAAGTCGAAACCCATATCTCTGACAACTGTGATGTTTGAGAAAGGCTGGTCTGAAGGGTTGTGTATCTGCAAAAAAACACTGCTTCATCCACAGAAGAAGAAAAAGAGATATGAGTGGGCAAAAGCTCACAAAAACTGGACTTATGATGATAGAAACAAGTTTGAACTGTTTGGTTCAAAACACAGAGTCTATGTCCGCAGACAAACTGGTGAACGTCTGAAAGCTCCATGTGTTACACCCACAATTCAGCATGGAGGTGGTAGTTCATGGTATGGGGATGTTTATCAGGTGATGGAGTAGGAGATTTGTTTGAAGTAAAGGGTATCATGAAGAAGGAACAGTACCACCCCATCCTCCAGCACCATGCTGCTCCATCTGGACTCAGACTTGTGGCTCATAAGTTTGTTTTGCAGTAAGACAATGACCCTAAGCTCTCTGCCGAGCTCTGTCAGGGTTACCGAGACAAAAAAGAAGAGGAAGGTGTTCTTCAAAAGATGGTTTGGACCCCTCAGTCTCCAGACCTTTCTCCAACTGAGCTTGTGTGGGATGAATTGGACTGATCGGTCAGAAAAACGCGTCCCACGAATCAGCGTCTCTTTTTAATGAACTTAAGAAAGCTTGAATGTAATCCCTGGAACAGACCTTAGAAAACTTGGTGAACAAATGCCTGGTATATGCCAAGCTGTTGTTAAAGCCAGAGGAGGTTACTTTAAAGAAAGTCTAACAACAAAAACTCAAATACCTCATAATTGTAGTCAAAATGTCTTCTGATAAGTTACTCTTTACACAATAGTCATGTTTATTGTGTTGCAAATTAGAAATATGAAACGATGATCTTTTTTGTACAAATCTGATCTTGCTTCCAAACTTTTGGCCTGTAGTGTACATAAAAAAATAAATAGAAAAACGAATCAATAAAGTTTTATTTTCATTGATCCACAGGTTTTTTTACTGACAGATCTTCAGTAATTTCTTTATACACTGACAAAAAAATTATGAAAATTTAGTTGGAAGTTTTATTTTTCCATAGAAGAAAAATTCATATTTTTCTGAAACTCTGTCTGACTTGGTGAAACTGTGTCTCCACAATAACTAACAATGGGTCAGAGTTTTCAGGTTCTCTTAGAATAGATAATGTTATAATCATTAAGTGAGTGGGATCATATTGGAAGTGTATCTTGTCTCTAAGTTGTCAGAAAATGAATGAAAACAGTTTAAAAACAGTGATGAGCTGATCAGGAGTTACTGTTGTACAGTTACAGCTAATATGAGGACCTCACTCTCTGATTCATCAGATTTAAAACATTCATTCAGTGTCTCTGATTCAAATTTAACGTTTGGTTCTTTAACAACCAACAGGTGACAGAGGGGAGGTTCCTGTTAACTTCAATCATTTTCAAAGTTCAGTTAAATTTAACACCCTAATCCCTCAGGTTAGAAGTAGACAAAAACAGGAACAATTGCTCTAAAGGGAGGAGTCAATGCAAAGTCAGCCGTCTTCCTCCTCTACTTCAGTGAGTGCAGAGAGGAGGACAGAGGACAGTGGACACTCAGTTTGACATGATGGACTATAGGACAGGACTGCTGCTTCTGACTGTCTGCTGGACAGGTGGAGATCATCACTAATCTGAGTTGGACTTTTTCACCTCATGACAACAAACTCACTTCAATCTGTTGGTTTTTCTCTTCCGTCTTTTCAGGTGTTGGTGGTCAGACTCTGACTGAATCTGAGCCGGTGGTTAAACGTCCTGGAGAATCCCACAGACTGACCTGTACAGCCTCTGGATTCACATTCAGGGACTACTATATGGCCTGGGTCAGACAGGCTCCTGGAAAAGGACTGGAGTGGATCTCAACTATCAGTGGCGATGGTAGTAGTTACATCTACTACTCTGAGTCCTTTAGAGGCCGGTTCACCATCTCCAGAGACGACAGCAGACAGCAGCTGTATCTGCAGATGAACAGTCTGAAGACTGAAGACTCTGCTGTTTATTACTGTGCCAGAGACCCACAGTGACTGGAGTCTGCTGAGCAGCTGTACAAAAACCTACAGGACTCTTGTTGTTGATAGTTCTCTGGAATAATTTCAGTTCTGATTAAATAAATTTGAAATTGAGAAACTGTGAAATTTTCTTTTTCATTGACAACAGTAAATATTTATTAAATAACTACAAATGTGTCTAACCACAATAATCCCCCCCTGGATAAAAACAACAGAGCGACCCATCTCCAGACATCATTCCCAGTGAATGTTATTTCAGTTCTGAAACAGCAGGTGGCAGTCAGTGTCAAGTTTTCCTCTCTTACTGTTCAGAAACACTCAGACCGGCTTATCTCACTGACCTTCACTCAAAGACTCAAACCATTGACTGACTGAACTCTAACACTCACTGTATCATTAGTTACTGACTGCAGAGTCATGTGTTCATCAGTTCACCATCTCATGTTGTTCTGACTCGTTCTCACAGGAGGAAAGGTGAAAAACTGGTTAAAAAAACTCAAATAAGGAGAAAGACTGAAGGACATCTTTGACTGTTGGTGTCTCAGTCTGTCTGAAGTCCACAGTCTCTGTCTCAGAGTTTCATTTTCACATCATCATCATCACCCAAATCTCTGGTGAGTAAAATGCAAATATACATGCTGATGCACCTGACACAGCCGCTCTGCCTGCTCTATATATCCTTCATAATGACCGTCACTCTCATAGGCTGAGCCAAGTCTCCACCATGACAGGGGTCCAAAGGTTCCTCCTCTTGGCTCTGATTTCAGGTGAGTGTCTTTATTGAGCAGCAGAGGAGCAGAAAGTGATCTCTGCATGTCTGCTGACTCCTTGTCCTCTAAAACTCTGGGTCCCTTTCAGCCGCTCAGGGCCAGTCCCTCACCTCCTCAGAACCAGTAGTCAGCAGACCAGGACAACCGGTCACTCTGTCCTGTAAAGTGGAAGGACTTGCTCTGGCTTGGCTGCACTGGATTCATCAAAAACCAGGAAGAGGACTAGAGTGGATCGGTCGCATCGATAGCGGGACCGGCACAATATTTGCCCAAAGTCTACAGGGCCAGTTTTCCATCACCAAGGACACATCGGTTAATGTTGTGTACTTGGAGGTGAAGAGCCTCAAACAGGAAGACTCTGCAGTTTATTATTGTGCTCGAGAGCCACAGTGACACAGGGGACGACAGAGCTGGACAAAAACTGAACTACACTGATGATGGCTGTGTGAGGAGCTCTGGAGAACGTCCGGGCTTTGAAAAGACACTTCCCACTGAATGATGGGAGTTACTCATGAAAATAACTGGACTGATTTCAGTCGATTTCTTTAGGCCGTCTAGACGCTCATCGCTGCAGCAATGACTTCATCATTGAGAAGAAAACCTGACTGTGAATCTGTGCATCCATTCAACAGCAGTGAAAACTCAACTTTACTGTTCAAAAACTCTAAATGATTCAGTCTTTACTTTTCTACATGAGCTCCACCAACTTTAAAAATCCTCGTCTGAACTCTTTCACCTATTTCATCCTGTTCAGTTCAATATAATCTGACCAACAAGCACCCTCTTAGATATTGTCAGATCAGGCACTTTATTCAGAAGCAGTTCTCACATTTCCCTGATGGTTTGTTACTCAAACTCTGAACCAAAAGAGGATCATATCAGAGCTCCTGGGAGCCTGATCTGGGACTTGCTCCTTCAAATGAACTATGGTGCAGCAGACTGTGACTGGTGACAGTAGAAACATTACTGTGTTGTACCTTTACCATGTGACACAGAGAGAATGACGGACTCTGAGTTCATACAACAGCTTCTGGTTCATTCAGACTAACTGATGTTGTCTCTCACTGTTATTACAAACAAAGGTGATAATCAGTGATCCATAGTTACTACAATATCAACACTATCAAAATAGTGAGAACTAAAGTGTTTGTATAGAGGGATGAAGACTAAAGATTTCCTTTATGTTGAAGAAAATAGGGACACTGTAAAATATCAGTTTGTACCTGAAGTTGTGTTTCACTGTGAGACCAAACTGGAGTTAATAATGAAGACAAATTATGAGAAAATTAAGGAAAATATATGGAAACCACAAAACATGAAGGTGACATTGATTTTCTCTGTGAAGGGAGGAGTCAATGCAAAGTCAGCCATCTTCCTCCTCTACTTCAGTGAGTGCAGAGAGGAGGACAGAGGACAGTGGACACTCAGTTTGACATGATGGACTATAGGACAGGACTGCTGCTTCTGACTGTCTGCTGGACAGGTGGAGATCATCACTAATCTGAGTTGGACTTTTTCACCTCATGACAACAAACTCACTTCAATCTGTTGGTTTTTCTCTTCTGTCTTTTCAGGTGTTGGTGGTCAGACTCTGACTGAATCTGAGCCGGTGGTTAAACGTCCTGGAGAATCCCACAGACTGACCTGTACAGCCTCTGGATTCACATTCAGCAGCTACTGGATGGCCTGGATCAGACAGGCTCCTGGAAAAGGACTGGAGTGGATCTCTACTATCACACATGACAGCAGTAGCACCTTCTACTCTGAGTCAGTTAGAGGCCGGTTCACCATCTCCAGAGACAACAGCAGACAGCAGCTGTATCTGCAGATGAACAGTCTGAAGACTGAAGACTCTGCTGTTTATTACTGTGCCAGAGACCCACAGTGACTGGAGTCTGCTGAGCAGCTGTACAAAAACCTACAGGACTCTTTTTTTACTGAGCAGCTGTGACTGAAGTTTCATCAGATGACTACATTGACTTTTTTATCAGCAACAAAATTTAGAAAATAAATTCAAGTTCAAATCTTTGCAGAAAGTTATGTAGTCCTTCTAGATTCAGTTGAATGAAAATAACCACAGGTTTCATGTTCCCAAAGAGGACCCTCCTCTCTCTGCAGTCCAAGTTCAAGAATCCAACATCCACAGTCTGAGTTTAGACTCTCCAACAGACTTGAGAAACTCTGTCAAAATGTCCCTTTTGAAGTGAAAGCTGAAACTGGAATATTCCAGTTTGTCTTTAAACTCTAGAGGGCAGTCTAGGACTGACTGAGTGTTGCTCTGATCCTCTTCAAGAATGAACACAAGAACGAGCAGAAAGAAACAAACACACAGGTGATTTGAGCACAAAGGTAACAGCACTGACTCATGAGCACTGAAACATTAGATTCCTGCAGTATTACCGTCAAACTAAAGAAGAGCTTCAAGGATTCAAGACAGTGTTTCCCCTGTAATGTATCCCCGCCCTGCCAACGAGATCCCAGCCCAGTTATTTAAGTCGTAGATTAATATATATGTTAAATTTTAAAATTTTTATCAAAACACTGCACTTTCTCTTTTGGATGCTAACTTAATCATCTCTCCCAGCCCCGAAAACAGCGCTGGTTCATCTCCCACCATCCTGTATGACGTAGACATAGACAAATGTCATACAGGGTGACGTTTGTCTACGTCATACGCCCCACCACCTCGCTGCCAAAGTGAAAAAGCTCGGGGAAACACTGGAAGGGTAAGGTGAATTTCAGCCCTATTATAGAACAATTACAAATTGAACTTCCAGGAGGTTTCTGCAGTTTGGAGGGATAGTTCTGATATTAGCCTGTGACACAGTCAAATCATCAACAGATTTCACCTCATCATCATTATCATCTCATACAAATATGAATATTACTACCAAACAGTGAGCAGACCAACTCTGCTGCTGCTTCATCTGTTTGATTCTATGCAAACTCAGAGAGCTTCCTTGTTCCTCAGCTATAAAAACTGTCCATCAGGCTGTCAGTGGAGTTCACAGCTGCTCACCTTCAACATAAACCATGTTTTCTGGAGCTCTGCTGCTGCTGCTGCTGCTGGCAGCTGGATGTGAGTCAGTCTGGATCTGTCAAAGTCCACAGTTCTTCTTTTACAGCTCAACTCCATCATTTGGTACCAAACATTTTCTCTTTTTCAACAGGTGTGAAGTGTGAACAGCTGACTCAGCCAGCCTCTGTGACTGTGCAGCCAGGTCAACCTCTGACCATCACCTGTCAGGTCTCTTATTCTGTCAGCAGCTACCGGTCAGCCTGGATCAGACAGCCTGCAGGGGAAGGACTGGAGTGGATTTCAAGTGCACATGTGGGATACAGCACTTACTACAAAGATTCACTCAAGAACAAATTCACTATGGACCTGGACTCCTCCAGAAACACGTTGACTCTAAACGGACAGAACATGCAGACTGGAGACTCTGCTGTTTATTACTGTGCCAGAGACCCACAACAACACGAACCATCTGTAGAGCTGAACAAAAACCCCTCAGAGCCTGAACACCTGTGACATGAAGCCACCAGAGGAGGAGCCCTCAGACCAACAATCATCATAATGACTCTGGAAACTGTCAGAACTGTGACTCATATCTAAAGTACAATCATTAAAATAACATCTTTTACTAAACCTGATCAAACTGATATTTAAAAACACATAACTGTCAAGTATTTATCCATGAATGAATGAATGAATAAATACAGTGGATATAAAAAGTCTACACACTCCTGTTTAACTGCCAGATTTAAATCAAGATAAACAATGTTAGATGTTCTTCCACCTTTAATGTGACCTATAACCTGTACAACACAATTGAAAAACAAACAGAAATCTTTCAGGGAGGTGAAGTAAAAATAAGCAACTGAGATCATGTGGTTGCATAAGTGTGTACACCCTTTAATAACTGGGGATGTAGCTGTGTTCAGATATAACCAATAACATTCAAACTCAGGTTAAACTGGAGTCAGCACACACCTGTCACCAATTACAGTGACTCTGATCAACCCCAAATAAAGTTCAGCTGTTCAAGTAGCTTTTCCAGACATTTTTGTAGACACATTTTCCAGCACAAGCCATGGTCCACAGAGAGCTTCCAAAGAACCAGAGGAATCTCAGTATTCAAAGATCTCAGTCAGGTGAGGCTACAAAAGAATTTCCAAGGAATCAAATATACCATGGAACACAGTGAAGACCGTCATCATCAAGTGGAGAAAATATGGAACAACGGTGACATTACCAAGAACAGGACGTCCGTCCAAAATTGATGAAAAAACAAGACGAAAACTGGTCAGGGAGGATACCAAGAGGCCGACAGCAACACTGAAGGAGCTGCAGGAATTTCTGGCTTCAAGTACTGGCTGTGTAGAACATGAGACAACAATCTCCTGCTGTCTTCATATGTCTGGGCTATGGGGTAGAGGGGCAAGATGGAAGACTTATCTTTCAAAGAAAAACATCAAAACATCTGAAATCTCCCAAACACGTGGGAAAATGTGTCATGGTCTGATGAAACCAAAGTTGAACTTTTTGGGCATCATTGCAAAAGGTATATTTGGCTCAAAATCAACACTGCTGATCACCAAAAGAACACCATACCTACAGTGAAGCATGGTCGTGGCAGCATCATGCTTTGGGGATGTTTTTCTTCAGCTGGATCTGGTGCCTTAGTCAGGGTGGAGGGAATTATGAACAGTTCCAAATACCAGTCAGTGTTGGAACAAAACCTTCGGCCTTCTGCTAGAAAGATGAAGATGAAGAGGAACTTCATCTTTCAGCACGACAATGACCGAAGGCACACATCTAAATCAACAAAAGAACAGCTTCACCAGAATAAGATTGAGACTTTGGAACGGCCCAGCCAGAGTCCAGACCTGAATCCCATCAAACATTTGTGGTCTGATCTGAAGAGGGCTGTGCATAGGAGATGCCCTCAAAATCTGTCAGATTTGGAGCGGTTTTAAAAAGAAAAGTGGGAAAATATATTTCCACATCAAGATGTTCCACGCTGATAGACTCCAACCCAAAAAGACTAAGTGCTGAAATAAAAGCCAAAGGTGCTGCAACAAAGTATTAGTTTAAGGGTGTGCACATTTATGCAATCAGGTAATTATAACTTTTCTATTTTTCATTTTTCCCCTTAAAAGTTTCAGTTTGTTTTTCAATTGCATTGTACAAGTCAAAGGTCACATTAAAGATAGAAAATGTTGTGAAAATATTTATCTTGCTGTTATTTTCTTACATCACTATGACCTGGCAGTTAAACTGGGGTGTGTAGACTTTTTATATCCACTGTATGTTAAAGAAAATAGGAACGTTGTTAAATATCAGTTTGTACCTGAGGTTGTGTTTCACTGAAAGACCAAACTGGAGTAAATAATGAAGACACATTCTGAGACAATTAAGCAAAATGTGTCAAGACCACAAAACATGAAGGTGACAGTAATTTTCTCTCTGAGAGGAGGAGTCAATGCAAAGTCAGCCGTCTTCCTCCTCTACTTCAGTGAGTGCAGAGAGGAGGACAGAGGACAGTGGACACTCAGTTTGACATGATGGACTATAGGACAGGACTGCTGCTTCTGACTGTCTGCTGGACAGGTGGAGATCATCACTAATCTGAGTTGGACTTTTTCACCTCATGACAACAAACTCACTTCAATCTGTTGGTTTTTTTCTTCTGTCTTTTCAGGTGTTGGTGGTCAGACTCTGACTGAATCTGAGCCGGTGGTTAAACGTCCTGGAGAATCCCACAGACTGACCTGTACAGCCTCTGGATTCACATTCAGTGGCTCCTATATGGCCTGGATCAGACAGGCTCCTGGAAAAGGACTGGAGTGGATCTCTTTGATAAATACTGATAGTAGTGGCATCTACTACTCTGAGTCATTTAGAGGCCGGTTCACCATCTCCAGAGACAACAGCAGACAGCAGCTGTATCTGCAGATGAACAGTCTGAAGACTGAAGACTCTGCTGTTTATTACTGTGCCAGAGACCCACAACAACACAAACCATCTGTAGAGCTGAACAAAAACCCCTCAGAGCCTGAACACCTGTGACATGAAGCCACCAGAGGAGGAGCCCTCAGACCAACAATCATCATAATGACTCTGTCAGAACTGTGACTCATGTCTGTAGCAATCAAGACAACCCTGGATGTGAAACCCACACATTCCTTACAGGAAAGTTTCCTTATCTGGTCCCAGGAAACAGGATATAAATCTTTCCAGACGTGTTTGCCCTTTCAGGTTAAATAAGTGACCCAACCGGAGGTTGACTAAACCTCTGACTCTTCAGGATTGGTCAGTTCGGCGAACAGAGACAGAGTTTTTATTACCTTTCAAACTGACTCCATTTGCTGACCATCTAAATAAACATTAACCTCAACCCAGATCTCCCATTTGAGATTTAGCGTCTTAAAGTGTGTGAACATACGGACCCCAGGATAAGGGGGGACACTGACCTCCAGACCTCGGTCGTAAAACCCTGCTCGACCATGCACTGATAAAGACTACATTCCTTTGGTGAAAGAATACAAATGACTGATCATGACATCTTATGCATTCAGCAATGTACTAATCTGTCTAATCATGAACTTTGTGTTAAAATGAGATGTTTCCCGTTTTTCTATGTGCTCCAGAGGCCGAGTTACAGAATAAATCCTTTATTCTTTAGTTTCTTTAGACCAACAGCTTTTCAGACTGTTTCATGAACTTTTAAGAGTTAAATTTATTGACTATGGATCATAACTTAACTCTAGGTAACAGAGACAGTTTAGAAATGTTTGGTTTATATTGTAGTTGTTTATTTAGTATTTTTAACCATTAGGTGGTTATAATGTCATTGAATAACCTTAATGTGAGTATTTAGAATCCATTATTAATCATGATGAAGTTCATTCACATGTGTTTACTCTTTTGTTGTTCACAGTTTCCATGTGTTACTATCTGTTTCATTTCAGAGTAATTTAGCATGTTCAATGTGATACTTAAAACATAATGAGAATGTTTGATGTGATCCTACACTTCATTCATATGTGTTTAGTATCAAATTATTTATCATGAAACCAAGCATTCAATGATATTAATCATAGTGAGTGAGTATCAGATCTGACTCTTTTACCAGCCAAAAGAATAAGTTAGATCAAATAATCAGAGATTCCACGACCCCTCCTCTGTCTCACACACACGCCGGAGCCACTCCCAGTGTGAGAAGATAAAACCAGTGAAGTCGGGTTGCTCACTCTCTTATGTCTCTTATTCCTCTCTTCTCTCTCTTATGCTTCTGCTCTTCTGCTGACTCTCTTGTCCCCGGCTCTTATGCCCCTTCTCTTCTGTCCACACCCTTCTGTGGTGCGTTTCTTTGTTTTCTCTTAGAACTTTTTCTTAGTCTTCTAAGTTTTACGCCACGTGTTGATTCACGTTGATTTTTCTTTAACATCGTCTTAGTTCAAGTTTTGAAACTTCAACTTTTTGTGTGCATAGCAATTCAAGATTAAGCCTTTGATTGATTTTTCTTTAATTTCGCGAAGCCATTTTTTAAAGTTTTCTCTGCTCGAGTCTTGTTTTTCTGAGTTTTCTGCGTGATCTCAAAGTCACCTCTGAACGCAACCCAGCAGGCCCAGGTCATCCTCTGTGCCAGAGATTCTGAGTGAGACCAAAGAAGTACCCAAACGAGCATCCACAGGATCCACAGGCGCTGGCTTTGCTTCGGGCCCGAGTGCTGCAACTCCTGGCTCATCCTTCGGCTGACTTCAGTCGTCTTCTGAGCTGAACCGCTCGAACTGCCAGTAGCCCCGGACCTTCGGAACCTGCTCCATCTTCTCCAAGGACCAGTCTCACTTAAGTATGCAAACCTCCAGAGCTCTAAAGAGGGCTGGTGCTGTCTCATGCGTTCATAACTCAGATATCCACCTATTTCTGGTGATCTTAGATTCCTCCAAATCCACATCCGAGTTTATCTCGACACCAAAGTTAGTGTAGGTTAATATGTTAGCGCATATCCACTCACTATCATTAACTTTAGTGCTCCGAGCCTGACTCAGAATCTTTATTTATTCACCTATTGTTATTTTATCTTCATTATCTTATCATCATTTATTGCATGTGTGTTGTACCATCATTTATCCTGTAATAAACAGATCATTATTTTTCTAAGTTCCTGTCTGTTAGTGTTCTTCCAGAAGTGGAGTCCCTGAAATTAGAATTTCGACTTAAGATATGAGACTGATTAATTAAGACTGATTAATTAAGACTGATTAATTAAAACTGACATGATGTTTGATTTCTGAATTAAACTTTTGTTTTCTTTATTTTCCCACCATTAAGGGTGGGTGGTGCCCCTTTCAACGAGTGCATAAATGTCATAATTTGAGATTATTAATCTTCAGACATTTATTATAAATTCCAATCGCCAAGTATTATTTTGGTGCGGCCTTGTGAGGCTCATTTCAAATCGCTACATATATTTTGGTGCGACCGTATGAGGCTCATTTCAAATCACTACATGTCTAAAGTACAATCATTAAAAAATGTATTTTACTTAACTTGATCATTATGACATTTAAAATACATAATCACTATTTTGCTTTAATAAATAAATATACACAACAACATTTTAATAAAGATGTTAATACATTTTTTAACCCTAGTGATCAATGTGTACTCTGAAAAAACAGAGGAATACTTCTTTTGTGTTCAGACAAATATCACACTATAACACAATTACTTGGACTATACGGTTCCTCCTCTTACACCAACAATCCCTTCTTCTGTTAAAAGAGAAAAACTAAAAACTAAAACTACCAAACCATGAGGACAACTTGATCTTTGGTTGCTGCTGGTTTAGACACCGGACCCTGGGACCCTGATGGTCTATAGTTTTGTCTCCAGTTGTAGAGATCCTCTGCTTATGGAAATGTCACATGTTCCCCTTTAAACCTGTAGAGGGAGGTCTATGCAAACTGTTCCTCTTTATAAACCCTCCATCAGTAACTTGTGGCAGCACTGGGACAGTTGAGGATATTTCTAACAAACTGAGATCAGAGAGCTCTGAACCTAAGAATGGAAAGAACTCTTATCTGGACTTTATTATTTGTAGTTACGATCCACGGTGAGAAAATGAATCCAGTTTAGGTCTTTTAGGAGATGTTCGACCTGTTCTTGATGAGTCTGTTAGAGAATAATCACAATTTCTATCACTGCAGGAGTTTGGAGTGAGATCAAACTGGAGCACACTCCCTCTGAGGTGAAAAGACCTGGAGAGACAGTGAGGATGTCATGTGTCATATCTGGGTTTGACATGACCAGCTACTATATCCACTGGATACGCCAGAGGCCAGGGAGAGCTCTGGAGTGGATTGGGGAGATGGATGCAGGTTCAAACTCTGCTAGCTATGCCAGCTCCTTCCAGAGTCGCTTCAGCATGACTGAAGATGTGCCCAGAAGCACTCAGTACCTCCAGGTTCAGGGGCTGACAGCAGAAGATTCTGCTGTTTACTTCTGTGCTCGACAAGCACAGTGAGAGAAGAGAGCGGAGCAGCTGCTCAAAAACCTCCACAGACAAACACCAGAGTTCAGGTTTACAGTCCTCAGAGACGAAGCAGACAGCAGCTGTACCTGAATGAGATCAGTCTGAGGACTGGAGACTCTGCTGTTTAATATTGAGTCACACAGACTCACAGTTATAGAACTATAGAAGATCCTTCAGCTCTCCTCATCAGGCTGAGTTACAGTTTTGCTAACAAACAAATATATTTAGATCTATAAAAATACTTCAGTCAGAAAGGAAACCATCAAACTTTTCTCTCCTTTCACAGAACATGACTCAAATGTAAACATCAACTTCAAAGTGCATCCTCATCAGACCAGTCAGATATCTTTATTCAGTTATCTTCATCACTATCATTATTACTGTCACCACTATCATCATCATCCTCATATTCATCACTATTCCAACCCTCCACCTGCTGCTGAATGTTCCTCTCCTCTCTCTTCACCTACTTTCCTTCCCTATTCACTAACATGGTCATCAAAATAAGACGTAAACTTTAAAGAATAATTATTAACATGAACACAATTAAGTTATATGATTCAAACAAAATAGTGAGAACTAAAGTGTTTGTATAGAGGGATGAAGACTAAAGATTTCCTTTATGTTGAAGAAAATAGGGACACTGTAAAATATCAGTTTGTACCTGAAGTTGTGTTTCACTGTGAGACCAAACTGGAGTTAATAATGAAGACAAATTATGAGAAAATTAAGCAAAATATATGGAAACCACAAAACATGAAGGTGACATTAATTTTCACTCTGAGAGGAGGAGTCAATGCAAAGTCAGCCGTCTTCCTCCTCTACTTCAGTGAGTGCAGAGAGGAGGACAGAGGACAGTGGACACTCAGTTTGACATGATGGACTATAGGACAGGACTGCTGCTTCTGACTGTCTGCTGGACAGGTGGAGATCATCACTAATCTGAGTTGGACTTTTTCACCTCATGACAACAAACTCACTTCAATCTGTTGGTTTTTTTCTTCTGTCTTTTCAGGTGTTGGTGGTCAGACTCTGACTGAATCTGAGCCGGTGGTTAAACGTCCTGGAGAATCCCACAGACTGACCTGTACAGCCTCTGGATTCACATTCAGCAGTTATGCTATGAACTGGGTCAGACAGGCTCCTGGAAAAGGACTGGAGTGGATTGCTTATATCAACACTGGTAGTAGCACCTACTACTCTGAGTCAGTTAGAGGCCGGTTCACCATCTCCAGAGACAACAGCAGACAGCAGCTGTATCTGCAGATGAACAGTCTGAAGACTGAAGACTCTGCTGTTTATTACTGTGCCAGAGACCCACAACAACACAAACCATCTGTAGAGCTGAACAAAAACCCCTCAGAGCCTGAACACCTGTGACATGAAGCCACCAGAGGAGGAGCCCTCAGACCAACAATCATTATAACACCAGTTCAGTGTCAGACAGAGAGAAGTAGACACTTTAAAGGTTCTATACTTAATGATCTCAGATTATGTCCTTGATTATCTTGTGGTGTGTTATTGTATAACATGAATCAGACCAATCACAGTCTCCTATCATTCCCTTTAAGAGTCAGGTTGGCCAAGTGTTGACAGTGTCCTCGTCTTTAGACACCCGTGGATCAGCCTCTTACTGAGTAAGGATTGACCAACAACAAGTCCAGTTGAACCCGTCCCCCTCAACCAACATATATACTGATCACATTGATCACAGTGCAATAAATGAATCATTTAACCATGCAATATTACTGGGCCTCACTGCGCAATAATCTGTTTTTTCATATCATTCCTGTTTTGTATATATTCTGTATATATTACTACATTTTACTTTCTTATCTTAGTGTTTTTAAATTGCTTTCAGTTTAGTATTTATTTATAACCATTGTTTTGCACCAAAGGGAGCGGCGCTCAAATTTCCTTGTACTGTGTACAATGACAATAAAGGCGATTCTGATTCTGATTCTAATATGAGGACCTCACTCTCTGATTCATCAGATTTAAAACATTCATTCAGTGTCTCTGATTCAAATTTAACGTTTGGTTCTTTAACAACCAACAGGTGACAGAGGGGAGGTTCCTGTTAACTTCAATCGTTTTCAAACCTAAATTTAACACCCTAATCCCTCAGGTTAGAAGTAGAAAAAAACAGGATCAATCTCTCTAAAGGGAGGAGTCAATGCAAAGTCAGCCGTCTTCCTCCTCTACTTCAGTGAGTGCAGAGAGGAGGACAGAGGACAGTGGACACTCAGTTTGACATGATGGACTATAGGACAGGACTGCTGCTTCTGACTGTCTGCTGGACAGGTGGAGATCATCACTAATCTGAGTTGGACTTTTTCACCTCATGACAACAAACTCACTTCAATCTGTTGGTTTTTTTCTTCTGTCTTTTCAGGTGTTGGTGGTCAGACTCTGACTGAATCTGAGCCGGTGGTTAAACGTCCTGGAGAATCCCACAGACTGACCTGTACAGCCTCTGGATTCACATTCAGTAGCAGCTATATGGCCTGGATCAGACAGGCTCCTGGAAAAGGACTGGAGTGGATCTCTTATACACTCACCGGCCACTTTATTAGGTATACCTGTCCAACTGCTCGTTAACACTTAATTTCTAATCAGCCAATCACATGGCGGCAACTTAGTGCATTTAGGCATGTAGACATGGTCAAGACAATCTCCTGCAGTTCAAACCGAGCATCAGTATGGGGAAGAAAGGTGATTTGAGTGACTTTGAACGTGGCATGGTTGTTGGTGCCAGAAGGGCTGGTCTGAGTATTTCAGAAACTGCTGATCTACTGGGATTTTCACGCACAACCATCTCTAGGGTTTACAGAGAATGGTCCGAAAAAGAAAAAATATCCAGTGAGCGGCAGTTCTGTGGGCGGAAATGCCTTGTTGATGCCAGAGGTCAGAGGAGAATGGCCAGACTGGTTCGAGCTGATAGAAAGGCAACAGTGACTCAAATAACCACCCGTTACAACCAAGGTAGGCAGAAGAGCATCTCTGAACGCACAGTACGTCGAACTTGGAGGCAGATGGGCTACAGCAGCAGAAGACCACGCCGGGTGCCACTCCTTTCAGCTAAGAACAGGAAACTGAGGCTACAATTTGCACAAGCTCATCAAAATTGGACAATAGAAGATTGGAAAAACGTTGCCTGGTCTGATGAGTCTCGATTTCTGCTGCGACATTCGGATGGTAGGGTCAGAATTTGGCGTCAACAACATGAAAGCATGGATCCATCCTGCCTTGTATCAACGGTTCAGGCTGGTGGTGGTGGTGTCATGGTGTGGGGAATATTTTCTTGGCACTCTTTGGGCCCCTTGGTACCAATTGAGCATCGCTGCAACGCCACAGCCTACCTGAGTATTGTTGCTGACCATGTCCATCCCTTTATGACCACAATGTACCCAACTTCTGATGGCTACTTTCAGCAGGATAATGCGCCATGTCATAAAGCTGGAATCATCTCAGACTGGTTTCTTGAACACGACAATGAGTTCACTGTACTCAAATGGCCTCCACAGTCACCAGATCTCAATCCAATAAAGCATCTTTAGGATGTGGTGGAACGGGAGATTCGCATCATGGATGTGCAGCCGACAAATCTGCGGCAACTGTGTGATGCCATCATGTCAATATGGACCAAGCTCTCTGAGGAATGCTTCCAGCACCTTGTTGAATCTATGCCACGAAGAATTGAGGCAGTTCTGAAGGCAACAGGGGGTCCAACCCGTTACTAGCATGGTGTACCTAATAAAGTGGCCGGTGAGTGTATATACCCTTCTAGTAGTAGCATCTACTACTCTGAGTCGGTTAGAGGCCGGTTCACCATCTCCAGAGACGACAGCAGACAGCAGCTGTATCTGCAGATGAACAGTCTGAAGACTGAAGACTCTGCTGTTTATTACTGTGCCCGCAGAGACCCACAACAACACAAACCATCTGTAGAGCTGAACAAAAACCCCTCAGAGCCTGAACACCTGTGACATGAAGCCACCAGAGGAGGAGCCCTCAGACCAACAATCATTTCTACATCAGCTTTTAATGACAGAAACTGTCTTTAAATGAGGTTTAAATATCAAATATAGAAACTATATAGCTCCTCCACAGGGTAAAGTTTGTGAATTATCCTTGACAGCTCCTTATCATCCCAAGCTCACAAAAGAAATATTACTCTGTCTGCATGTTTCAACTCTGCAACATCAACCCCCCATACCACCTCTATCCTGGTCCACAGCCTTGTTACCTCCTGTATTGATTACTGTGACTCTGGTCTTCCTCACAAACCTCTCCATAAACTAAAGCTGGTTGAGAACTCAGCTGCTCCTATCATCACCAAAACGCCTTTATGCTTTCAAATGAAATGTATTATTAAAAAAAAAAGACATATGAGTGACTTCAATATTAACAAATATGCAAAAAAATTAAGCAGAAAAAAAGAGGTCCACACTCATTTAGTCTCTGAGAGGAGGAGTCAATGCAAAGTCAGCCGTCTTCCTCCTCTACTTCAGTGAGTGCAGAGAGGAGGACAGAGGACAGTGGACACTCAGTTTGACATGATGGACTATAGGACAGGACTGCTGCTTCTGACTGTCTGCTGGACAGGTGGAGATCATCACTAATCTGAGTTGGACTTTTTCACCTCATGACAACAAACTCACTTCAATCTGTTGGTTTTTTTCTTCTGTCTTTTCAGGTGTTGGTGGTCAGACTCTGACTGAATCTGAGCCGGTGGTTAAACGTCCTGGAGAATCCCACAGACTGACCTGTACAGCCTCTGGATTCTCATTCAGGGACTACTGGATGGCCTGGATCAGACAGGCTCCTGGAAAAGGACTGGAGTGGATCTCTACTATCAGCAGCGATGGTAGTAGTTACATCCACTACTCTGAGTCATTTAGAGGCCGGTTCACCATCTCCAGAGACAACAGCAGACAGCAGCTGTATCTGCAGATGAACAGTCTGAAGACTGAAGACTCTGCTGTTTATTACTGTGCCAGAGACCCACAACAACACAAACCATCTGTAGAGCTGAACAAAAACCCCTCAGAGCCTGAACACCTGTGACATGAAGCCACCAGAGGAGGAGCCCTCAGACCAACAATCATTTCTACATCAGCTTTTAATGACAGAAACTGTCTTTAAATGAGGTTTAAATATCAAATATACAAACAATATAGCTCCTCCACAGGGTAAAGTCTGGGTATTATCCTTGACAGCTCCTTATCATCCCAAGCTCACATCAGTAATATTACCCTGTCAGCATGTTTCTACTCTGCAACATCAACCCCCACTCCACCCCTCAACCCCCATACCACTTCTATCCTGGTCCACAGCCTTCCCACTGAGCAATAGACGGCTATTAGACATCTAGTATTTTTTAGACCTAATTTCAACCGTCTAGAGTCTGTATAGTTTTAGACAGAATTTAGACGTTGCACTTTTACCCATTATTTGATAACTATTTTTTTCAAAAAGCAACTGTGAGTTTCATAACTGATCTCCAAGTATTTAACCAAAATAATGATGATAGCCGTCAAGCAATATACAGTTATACCTCTGTTGGCCAGCTAGTCTTAAACTTGGTCTAAATTCAGACGTCTAAAAACTTTCATTTTTAGACCTGTGGTAGCCTGATTTTAGACCATTCGTCTAGGCTACATTTAGACGTCTATTAGACCTCTTTTAGACCAAAAAATGCTCAGTGGGTTGTTACCTCCTGTATTGATGACTGTGACTCTGGTCTTCCTCACAAATCTCTTCATAAACTAAAGCTGGTTCAGAACTCAGCTGCTCCTATCATCAACAAAACACCTTTATGCTTTTAAATAAAATGTATTATTATAAAAGACATATGAGTGACTTCAATATTAACAAATATGCAAAAAAATTAAACAGAAAAAAAGAGGTCCACACTCATTTAGTCTCTGAGAGGAGGAGTCAATGCAAAGTCAGCCGTCTTCCTCCTCTACTTCAGTGAGTGCAGAGAGGAGGACAGAGGACAGAGGACACTCAGTTTGACATGATGGACTATAGGACAGGACTGCTGCTTCTGACTGTCTGCTGGACAGGTGGAGATCATCACTAATCTGAGTTGGACTTTTTCACCTCATGACAACAAACTCACTTCAATCTGTTGGTTTTTTTCTTCTGTCTTTTCAGGTGTTGGTGGTCAGACTCTGACTGAATCTGAGCCGGTGGTTAAACGTCCTGGAGAATCCCACAGACTGACCTGTACAGCCTCTGGATTCACATTCAGCAGCTACTATATGGGCTGGATCAGACAGGCTCCTGGAAAAGGACTGGAGTGGATCGCCTCCGCTTATAGTAGTAGCACCTGGTACTCTGAGTCATTTAGAGGCCGGTTCACCATCTCCAGAGACAACAGCAGACAGCAGCTGTATCTGCAGATGAACAGTCTGAAGACTGAAGACTCTGCTGTTTATTACTGTGCCAGAGACCCACAGTGACTGGAGTCTGCTGAGCAGCTGTACAAAAACCTACAGGACTCTTTTGTTGATAGTTCTCTGGAATAATTTCAGTTCTGATTAAATAAATTATGAAATTGAGAAACTGTGAAACTTTCTTTTTCATGGACAACAGTAAATATTAATTAAATAACTACAAATGTGTCCAACCACAATAATCCCCCCCTGGATAAAAACAACAGAGCGACCCATCTACAGAAATCGTTCCCAGTGAATGTTATTTCAGTTCTGAAACAGCAGGTGGCAGTCAGTGTCAAGTTTTCCTCTCTTACTGTTCAGAAACACTCAGACCGGCTTATCTCACTGACCTTCACTCAAAGACTCAAACCATTGACTGACTGAACTCTAACACTCACTTTATCATTAGTTACTGACTGCAGAGTCATGTGTTCATCAGTTCACCATCTCATGTTGTTCTGACTCGTTCTCACAGGAGGAAAGGTGAAAAACTGGTTAAAAAAACTCAAATAAGGAGAAAGACTGAAGGACATCTTTGACTGTTGGTGTCTCAGTCTGTCTGAAGTCCACAGTCTCTGTCTCAGAGTTTCATTTTCACATCATCATCATCACCCAAATCTCTGGTGAGTAAAATGCAAATATACATGCTGATGCACCTGACACAGCCGCTCTGCCTGCTCTATATATCCTTCATAATGACCGTCACTCTCATAGGCTGAGCCAAGTCTCCACCATGACAGGGGTCCAAAGGTTCCTCCTCTTGGCTCTGATTTCAGGTGAGTGTCTTTATTGAGCAGCAGAGGAGCAGAAAGTGATCTCTGCATGTCTGCTGACTCCTTGTCCTCTAAAACTCTGGGTCCCTTTCAGCCGCTCAGGGCCAGTCCCTCACCTCCTCAGAACCAGTAGTCAGCAGACCAGGACAACCGGTCACTCTGTCCTGTAAAGTGGAAGGACTTGCTCTGGCTTGGCTGCACTGGATTCGTCAAAAACCAGGAAGAGGACTGGAGTGGATCGGTCGCATCGATAGCGGGACCGGCACAATATTTGCCCAAAGTCTACAGGGCCAGTTTTCCATCACCAAGGACACATCGGTTAATGTCGTGTACTTGGAGGTGAAGAGCCTCAAACAGGAAGACTCTGCAGTTTATTATTGTGCTCGAGAGCCACAGTGACACAGGGGACGACAGAGCTGGACAAAAACTGAACTACACTGATGATGGCTGTGTGAGGAGCTCTGGAGAACGTCCGGGCTTTGAAAAGACATTTCCCAATGAATGATGGGAGTTATTCATGAAAATAACTGGACTGATTTCAGTTGATTTCTTTAGGCCGTCTAGACGCTCATCGCTGCAGCAATGACTTCATCATTGAGAAGAAAACCTGACTGTGAATCTGAGCATCCATTCAACAGCAGTGAAAACTCAACTTTACTGTTCAAAAACTCTAAATGATTCAGTCTTCACTTTTCCACATGAGCTCCACCAACTTTAAAAATCCTCGTCTGAACTCTTTCACCTATTTCATCCTGTTCAGTTCAATATAATCTGACCAACAAGCACCCTCTTAGATATTGTCAGATCAGGCCCTTTATTCAGAAGCAGTTCTCACATTTCCCTGATGGTTTGTTACTCAAACTCTGAACCAAAAGAGGATCATATCTGTCATGGACAACAGAACTGAGGCCTTGAACCCACCCTCCACTCCATCTGATCAGAGCTCCTGGGAGCCTGATCTGGGACTTGCTCCTTCAAATGAACTATGGTGCAGCAGACTGTGACTGGTGACAGTAGAAACATTACTGTGTTGGACCTTTACTATGTGACTCAGAGAGAATGACGGACTCTGAGTTCATACAACAGCTTCTAGTTCCTTCAGACTAACTGATGTTGTCTCTCACTGTTATTACAAACAACGGTGATAATCAATGATCCATAGTTACTACAAGATCAACACTATCAAAATACTGAGAACTAAAGTGTTTGTATAGAGGGATGAAGACTAAAGATTTCCTTTATGTTGAAGAAAATAGGGACACTGTAAAATATCAGTTTGTACCTGAAGTTGTGTTTCACTGTGAGACCAAACTGGAGTTAATAATGAAGATAAATTATGAGAAAATTAAGGAAAATATATGAAAACCACAAAACATGAAGGTGACATTAATTTTCTCTCTGAAGGGAGGAGTCAATGCAAAGTCAGCCGTCTTCCTCCTCTACTTCAGTGAGTGCAGAGAGGAGGACAGAGGACAGTGGACACTCAGTTTGACATGATGGACTATAGGACAGGACTGCTGCTTCTGACTGTCTGCTGGACAGGTGGAGATCATCACTAATCTGAGTTGGACTTTTTCACCTCATGACAACAAACTCACTTCAATCTGTTGGTTTTTTTCTTCTGTCTTTTCAGGTGTTGGTGGTCAGACTCTGACTGAATCTGAGCCGGTGGTTAAACGTCCTGGAGAATCCCACAGACTGACCTGTACAGCCTCTGGATTCACATTCAGTGACAATAGCATGAACTGGATCAGACAGGCTCCTGGAAAAGGACTAGAGTGGATCGCTTATATCAGATATGACAGTAGTAGCACCTGGTACTCTGAGTCATTTAGAGGCCGGTTCACCATCTCCAGAGACAACAGCAGACAGCAGCTGTATCTGCAGATGAACAGTCTGAAGACTGAAGACTCTGCTGTTTATTACTGTGCCAGAGACCCACAACAACACAAACCATCTGTAGAGCTGAACAAAAACCCCTCAGAGCCTGAACACCTGTGACATGAAGCCACCAGAGGAGGAGCCCTCAGACCAACAATCATCATAATGACTCTGTAAACTGTCAGAACTGTGACCCATATCTAAAGCACAATCATTAAAAAAAGCACTTTACTTAACTTGATAAATGTGACATTTAAAATACATAATCACTATTCTGTCTTCACAAATATACACAACTAAAAAAACAAAATTTTATTGAAGATAAAAATTCATTTTCGACCCGAGTGATCAATGTGTACTCAAATATCACACTATAACACAATTACTTGGACTATACGGTTCCTCCTCTTACACCAACAATCCCTTCTTCTGTAAAAAGAGAAAAACTAAAAACTAAAACTACCAAACCATGAGGACAACTTGATCTTTGGTTGCTGCTGGTTTAGACACCGGACCCTGGGACCCTGATGGTCTATAGTTTTGTCTCCAGTTGTAGAGATCCTCTGCTTATGGAAATGTCACATGTTCCCCTTTAAACCTGTAGAGGGAGGTCTATGCAAACTGTTCCTCTTTATAAACCCTCCATCAGTAACTTGTGGCAGCACTGGGACAGTTGAGGATATTTCTAACAAACTGAGATCAGAGAGCTCTGAACCTAAGAATGGAAAGAACTCTTATCTGGACTTTATTATTTGTAGTTGCGATCCACGGTGAGAAAATGAATCCAGTTTAGGTCTTTTAGGAGATGTTCGACCTGTTCTTGATGAGTCTGTTAGAGAATAATCACAATTTCTATCACTGCAGGAGTTTGGAGTGAGATCAAACTGGAGCAGACTCCCTCTGAGGTGAAAAGACCTGGAGAGACAGTGAGGATGTCATGTGTCATTTCTGGGTTTGACATGACCAGCTACTATATCCACTGGATACGCCAGAGGCCAGGGAGAGCTCTGGAGTGGATTGGGTGGATGGATGCAGGTTCAAACTCTGCTAGCTATGCCAGCTCCTTCCAGAGTCGCTTCAGCATGACTGAAGATGTGCCCAGAAGCACTCAGTACCTCCAGGTTCAGGGGCTGACAGCAGAAGATTCTGCTGTTTACTTCTGTGCTCGAAGAGACACAGTGAGAGAAGAGAGCAGAGCAGCTGCTCAAAAACCTCCACAGACAAACACCAGAGTGCTGTGAAAAACATCTGTTTTTTTTTCATTCAACCTTTTAAGTTCTCTGACTTCATGAAGCTTACAAAAACAGAGAAGTTCATGAGTGGATTCAAATTCAGCAGCTGCTGAACTGAACTTTAATCAGACTTATTGTTGTTTGTACGAGCCCTTCCACTGTACAACACAACTGATGGTCTCAAACACATAAGGAGTCTAAGAAATCCCACAAATTAACTCTTGACATTCAGTGAAAACCACTCTGGGTGACTTCTTCATGAAGCTGGATGGAACAGTGTGCAAAGCTGTAATCGGAGCACAAGATGTCAACTCTGAATGAGTTCAAACAGAGAAATATATTTTGGTTGGTTTAGCGCTTTTTTATTTACTCAATAATTCCACAGGTGTTCCTTCATAATTCTGAAGTCTTCAACATTAAAAACTAAGTGTTCATAAATCTCATCATAGTTTCTTACTCCTCAAAACTCCTTTCACAAAATCGTCCATGTTTTGCTCTTTATCCAAACTGTGTTTAATGCTTTTACTTTGCGACACCACACCCCCTGTCCTAACTTCTGGACCCCCTGGGATCCCTGCCCCCCCCTAATTCTGAGATCACAGATTAATATAGCACAGAGAATAAAACCTTCAGTTTCCTGCACTGACTTCTGTCTGAATGTCTGTCAAACCTTTCTCATCCTCTCAACACTCATATTCTGGTAAAACTGTTCCTCTCATCCTCCAGATGAAAATAATAAGAGTGAGTTTGCTCAGCACCTTGACTTGAAATCTGCTCTGGAGATAAACTTGACTCTCCAAGACCAAGAGGTCTGTAAGATAGAAAAATTTTTGACTCTTTTCTACGACCAAATCTGTTCTCATGTCAGGCCATCAAATTCCTGTTCATAGTGTGTTATTAAATCACGTAAGCGAGGGGTATGTTGATTGTTGTCTCTCTTTAATGAAAGCTGCCTCATCAAATCAAGGATCAAGTTCTGGATTCACCCAGTTTTATGTATTTTGTGTGTCTTGGTGAATTAGCCTGAAACTCTGCTCACTAAAAACAGATACAAGAAAACTGGGTGGAGTCAATGCAAATTGTCACCATCTCCATCCTTAATAATCTCACTGCAAACTGAGGGAGAAACCACTCCATCAACAAGACCTCTGTCCTCATTTTTATGATGGCCTCAGCTACCGGGATAACGGTTCTCACACTGTCATTAATTTCTGGTGAGTAAAGCGTGACTCTTGTCTTTGTACGTGTGACGGTTTTATTTGTGGTTCTAACAGTCTGTATTTGATCCTCAGTGGTTTGCGGTCAGACTCTGACTGAGTCTGACCCTGTGGTAAAGGCCTCTGGAGAATCACATAAACTCACTTGTACATACGCGGGGATATCGGATGGAGATGCACGTATCAGCTGAATCAGACAAGCTGAAGGAAAAGGACTGGAGTGGGTTTCTTTCATTTCAGCTCCAAGTGGAAGCAACAAATATTATTTAGAGCCAGTCCAAAATCGCTTCACCATCTCCAGAGACAACAATGTGGACCAGGTGTATCTGCAGATGAACAGCCTGACAGCTGAAGACTCTGCTGTTTATTACTGTGCCAGAACTCCACGCTAATACAGGAAGCCAGAGAGCTGTACACTAACTGCTGCACATGCCACTGTGACTGGCTCTATGTAAGGG
The DNA here is from genome assembly GCA_962446985.1 of Xyrichtys novacula. Lineage (NCBI taxonomy): Eukaryota > Metazoa > Chordata > Actinopteri > Labriformes > Labridae > Xyrichtys > Xyrichtys novacula. The sequence continues at coordinate 28,352,074 of OY660879.1, read as the reverse complement.
TCTGTATACAGTATTTGTCTTTTGTCTTTTCACAGTTTGTCCTCAGCTGATGTAAAAAGTGGATGCTAAAAAAAAAAAAACTCTTTCCAGTTACAGTGAAATATGCAAATTAGGGCTGGGACAATATGCTTTTCTCCCAATTCAATTCTTCTACAATTTTTGGGATGCCGATTTGATTTAAATTGCGATTCTACGATGCTGTCTATTTTCTCAACATTTAGTCTGCATTTTTAACATCAGTGAAACAGTTGAATGATTATGATTGTCTACTGACTATTGCAGGAACCATATTTCCCCAAAAAATACACATCACATGCAAGTTTGTTTTTAAGATTCATTCTTAAATTTGAAAAAAAAAGATGTTTTAACACAAAAATCGTTTGAAAAATGGAAAAATAAAAAAATTGTGATACTTATGTGAATCGATTTTTTCTCCCACCCCTAATGTAAATGTGAGACGCCAACAGCACTTTGTTTTAATTTAATTATAAATAAGCATTAGTGTCTTACAGGGTTCAGGGTATGATAGATCATGAACTTAAGGACAAAAACGCTGAAGGGAAGGTCATCTACTTGAAAACAAGAATATCTTTTTTGTGTAATCATTCCCTCCCTCTGAAACGGGGTGAAGTTTTTGTATGAGGGTGTATCACAGTGATGGGCTGGGGCACTGTGATACAAAGCCATACAAAAACCTGAGAGCAATAATCTAAAACTACAGTTCCGCTGATGGACCAAAGAGGACAGGACCAAGTAGTTCTCTGAGAAACACGAGGTAACTACTAGTTTAAACAAGCAGATTTGTAATTTTTAACTTCTATATTACAAATTTGTAATTGAGTCTGCTGTCCTTCTCTTTGTCTTTAAAGAGTCTAGACTAACAAGGAGACTCCTGTCTCCCCTTACAGTCCTGTCTTTATCTTAGCAACATTTACTGATTATTAGTTACCGTCATAATGACTTTATTCACAGCTGTTTTAAAATTAACCATGGTGAGCTCCATTACAGCAAGAACCACAGGATTTAGATCGAAGTTTGTGAATGAATAAATCTGTCAGCAAACTTTTGATATCAAATGTTTTCAAAAGTCAAAATATCATAGTTTTGAACCTTAATTGCCGAGTATAAATCAAATGTGATTTTGTGAGAAAATCTGCAGAGATACTTTAAATACATACGTATTTTAAATTTTGGACATGCTTCTTGATGACATTTAATTCAGGGCTCGACAGTGTGATCGTTTCACTCGCATTTGCCACTAAGAATGGATGTGTGTGAATTGTAAAATTTATTTAGGGGCACATGTGCGCATAAAAAAGAAAAAATCAGCCGAGGCAACAAATGTTTTTTCATGTAAAAACCACGATGAAGTTAGTTTTAGGTTGGATATTCGACAAACATTCTCTGAGGATCTACCGGTGTCTTCTCACTCTACATAAGCGGGAATAACAACAGCAGCGCGGTTAAATCTACTCGACACCCTCACTGTCAATGTCGGGTGTTGAATAAGGGACCATCAATAAATTACGGGTTGATGTTCTCCAAAAAGTCTGTTTTCCTTCAACAGCTTCCATTACATGTGACCAATTGACCTTAAATTAATTTCAAATAATAGTACTTATGTCGACCAATAAGACACACATTATTAGATCAATTTTCATTGTGCCCCTAAAGGTCTTTGTGTGCTCCTTAATTTTTCAACTTAGGAGAACATGCGCTTCTTGTGAAAAAAGTTAATGTCAAGCCTTGTAATTTTAGTATTTTTCGATCTATTACAAATCATTTTGTTTTTCTGTCTTTAGTGATTCTGAAATTAAAATATTAATTGTTCACGTTTTACTCAAGCATTTAATAATCATTTTTGTTTCTATTCAGCAGATATTAACCTTTACTCATCTCTTTCAAAGGACCTACACCGACACCGAGTCTGTTTCCTGTGGTTCAGTGCAAAACTGGGGGTGAAGTTACTAGCATCACTCTTGGTTGTTTGGCACATGACTTCAACCCAGGGAGTACCTTCAAGTGGACCCCTACCAGCTTGACCCATGTGCAGTATCCTGCAGCTGTCCAAGGAAGTAAATACACCGGTCTCAGTGTGGTTCAAGTGCCAAAATCTAGCTGGGAATCAGAGCAGTCTTTTAACTGTTCTTTGACTTATCCTGGAGGCACCTTAACCGAGGAAATAAGAAATCAAGGTAAGTGATTTTTGACCAACTATCGTGGTTTTCAGTAATCTGTGAAACACAAACATGTCATAAAATGTTTCCAGCGAAGAGAAATGCTGTTGATGAAACTCTTTGCTAAAACAGATGTCTCTTTCAGACAGAGAAACTACACCAAAAGTGACGGTCCCCATTACCCCAAAGAAACCTTCACCAAAAGTGACGGTCCACATTCTCCCAGAGGAGGACGCCAGAAGTGGAAATGAGGTCACTCTGGTGTGTCTGGTCTCCTGTCCTGTACAGCAGAATTACAACATCTCCTGGACAGAGGATATCTCACAAAACAACGGCAACTATGTTAGTGGCACAGACTTCCCCCAACAGAAGTTCCGGAATGGCTACTTAGTGACGAGTGTTTACTACACAACTGCAGAGAAGTGGAAGACGCACACATTTGGATGTGTCGTCTGGGCTGCCGGCAGCGAGGACCCTACGATTCGAAATGTCTCCAAAGCCCAGGGTAACTCACTGGAATGTTAGGGAGTGAAAAAAAACTGCGGATTCAGTTTTAAATGTTTTGTTTTGTTCTGTGTGTGTGTGTGTACCCTCCACTGTGGTCCACTTTGCTGTCATCAGTCTTTGTCATCATAAACATGTTCCTCTAGTTTGTCAGTCTGTCTTTGTCGAATCATCTAACAGCCTGAGAGCTGAGAGGTGTTTTGACTGTTTTCAATAAATGTTGCATGAAAAAAAAAAGTGTGTTACATGTTTACATGTGCTTTCAACTATTTCAAGCAAACATGAAATGACTGTTTTATTTTGAAATGGCCACACAGAGTGCCTAAGACTAAATGACACTACAGATTATACACACTAAACCTGAATATACAGAAGATTTGTCAACACACACACAGAGACATACACACATCTCTTATCTAACCTGCTATACCTTCCTGTTCTTAGATCTTTCAACAAAGTCTCCAAATAACAAGTCTCTAAAATTGGACACTGTGTCTACAAATGAGACTTATGTGAACTGCTTGGATACCATTGCAGAGGATGAGTTCAGCAGCCTGTGGTCCACAGCCTCCTCTTTCATATTCCTCTTCATATCCTCTCTCCTCTACAACATGATAATCAGCCTGGTCAAGGTAAATGCAGCTTAAAAATTACTGCATTATATGTTATCAGTATGATTATAAACATTATCATCGAATCAAGAAGTACACAGAGTATATGTCTGTGATTTACACGACACAAAAGCCACGTCTTTTTGAACATGTGTGGGTGCAGGTGTTTCTTACTTTCGCAGATTTGAATGTACAGAAGAAGAAAAGACTATGTTTAAAGACCTGAATGTAAAAGTTAATGCAGATCAGCTGCAGACCCAAGCTCCATGTCAAAATAGGATCATCACATGTTGTAATCAAATCTTACTGGCACTGTTGTAGACTTTCTGATAAATGAGTCTTATTCTGTGGACTTAAACACAATGGTTTAGCTCCAGTTAAGTATCTCTGTTCTGGGGAGTTTTGGTTCTAAATGATTCAGTTCACATTGAAAGAATCAAAAATGTGTTCAGTTAAAACAACAACAACCTCAGTTACCTCTTTAAGACAGTAAACCTTCCACACAATGCTTTACAAAAGGCAACAAAAACTATCCGTCATGAAAATTGTTGGTTATCTCAGCTAGAAAGAATGATCGGACATCGGGAGGGAGAGGTACTTTGTTAAACTATATTGTTCATAAAACTGTTTTTCTTTTTTCTCTGTAACAGATGAGGAATCAATAAGGAAGGAAACGGATGTACAGAACAAAGTAAGTTTTTTTTATGTATTTAGAAACTAAGGTAATCCACAGACAGCTGTATATCTGCTAACTTCAGAGTCAAAATATTAATTCAAAAGTTTCTCTGTCACCTAAGGACGATACAAAAAAACTAAACTGTCACTCTCATAAAAATACTTATAGTTACATATTTACAGTATTAGGCCTTGATGCTATATTACTTATTGCTTACTTTTCTTGACACGTTTTCTGCCTTTAAAATGTGACAGTGACTTTTAGATGCATTTACAAATGGCATATTTGACATTTCTCATCATTACAGCATAAAATGTGAAAAGAAAGACAGAGCGGATTGGAGATCGCACTAAAACCGTTAAGGACCAAAGAGTTTCTGATAAAAAGCTTGTGAGGGTTATTTTGAAACAACACAGGGTCTGAGAATATCGAAGACAATGACATGAGAAGTCAGCCTGCAGCAAACTTCTGTTATCAGTTACACCTTGAAGGTTTTTATCATTTCCTGGTGATGCTAAACATATCTTCTTTAGAGAGCCACTTCCCCTTTCTTTCTGCACCGCTGGGACCGCACCTGTGAGCTACAAATAAACTTCCTCGAAATTTGAGACTCAACCTTGACTGTTTGCATATCAGAACGTATCCAAGCATGAAGAGACCGACATGAAAAACACCACCAAGAAACTCTGCAGGAAAGACTCCACAAGTTTCTGATGAAAATACAGAAACGCTTATGAAACTATGTATAATACTACTGTGTAATTCATTTATTTTTTATGAGTTTTTGTGTTGTGTGCAAGTCTGATAACTAGTTTCTTGTAAAGTCTGAGGATTGTCTGTCTGTTTGTGTTGTTTTTTAATGGATGCTACGTTGAAGACAAGTACATCCTTGTTAAATTATTCAGAATATCGTCAAAAGATTAGTTTAAAAACTGCCCTCTGTTGTTACTAATAACAGATTCAGAACATTGTTCATGAAAATAAAAAATGGATGAATTGTCTCTGTTATTGTGTTCTGCTTATTTTTCTGTGTGGTCTCTTGTATAACATATGAGGGACAGAATTTTAAAAAATAGTTGTTTTTTTTAACAGACTGAAAGGAGATACCTCAGTAGAATAGGTCATGAACTATTAAAAACATGTACAGTATTTTCCCTCAACAAATATACTAATACTCCACTGTAAATTAGGCTTGTTCAGATGATGGAAATGATAAATGTTGACAGATGACATGATTTCTTTTATACCCATGAACACAAAAACATATTTGTTGACGTCTTGACTGACACAGATGAAGAATATGTTTTGAAAAACTTGAACCCTTTTAACTGCAAAATAATCAACTTCTCAGCAAAGACAGAGTTTGGTAGTTTTTCTTATGAATCTTACTATTATTATCATTATAATGATCACTTTGTGCAGCTCTCACTTTCAAAATGAGGATTTTTTTTTCCCCTCTCTTTTTTGTCTTAGCTGATGGGACATCTGAAGGAACTCTGGCACTACAGGTACAAAAGTAACTAAAGACTGCCATCTAGTGGATAAATCACGTATTTATCTGTTCTCATGATTAATGTAGAAATTCAACCTCCCCTCTAAAGAGCTTATGTCACTCAGGATTTAGATTTTTGTCATGAGGAAACATCTATAAAAGTGAAAAAAGAAAAGAAAACAAGATAATGTAGAAAAAGCGTTTTAACTGTTGAAATCATTTATACATCAGCTTTCTTTTACGCAGGTCGTGGGACTGAAACCTGTTGATACACATGAAAATACAGGATCACTCATGTTCCTCGAGTCAGCATCTCAGAGCCTCTGAGAATTTTCTCACACTCTACTCCAAAAAGGCTCAAATGAGCTCCTGAGAATCCTCATTTTCAGACAGAAGCAGTTCACAGAATAGTGAAAAGACGTTGAGTTGATCAGTCTGTTCTTGTTTTTCATACTGTTGTACAACACGGTACCTATCACCCCGGACAAAAGTACCATAAAGAATTAGTTTGCTAACGAAACTTTGCAACAAGTTCTCACAAAGTTTGATGATTCAATTCAAGATTCATTCACGCCTTTTACAGTCAGTATCGTCTTGACTTACTTGTGACTAGAAAAAAAGAAAACTAAACCTACAAGCCAAGACGTATCTGAAACCAGCTTACATCGGAGTGACGCATTCACGGGCCACTTGTCAATAAAAAAAATTAGGCTCCACGGGTCTGTTGCAATAATAATCTACTTTGAGTTTTATTTACAACACACCAATAATTTCCAAATGCACAACTGCATGAAAAGATGCAAGTTCACATGGATTCATCCTTGACAAGTGCAAAAAAAATAAATAAATAACTGACGGTCAAAAACTTCTAAGCTCTTACCAGTCACAAAACACACACACACACACCTGCCTCTGATCAGCGCTATGTAGGTTGAAGAGACAAGGAAACACTTCCACCTCACATGCAAGTGGAGCCACCTACTGTAAAACCATCGAAATTGCATGAACTAAAAATCCATTAACCACATGAGAAATTTAAAATACATAAATATTGAATATGGCACTAAACCATACAAATTGGCTCTAACACAGTCAGTTCCTGCCATGTGTGAGAACATTGACAGGAATAAAAAAAAAAGGTGCAAAAATGTACAGTATATTAAAAATAAAGATAAATACACTCAAGAAAAAGTAAGATACAGTAGGAGAGGAGTTTATGTATCCCCGTCTACCCTCATGTCTACTTTGTCTATGTATATACACACTCCTATACACATGCAAGGTCTACGATTTCAGAAACATTTAATAATTTTGACCTGCAGAGTACTGCCTCTTTTTACCACATCACTGTCTGATACAACATCATGTACATACATGGCCAGTAGAGGTCAGTGTAACAGTGATTTTCTTCTCAACAGGTGTGTCTGTAGGTGATTGATTAAAGGAAGAAATAAAACTATCTCCTCAAACACGTTTCAAAGCATTTGATGGACATGTGCTTCATCTACCGAGGATGATAAATGTCTGAATAGAGACAAAGACACGAGCTCTGGACACTGTCCACTGAGCTCTGTCATATTCTTGTACTCATATCAGGTTTTTCTGGTCTTAGCTGAAGCAGCCACAGACTGAGGATGTGAAGAGACTGCAATCATATTGCTTAAAAAGGTACATTAAAATAAACATCCTCCTTCTTTATTTTTGTATCTTCACAGCTTCATGAAAAAATTGTTCTGACCCAGTCAAAAAACTGTTTCATATGTTAGGTTAGAAAAGAGTCTGAATCCAGTTTTTCAGTGAAATGGCTGTAAACATTATTGATGTATAACAGAATGTGGATCTACTATTTGGGGCATAAATGCTCACACCGTGTTTTACAGCACCAGCAAAGTGCAGTTTTCAGTCTCTGCAGGAGCAGAAGAATAGCACAAAAAAACACTCATCGCTGCAGTCCTGCATCTGAGCAAAATAAGTTAAAAAGGAGTTTCACAAAAAGTCTTTAAAAAGTTTGGATTCTGACTTGTGTAAATTAATAATGTAAGAGCAGTTGTGTTGTGCACGTAGAGAATGCGACACCAACTCTTTGGCAAAGGTTTTTGCAGTGAGGTATTTCACTGTGTACTACGGGGGCCACAGTGATTCACACTGTTCATAAAACCCCTCCACAGAAACACGGGTCTTAAAAAGTAAGTTATGATGTGTCTCTGTGTGTGTGTACACGGGGTATGATCTCAAAAAGCATCGCCTGGAACAAACTACAGTTTTTCTTTTCAGTCTATTTAAAAAAAAACTGTTTCATCTTAATTCTTGGTTTGTTCTTGTCATAGTGGGACCCTATAAACAGTGTGATACCAACTAATAAGCAATATCAAATAAACACTGTTAATAAAAATACTTAAAGTAACATGTTTGAGATACAATTGGAAAATAACGTACGAGCTGTGCATTGAGAAGGGTGGAGTTTTTGTATGGAGTTTTACCACAGTGTACTATAACAACCACACTGAAACACCTCATGACAAAAACCCCTTTTTGGTACGAGGAGAACTTGCAGCTGATATCAAAAAAACACAGAACACAAAGTGTTAGTACGGCCACCAAAGATGTCTTTCTGTAAGTATTAGGCAACAAACTGAAGTATTATGTATATAACACTGTATGTAGGTATTTAATGTTGGGGGATTTACCCTTTGTGAACCATACACATCAGTCCCAAAGGTTCTAGCAGTCACTAAAATGATACTTCAGACACAACTCTAAAAACCGTCCTGACGGTGTATAAGATAATTCAGAGATCAGACGTTATTCTGGTTTTATTCTCTGAGTACCAGAAGTGTTTAGAAACTTTCCTCCTATTCCAGTTTGTTTGTTTTAACGTTTAAGACCCACCAAATTGAGCGACATACTGACCAAAAGATAAACTTTGTCATCACTGCATAAAAAACTCTAGTCAGACTAACATTCATCTTTGTTTTATGTAAAAGAAAAATTTCTATTTAGGTGTAAAAGAGAAAAAAAATTGTGCTGTGTTATGAGTGATCCTGTACACATTTTCAGGAAGCAGTAATGCAACCCCGTGTGAGGCAAAGGTTTTTGTATGAGACTGTGGCACAGTGTATAGCGGGGGCCACAGTGATAAACAGTAATACAAAAACCTATCCTATACTGAGCTGAAGGACAAACTTGATTTTAAGAGGAACAGAGCGACCAGGGAATTTTTTTTTTTTAACTACACCAAAAACAAAAAAATGAAGTCTGTAAACGAGACTTTTGTGAGTCTTAGTCCGTCCAACAATAATGAACAAAATGGAAAAAAAGTTCATTTGAGGATCTAATTCCTTTCACATGATTAGATCTCAACTCAATGCACAAATATGAAAAATACCTACAACTATTAGATTGCATTCATTAGTGATAATATCCAGTATGCGCAGTGCAGTGCAGTGCAGTTTTCGTATGGAGCTGTATCACAGTGCAGCATATAACGGCCACAGTGAAACATCCAATGACAAAAACCCCTTTTTGATATGAAGAGAACTTGCAGCTGATTAAAAAAAAAAACAGAACACAAAGTGTTAGTACGGCCATCAAAGATGTCTTTCTGTAAGTATTAGGCAACAAACTGAAGTATCAGGTATATAACACTGTATGTAGGTATTAAATGTTGGGGAATTTACCCTTTGTGAACCATGCACATCCGTCCCAAAGGTTCTAGCAGTCACTAAAATGATACTTCAGACAAAACTCCTAAAACTGTCCTGACGGTGTATAAGATAATTCAGAGATCGGACATTATTCTGGTTTTATTCTCTAAGTACCAGAATTGTTTAGAAACTTTCCTCCTATTCAAGTTTGTTTGTTTTAATGTTTAAGACCCACCAAATTGAGCAACATACTGACCAAAAGATAAACTTTGTCATCACTGCATCCATAACTCTAGTCAGACTAACATTCTTTTTTGTTTTATGTAAAAGAAAAATTTCTATTTAGGTGTAAAAGAGAAAAAAAAAATTGTGCTGTTTTATGAGTGATCCTGTACACATTTTCAGGAAGCAGTAATGCAACCCCGTGTGAGGCAAAGGTTTTTGTATGAGACTGTGGCACAGTGTATAACGGGGGCCACAGTGATAAACAGTAATACAAAAACCTATCCTATACTGAGCTGAAGGACAAACTTGATTTAAAGAGGAACAGAGCGACCAGGGATTTTTTTTTTTTTTAACCACACCAAAAACAAAAAAACGAAGTCTGTAAACGAGACTTTTGTGAGTCTTAGTCCGTCCAACAATAATGAACAAAATGGAAAAAAAAGTTCATTTGAGAATCTAATTCCTTTCACATGATTAGATCTCAACTCAATGCACAAATATGAGAAATACCTACAACTATTAGATTGCATTCATTCGTGATAATATCCAGTATGCATAGTGCAGTATTTGTATGGAGCTGTATCACAGTGCAGCATATGGCAGCCACAGTGAAACATCCAATGACAAAAACCCCTTTTTGATATGAAGAGAACTTGCAGCTGATATCAAAAAAACACAGAACACAAAGTGTTAGTACGGCCACCAAAGATGTCTTTCTATAAGTATTAGGTGACAAACTGAAGTATTATGTATATAACACTGTATGTAGGTATTTAATGTTAAGGAATTTACCCTTTGTGAACCATACACATCCGACACAACTCTAAAAACTGTCCTGACGGTGTATAAGATAATTCAGAGATCAGACGTTATTCTGGTTTTATTCTCTGAGTACCAGAAGTGTTTAGAAACTTTCCTCCTATTCCAGTTTATCTTTGTTTTAACGTTTAAGACCCACCAAATTGAGCAACATACTGACCAAAAGATAAACTTTGTCATCACTGCATCCATAACTCTAGTCAGACCAACATTCATCTTTGTTTTATGTAAAAGAAAATTTCTATTTAGGTGTAAAAGAGAAAAAAAATTGTGCTGTTTTATGAGTGATCCTGTACACATTTTCAGGAAGCAGTAATGCAACCCCGTGTGAGGCAAAGGTTTTTGTATGAGACTGTGGCACAGTGTATAACGGGGGCCACAGTGATATACAGTAATACAGAAACCTATCCTATACTGAGCTGAAGGACAAACTTGATTTAAAGAGGAACAGAGCGACCAGGGATTTTTTTTTTTTTTTTTTTAACCACACCAAAAACAAAAAAACGAACTCTGTAAACGAGACTTTTATGTGTCTTAGTCCATCCATCAATAATGAACAAAATGGAAAAAAAGTTCATTTGAGGATCTAATTACTTTCACATGATTAGATCTCAACTCAATGTACAATTGTGAAAAATACCTACAACTATTAGATTGCATTCATTAGTGATAATATCCAGTATGCGCAGTGCAGTATTTGTATGGAGCTGTATCACAGTGCAGCATATGGCAGCCACAGTGAAACATCCAATGACAAAAACCCCTTTTTGATATGAAGAGAACTTGCAGCTAATATCAAAAAAACACAGAACACAAAGTGTTAGTACGGCCATCAAAGATGTCTTTCTGTATGTATTAGGCAACAAACTGAAGTATCATGTATATAACACTGTATGTAGGTATTTAATGTTGGGGGATTTACCCTTTGTGAACCATACACATCCGACACAACTCTAAAAACTGTCCTGACGGTGTATAAGATAATTCAGAGATCAGACGTTATTCTGGTTTTATTCTCTGAGTACCAGAATTGTTTACAAACTTTCCTCCTATTCCAGTTTGTTTGTATTAACATTTAAGACCCACCAAATTGAGCAACATACTGACCAAAAGATAAACTTTGTCATCAATGCTTCCATAACTCTAGTCAGACTAACATTCTTTTTTGTCTTATTGAAAAGAAAAAAATTTGTTCAGGTGTAAAAGAGAAAAATATGTGTTCTGTGTTATGAGTGATCCTGTTAGTGAAAATGTACACATTTTCAGGAAGCAGTAATGCAACCCCGTGTGAGGCAAAGGTTTTTGTATGAGACTGTGGCACAGTGTATGGTGGGAACCACAGTGATATACAGTAATACAAAAACCTATCCTACACTGAGCTGAAGGACAAACTTGATTTTAAGAGGAACAGAGTGACGAGTGAGGGTTTTTTTTTTTAACCACAATAAAAACAAAAAAACGAACTCCGTAGACAACTAGACTTTTGTGAGTCTTAGTCCGACCAACAATAATGAACAAAAGGGAAAAAAAGTTCATTTGGGAATCTAATTACTTCCACATGATTTGATCTCAACTCAATGCACAATTATGAGAAATACCTACAATTATTAGATATCATTCATTCATGATACTATCCAGTATGCACAGTGCAGTTTTTGTATGGAGCTGTATCACAGTGCAGTATATAGCAGCGGCCACAGTGAAACATCCAATGACAAAAACTTCTAGCCTTTGAGAAATGAATCCAGAAACAAGAAAGCTTGTGAAACTTCAGCTGTTTGAACAGAAAAAACAGTTTTTGTATTTCTACAGAATGTCCTTTTGTTCGATGGTTAAGCTGTAAAAAAAAAAAAAGTGACTGGAATTGAGTAATTAGCCCCAAACAGACATAAAGACTATGCATGACATCATGCCAAGGTTTTTGTACGAGTATGTGGCAATGTGGATGGGATGGCAACCACAGTGATACGTAGTCATACAAAAACCTGTTGAGTGATCCAAGGCCCAGAGTCACTGTGTCTTAAATGAAGGATAAAATATCTCCTGAATTTTGCCCAGTAATTTTTCTCCACAAGCCTGGTATATACATCAAATAAAATGAAGAGACAGATATGAGATGGTTTACAATTAACTTATTGAAAAGTTATTACAATCCCTTTTGAGCTGTTGGTCATTAATCAGGGACGTGATAAATAAAGTTACTGCTTTTTCTGAAATTGTAAAAACAAAAAATATATTTATTTTTGACCCAACCCTTTAAATGTAGTGCTGCACTTAACATGTTTAAAAAAGTGTTTTTATCTAGGTCATTTTATAAGGGAAATACAGCCAATTGTTTGTTTTTTTGTTTGTTTTTTTTTACCACAAAAAGTAAGAGTGATATGGTGCACAATAACTGTCATAAAAAGGGTAAAACATCAAATTTTTCATTCATTACTTTTTTAAAAGTCCAGGCTGACGTTGTTAAAGTTATTTGAATGGAAAAAAGTAAGAAAAATGTAAAAAAAATATTATTTTATGAACACTTTTCTGCATGTCCATTTTGGGGACAAAGTAGGCTGGATGTAGCTTAAATACGGAAATTGTCCCTACAAAAAGGATTTAAATGCACTAAAATGGATTTTACTTTTCATCATTGACATGGCCTAAACTCTATTTATTAAAAAAAGATTCTTCATCCAGGTCATTTTATATGGGATTTGGCGATTTTGTGTTTTTTACCATTAAAAGTAACAGTGACATGGTGCACAATAACTGTCATAAAAAGGGTAAAACATCAAATTTTTCATTCATTATTTCTAATGGTCAGGGCTGAAGTTGTTTTAGAGATATGAGTTAAAAAAAAGTCAAGAAAAAAATGTTAAAAAATGATTATTTTATGAACACTTTTCTGCATGTCCATTTTGGGGACAAAGTTGGCTGGATGGCGCATAAAATTAACAGGAATCAAGGGTTTAGAGTCTCACATCAACAACTGCATGATATTCCTTAGCAAATACACTAAAAACAGGCTGCGTTTCTCTTGCTAAAGCACATCCGTCACCCAAAAAATAAGATGTTTTTAAGCTACTAATTACAATGATCTATCCTTTTCCATCTAAATTCAACTGAATACATGACAAAGATATTTCATGTTCAAACTGATTGTTTCTTTGCACTCATTCATTTTGAATTTGATGCTGAGGCTCCCTAAAAAAAAACCTTTTTATCCCTTCCATCGCCCTTCTCTCACTTCACTTTCCTGGTCCTCTTGGTCTCAGTTCAGGTGGTTCTTCACCTGCTTGGGTTCTCATGTTTTCTATTGTTGGGTCGATATCAATGTGTGGCTAATGATGATGTTTATTATTTTCCTGGTAGTCAGCTGTTGGGTCATTGTTTGTTGTATTGGTTTTCTGTAAATCTATCTGCTGTGTATCCTTCAAGGCACTTAGTAAACTGAGTTTTTTTAAAAGGTGCTATATAAATGAACTCTCATTATTTTTATTATTACATGTTCACGAAGTGCTGAAATAAGTATTATTATTTGAAATCAATTTTAGGTTTTTTTTGTCACGACATGAAAGCTATTGAAGAAAATTTTTTTAAGTTTAACACAAAATATTTTAAGAGGACAAATTAGGGAAATAAAGAGGTGTGTCTTATTGTCTGACCTTAGTACTATCATTTGAAATCAATTTTAGGTCAATTGGTCACATGACATGGAAGCTATTGAAGGAAAACAGACTTTTTTGAAAACATCAACCAGTAATTTATTGATGGTCCCTTATTCAACACCCGACGTTGACAGTGGGGGTGTCGAGTAGATTTAACCGCGCTGCTGTTGTTATTCCCAGTTATGGAGAGTGAGAAGACACCGGTAGATCTTCAGTGAATGTCTTTTGAATATCCAACCTAAAACTAACTTCACTGCGGTATTTACATGAAAAAACATTCGTTGCCTCGGCTGACTTTTTTTATACGCACATGTGCCCCTAAATACATTTTTACAATTCGAACACATCTATTTTTCAGTCACAAATGTGAGTGAAATGGTCGCACTGTCTTGCCCTGAGTAAATATATAGTTTTTCGGTCTAAACATTAAATATCTCCTTTTTGTACTGTATTCAGCTGAATATATAAATCACAAATCATTGTATTCTGTTTTTATTCAGCTTCACTGGAGGTGGGGTTTGTGTTTCTATGAAATGACTCTTACTTAAATGACCTTCAATGAAAATAAAAATGAATCCTGTGATACCTCAAGATACTGATTCTTTTGATATGATTAGAACTCATCCTCACCAATCAAATTGTTGTTACAGAACTATCAATAATAGCCACACCAATAGTGTGCCATGGCAGTCAGTGTGCTCCAGTTTTTGTACAGCTTTATACCACTGTGTGGGGTAGCGGCCACAGTGATATATCCTATGACAAAAACCTCTCTTTACTCAGATGAGAATGAGGGTAAATGAAGCTGCTTTACCAGAAACGTGTTCCTTATTGAACCGAGGCACAAAGTCAAACTGTCTGAATAAGGAAGGGGAAGACATTCGCTCAGCTGTATGGAGCCATTATCCATCAACCAAAGAACAGAGATATCCAGAGAATATGGTGTTACAAGTTTTCTGTTGTCAGAAAGCTCATTCAGGTTACGATATCAACATTTGAGCTGGAGTTAAAATTGACAGGTGAAACTTATAAAAATATAAGATGTTATATAATAGTCTATAGTTTGACTGGCACTGGCAGAACAGAAGTTATGTACACAATACTACAGACTATTGCAGAGAAATGATTATTTGTCCATGGCCCTATGCAGGGATGGCCAGCATTTCTCAAACACTGATGCAAAGAGATATTTATCATTACTACTAAGGGGTAAATCCTATCAATGCAAACATTTTCTCCAATCACACCACTTCGTCTATCAACAGTTGACAGACTTTATTTTGTCTTTAGTGTTAATTCAAATCAATCCATCTCTTTATTTTGACTCCTTCCTCACAATCTCAAGCTGAGTCAGTTTGTGTCGTCTGCAAACAAAGTTATTTTTTTAGTTTTCGAGATTACATCTATTGTTTTAATATAAGCTACAAAATAAACAACAATGGCTCCAGCACAGAACCTTGGGGAACTCCACGCTCATCCTTCAGCAGCTCTGTTAAACCACCACAGATAAGTTATTTCCTCCTTTGTACTTTGCATCACAGTTAATAATTTCACATATTGCAAAAATAAAGTTGACATCGAGTTGTCTGCTCACAGTTTATATTATGACAGCAAACTTCAGATTTCAATCAAAACTATTCAATAAGAATCAAGAATCCAAAAACTGAATCAAATGAAATACATTTAAAAACTAAATGCACTTCAATGTGACACATTAAATGACTGAATTCAAATACTGTTACACAAGCCTGTCAGAACAGCAATGGTAATATCTGTGCACTTTGGACTGGCAGTCAAAACTTGTGTAAAATACAGGAAACCTCCATCACAGCAGGTGCTTCCTCATCCAGCTAGTAAACTGAAACCTGAGGCTAAAAGCCACAAGTTCAGAAATGAGCTGCGATGACCCCTTAAATTTCAGGAGACAGTAAGTAAGAGCTACCTGAAATGAACAATTACCACTGTAAAAGTGATACTGTTGTAGTTTCTTCACACTACTGCAGAGTCTGAACCAGGACCACTGGGTTACACCATATGTCAGTCAACAACAACACAACAGCTACAATCTGGAGCACCTGACCTGACTGGAGCAAAAAGCTTCATTGATTGATTGATCGATTGATTTACACGATTTATGCTGCAAGAAAACACAGACAGCGTGACCCAGTAAAGTTCAGTCAACAGTTCTTGCATTCTGCCATTCCAAGCAGGGTGAAACAACACTGCAAATGTGCATGTCTGATAAAATGCTATAGTCACGCTCACTGATAGCTCAATGACTGAAACTGGCCTGAGTGTTCTGCACATGCTCCATAGTTGCTGGATAGCAAGCAAGCCTTGGTAAGAAGCTAGGTACTGAACAAAACCTCCAGAGAAGATGAGACATAAAAAAGATGAACCTGTCGCCATTTTCACCGTTCAACGTACAGTGTGTTAGCCTTGTGCTTATGGGTTTGTTGATTGTTTTGGTGTGTAACCCCCAATAATCACCGCATCCGGAATGGAGGCGATTTTTGCCATCCCCCAATCCCTACCGGATCCATTTGTGAGGCGAATTTGGTGGCGAATTACGGACAGCGGTAATCGTGAGAACTCACAAGAACCCACGGATTCATGTGCAATCGCACGATAATGAGTTGTCTCAATGAAGACAGACACATAGACATATAAGCAGTAGATTGTGTCCTTCCAGAGGAGGAAATCTACTTCCATGCTTCTAGAATCAGCATCTCCTCATCCATGGTGTCATCGGGGTGAAATGACGTCTAAAAACCTTTCACTTGTTCATCTCCGCCTGTTCGCATGGTGTGAAATACAATCCTCCTGAAACATGGAGTGTTTTATTTTGAAAAGAGGCCAGATGTTTTATTTTGTGTCTGTGCCCAACTTGCTGTCCAGCATGGTTTAATCTGTGCTTAATTTATCTGGCATGCTCCGGCGTCCGGGAAAAATAGAACTCTTGCGATCAGCTGCGGAGTCCGGCATTCCGCAGCGGAACAGAGAGAAGCCGGAAGAAATTGACACATTAACTTGAATAGGTATGATCACCTGCTACCAGTGGATACGGCCTTTTCATAACTGTTCCAGATGCGGTAGAAATTGGGGGTTATGTGGTAGATTAACCAGGAAACTGCCCACAAATGGAAGCCAAGAAGTTACCTTATAATCTGCCTTGGCAAAGGTGGGTGGCAAAGTACAAATCTACAGCTTGGTCTTGAGCCATGGTCTATGGCACTCTCTGAGCCCCCAGTATGACAAGACTCTACCTGTGCAGTTGAGGCATTATAAATGGTAAATGGACTTACACTTACATAGCACTTTCTCTAGTTGTCTGAGCACTTAAAACCTCACCGACTGAATGGGAGACAAGTGACTCTACCACTGAGCCACAAGCCAACTGCAATACCATGGGTGCAAGTTCATTTGGGATTCTCAAAACATGGGTGCAGGGTGTGAAAAAGGCAACCACCTCACCTATAAAATGACAGTGACTTCCGTGCTACAGGTCAGGGCACTGTAAGAGCCATGACCATGAGCCCTGAGCATTTGAAAATTGCAATAGAGATTTCTCCTCGGACATTTGAAAAAGCAAAAGAATTTATTTACGCTCAGTGAATATTATCATTTTATCCATGAACCTTTACAATTATTCCACCTGTCGTTATCTTACAATACCACAGACTATGTAGCTAGATATACCTTCTGCTAAGACCAGGTGACAATAAACAGCTCTCGCTGCTTTTCTAGGCTACTTCAACTATGTTAAAGATTGTTTAGTGGAAAGTTTCTCTGGGACCCAACGATGCAAAATTAAAATAAACTATTCACATTGATCCAATTAACAATTCCCTAACTGTACTCTGTAGAGGCTGCTACGAAGCTGCAAAAAAGAAACACTGCAAATCCTAAATTGTGACAAAACGTCTGAATCAAGTCCTGCAAAGTGGAAAAAAAACAGGCTCCAAAAAAAACTGCAACAGGAAATTCAGAGAAAATACAGGTTAAAGGAGCTACCTCCCTGTACTTGCTTTTTTCTGACTTTTGTTGTTTTTGTGGATAAACATTGAAAGATGTCACTCCTACACCATCTTTTTTATTCCCATATTTAACTTTTTTGTAAGCAACAAATTCTGAAACAACATATGATTTTGAGAAATACATTAAATTGTCTTAGTTTCAGCATTTGCATTTCTGTCTTTGCATCATTATATATCAAAACATCATGTGTTTATTATGTTTTGCATCAACTTCATATCATATTTCTTACTAAATAGTAACTTTGTGGACATTGTGTTGTCAACATAACTGAAGGAAATTCAGCTAAATCAATCATATCTGGTTGTGTAAACCCCATGCTGCTGTAACTGATAATAACAAGGGGATGTGGTAAAGAGGAAGTGTACACTGGCAGTTGGCAAACACGCTCAATGTTACATAACTCCCACCACAAACATGGATATCCCAAGGGAAGTGGTTCATAAATTATTCCGGGGGAATAGCTTTAGTCAGTGGAACAGGCATGCTTTATATTGTCTGAATGTATCTGGTATTAGATTTAAAGATGGACTGTAGTGTATCACTGTGATGACTACTTTGACTTATGGGGGAAAGGAACCCAAGTCACAGTTACTTCTGGTAAGTCAAAATACTATCATTCTATTTCCTAATCAAAGTTGAGTTATTTCTAAATTAAAAGTAGATTCATGAATACTGTTGTCAAAATTATGTACAACTTTGACCAAAAACTGAATAGGATCAAAGCAAATGTCGGGTCTATAGAGTGATTCGGCAGTAAAGCAGAGAAATCTGTTAAATAGAAGCAGTCATGTATTTTTGCACTTAACTACCATTGAGACCAATCACTGTGACCACTACTTTGACTACTGGGGAAAAGGGACAACGGTGACGGTCACAGCAGGTAAAATAAGCCTTTTCTGTCCTACCATTGTAAATGTTACTACAGGACTGCTAAAATACTACAATTTGAGACCTCATTGGCACCTGTATCATGTTCAAGGTGCTTGTTTTTGTATGTTAGATGTGTTGACTTATTACACTGTGACAATGCTTTTGACTACTGGGGGAAAGGAACGACAGTGACGGTCACAGCAGGTAAAATAACGGTTAAAATTCATTTGTAGTGATTACACTGTTGAAAATAGAATAATGTGACCTCTTTGCCGAGGAAGTTTGAGGTACCTGTTTTTGTATACTTGATGCTTTGACATACAACACTGTGACGGTGCTTTTGATTACTGGGGTAAAGGAACAACGGTTACAGTCACATCAGGTAAGCCAATTTCTCTTCAACTTTCTATTTTGTAAACTTTAAAGTAAATTTGTTTTTTTTTTTCGTTTTTTCTATGGGTGACAAACCTGTCTGGAATGGTGTATGTTAATATTGTTAAGTTGTGGAAGGTATTTCTAGATCTATTTTCTGGGGGGTTATTTATGAGGCCAATGTTGCAGCGAGAAAAGGGCAGATTATGATAAAATCACAAATGATGGAAGATGTAGATGTCCAGGAACGAGGTTTTTGTATGTAGTCCATGATAAGTTGTTAAACTGTGACTACTACGCTTTTGACTACTGGGGCAAAGGCACGATGGTCACCGTCACTTCAGGTATGTATTTTATATTTGTTCTTAAATAGAGTGTATTTTATTGTGATTATAACTTTCTGCCACTTAAAATTGTTCAAAAAGAAGTCGGTCGATATGACAGCTTTACATTTTTGTGGAAGTGTCACAAGGACTTTGTTCACTGTGATAGCTGGGATGCTTTTGACTACTGGGGCAAAGGCACCATGGTCACTGTCACTACAGGTATGAATTTTTACGTTTCCAAACATTAAATGAGTTTCTTTTTTTATACCGATGCAATGTTGTCTTTTTAATGTGATCGAAGTAGTGACTGGTGATAACGTATGTTAATGGGTAATTATGACAACTTTTTCCTCACACTAAATTGTTTAAAAAGGAGTTGGTTGATATGACAGCTTTACATTTTTGTGAAAGTATCACACCGACTTAGTTCACTGTGATTACTGGGAAGCTTTTGACTACTGGGGTAAAGGCACCATGGTCACTGTCACTTCAGGTATGAATTTTTACGTTTCCAAAAAGTAAAAAAATTTTTTTTTTTTAAATACCAATGCAATGTTGTCTTTTTAATGTGATCGAAGTAGTGACTGGTGATACAGCGGGTTAAAGGGTTTGTAGCCTGACACATGACTGATAAAACGCTTTTAATTCCTGTTTGATACAATCACTTGAAAAAAAGTCTGTTAAAAGACACGCATTTCGCTGAAATTTTTAACTCTTGCCAGAAACAAAATCTTAGGCACAAGTCGGTGGGTATCACAGTATCAAGTTTTTGTTTTAAGTCCTATCGAACTTTGTTCACTGTGATAACTGGGCTTTCGACTACTGGGGTAAAGGGACCACGGTCACCGTCACTTCAGGTATGTGTTTTTGGTATTTCTGAACAGTGAACAAAATTTCTTATTTGATTACTTATGCAGTAATATATTTTTTTTTACTGTGGTCACATGTAGAGGCCAGTGGCAACACAGCTTTAAGTATTTGTCACCTTGCAAAAAAAAAGGGTTAAAAGTACATTGGTTAGTTGTAGGTTTTACTTTGATTTGAAATGTTATCAAAGTTGGTGGTTATTGCAAAATTGAGTTTTTGTGAGAAGTCCTCCTCGGCTTTGTTCACTGTGATTACTGGGGTGCTTTTGACTACTGGGGGAAAGGCACGATGGTAACAGTGACATCAGGTAAGATTTACCACTCAAAAAGATCTTTTGTTAAAACCTCAGACTTTAATGCATTAATTTTGAGTTTTGCTTCCTGACATAAATTGCTTTCACGTGTTGCAGTGTGTTTTATAGTGTTGTCTAGACTATAAAAAATGCAGATAGTATTTTTCTTAGACAACTTGCGGGTGAAAGTTAATTTATAAAAATATTGATATGTAAAACTAAGTTACTGTATTTTGTTTAAGTGAAATACAGTCAGTAGGCATAATTAAGGTTTACGGTTCGTTTGCACTAAACATTAGTAGACAGCTTTTTTACACTCGCAGTACAGTAATTTAGCACAGTGTTACGATGCTTCTTTTGACTACTGGGGAAAAGGTACAACGGTTACTGTTACATCAGGTAAGAAAAATTTAACGTCAAATAAATGCCTTTAATTGAACATGATTTACACAGTTTAATGAATTAAATGCCATACATTTATTTATGCCGTGATTGTAGAAATGTGCCGCTCATTAAATTCTTTAAAAATTATTAATTACCACCATGGAATTTAAATAATAAGCACATTAATTTTGTGAAAAGAGAATTGTAGCCGTACATAATGGAGGGCCATCAGTTTAACAAACAACATCTGAAAAAGTGAATGAGGAGTATGAATGGTACGAAGGTCACTTTCTACGTGTGAAACATTTCAAGGAAAAGGTATTAAAATGTAGTCCTTGATGAAATCCTGTTGTGGGTTTTTACGAGTGTTTGATAAATAATTCTGTTATGACTAGTTCTCTGTTAAGGTATTTTAATGACACCACTGTTTGTCTTTGTCAGCCACATCAACTGGACCAACTGTGTTTCCTCTGATGCAATGCGACTCTGGGACTGAAGCCACGGTCACTCTTGGCTGCCTTGCCACCGGATTCTCGCCCTCCTCATTGACCTACACATGGAACAAAAACGGAGTTGACTTGACTGACTTCATCCAGTATCCCCCAGTGAGGAAGGATGACCTTTATATGAGAATCAGTCAAATCCAAGTGAGCCGTCAGGACTGGGACAGGAGAGACACCTACAAATGCATCGCCACACATCCAGCAGGAACAGCACAGGGAGTTGTAATCAAGCCACGTAAGACCCATGCTAAGTCTTATAAAAATGTTCTGACAGCAGTTTGTTTATAATGATGCAGGTTAAAAAAGAAAAATGTTTGACAATTTTTACTTTTTTGTAGTTGAATTTGTCATTGAAACATCATCAAAAAATGTTCATGTGGTAAAACTGTTCATGCTTGATGGGGCCTGCTGTTGTCAGGGAGCCGCAGCAGAACAGTTTCAAAAACATTCAAAATATCAACATTTAGTAGTTTACTGTAAATTAAGTGCTTTGACTACTACTACAACTAATAATTTTAATTATAATAACGACTATTATAATAATAATCATATTTACACTATTAATAAAAACATAATGTTGAAATCATTTAACATTAAAACATTCTTAGTATTCTCTTTTTAATTGAGTCCTTTTAGGCGCTTTTATCAGAGGTAGACTAACGCCCACTATTTAAACTTTCTTCTGGGTTTAGGGTTAGAGGAAAAAAATAGTGTAATTGTTTCACAATATTTTATAGTCAATTACATTCAGACAGCAATAAAAAAACATAAAAAAAGAGCATAAAATTTCAAAAATTATTAACATCTTTGTTAATATAGTGCGAAATATTTAAAATCAGTATTTTTATCCTATATAGTGAACCTGGCAGATAAACTTAAACAGTGAAGTGGAATGACAAGGTTGACACTTTCTCACATACATTTCGCTGCTAACTTAATCTATTTTATTCTTTACTAATATTCTTCATGTCCTCTGCGCCTGTTAAAGACTAGATTGTTGCAATGTGCACCGCTTCTTTCCATCCTCTGCATAATCAAAGTTATGCAGATAGATGGAACTTGTATGTTGATGATTTATGTACAAGGTAATCCATGTCCGCTTGCTCGAGCAGTCAATGTATATGCAGAAGCAAGCGATAAAGTAAAGCTGTAAAGATAGTTCTAATTTCTTCTTGACTTTAATTTCAAAACAAGCTAAAATTAGCATTAGCATTGATATGAGGTGATGTACCCACATGTATTCATTCAGTAGAACAAAAAGTAAACTGGTAAATTCAGATGATCTACAGGTCAATTCTAAATCTAGATTACACAAAAACTAAAGCACTTTGTTAACTTTGGCTTCTGCATATATATGTGTATAATTCCCTGCTTGCGCATACATATATTTGTGTATATCTTTGTTTTACAGCGGAACTCTTTGAGTTGCCAACTCTCAAAGTGTCTCACTCATATACTGAAGGGGACAAGGAGATTTTCTTCTCATGCTTTGCCAAAGATTTTTCACCAAAGAATTATGGCTTCAAATGGCTGAAAAATGAAGCGGTAGTCCCCAATGAAAAATATGTGATCCAAACTCCCCGCCACGAGAGACAGACAGACAATGGGACTCTGTACAGTGCAGCAAGTTTACTCACAGTGCCATCCAGTGAGTGGATTCCAGATACTACATTTAGATGCATATTTGAGGGGAAAGATGAAAGTGGACCCATTTTCAAGAATGCCTCTGTCACTTATGTAGACACATCTAAGCGTGAGTAAACTGATACTTTTTCTTGATATATAAATACTGTATAACTTTAATATCTGTCATTTTGCATCCATTTCTGACTGAATAAATCTCCTCTTGTTCCTTACTCCAACAAAGCGTGTCCCAGTGGAGACATTAGCATAAATATTGTTGACCCTTCATTGGAGGACTTGTTCACAAATGGAAAGGGGTCACTGGTATGTCAGGTCACGGCCAATGGTGGAGTGGAAAAGATTTACTGGGAGGACGAGCGAGGACAGGATATCGCTGATGCCGAGAAGAAAATCCCTTCAGGTGGGAAAGGCCTATACAGCCTTCCACTTGAAATCTCCTATGACGAATGGCACAGGGGAATAAAACCTACGTGTGTTGTCTCACGCTCAGACTCTGTAGACCCAGTCAAGAAAACTTATAAGAGGGACCTTGGTAAGTACTCTATTTGGTACTTGTGCTCTGAAACTTGTTTTAGATTCTTCTTGTCATATTTGATATACATGACTTTTGAGAGGGGTTCAGTCACAGAGATTTCCTGTAGCTGTGTGTTCTCCAAGGCAAAAGGCTTAATTGTTCTCTCATGCTTGCAGGAGGATCAATTCAGCGTCCATCAATGTTCATGCTGCCCCCATTAGAGCATACTAAAAAGGACATGGTGACTCTGACTTGCTATGTGAAAGACTTCTCCCCTAAGAATGTTTGGGTGTCTTGGCTTGTTGATGATGAGGAACCAAACTCAGAGTATGAGTTCCATCAAACAGAGCCTCTAGAAAACGGGGAAACCTATTCGGTTTATGGCCAGTTATCTCTCAGCCTTGAACAGTGGAAAACTGGTGGGGCAGTGTACAACTGCGTAGTATACCACGAGTCTCTGACCAACACGACTAAGGCTGTTGTCAGGTCTATTGGGTACAAGTACAATGACAACACCAACATGGTCAACCTCAACATGAACATCCCTGAATCGTGCAAGGCCCAGTAGATGTTTTTTGTCTCTCCGTCTGTTTTGCTGTTTGTTTAATGTTTGTTGCTTGTTATTTGACAGTATTTGTCTTTTAAATGCAAAATCAAAATAAAAAAAAACACTCTGAACTCTGTTGATGTCTGTTGCATGTCGTTTATGTCTTCACTGCACCAGTATTTTGGCCTTTTTGTGTCCAAGTGTTTCATCACTAAGCTCTTTTACTGCAACACAAACTGCTGTTACATATTAACATGATTAATTCAAAATATTTTTATCTAGTCAAACTGTCAGTCTTGCTTTGTAGTGACTAGAATAACAACCACTTGTTACAAAAAAGTCTATTATCTTGACTTTTCTCTAGTTGTGTATTTAAACGTGTTTGTGTGACTCTGTGTGTGTGTGTGTGTGTGTGTGTGTGTGTGTCTCCGTGTATACGTACACCTGTTACCTCCTCTGGGTCTTGCAACACCAGATCATCGCATTAGGTTTGACTCCTGTACAGTAAAATGTCACGTACACTGATTTACAAGCCACAGCATTAATGAAGTCTTTCAAAAGCAATTCAGGGTCATCAAACGACAACTTGAACGAATCTAAGAAAACATGAGAGAAATGAAACACTCCTATCAATGCCAGAACTAACGTTAATTTGACAAAAAAAAAAAAAAAAAAAAAAAGATGACGAGAAATATTATACAACAAAGAAATGGCAATGTCAACGGTTAACATATTGTCAAAAAAGAATGTAGTGAAATCATGACAAAGGCAATACAAAATCCGCTTGTCAGAAACAAGTGTATGCCAGGTTCAAATTCTTGCTGCCTCCATGCATCTTTTCAAGACATTGAGGACTTTTTACTGATGCATATCAGAGACAAACCACAATTAGTTAGTGAGGATAACTTTAATAGCTCATGTCAAAGCGAGTACATAAAATATCATTGGCGATGATGATGTAGTTGAGAGTACTGTGAAGTGGATGTCTGTCCAGCAGACATGACACAGTCAGGGACTATGTCAAGAGCAGGATATAGCCCTGCACACGAGGTCCGGTCAGACATAAAGTCCACTATCCATTGCTCTTATTTGGACATTAATGTTCACTGCACCCTCTTGCATTGAAAAGCTGCTTTTTGGATTGTTCAAAGTATTAACCCAAAAATTCCTCTTAACTACTTCCAGACTTCGAACAATGGAACAGTGCCTGGGAGATAGAAAAAGATAACATGGTTGAAGCAGCCCTCACCTTCATCCTTCTCTTCCTCATCACTCTGCTTTTCACCATCGGA
The DNA here is from genome assembly GCA_962446985.1 of Xyrichtys novacula. Lineage (NCBI taxonomy): Eukaryota > Metazoa > Chordata > Actinopteri > Labriformes > Labridae > Xyrichtys > Xyrichtys novacula. The sequence goes on along the minus strand of OY660879.1, from coordinate 28,326,624 downwards.
ACCACTGCTTTCAAGGTACAGAGTTTATATTGATAAATTGAGAGCGATAAAACCGAATAGATGGTTTAATGTACTTAGACAGAGTTTAATACATTTGTTCACAGTTTAAAAGGCAACTAAAATATTGACCCATCATGGTTTAATGCCTGAAGATCAATGAACATCTAATCTATATTTATTAAATAGTTTTTGACAGTTTTGACACTGACTTACAGTTATCAGTAAGTCTGACATTATAATAATGATATCTGGTAAAGACTGATAGCTCTGTGTTTTGGTGATGTTTTATCTTGCAGTTGTTTCTTACAGAGTGTTTTGTGTAACAATGTTATAAGTATTTATTTTTACTTTAATTGGGGGGACAGAGCTTTCTCCGCTGCCACCCCCGCCCTCTGGAATTCCCTTTCCAAACCCATCCGAGACTGTACAGACCCCCATATTTTCATATCACTCCTAAAAACACACCTTTTTAAATTGGCTTTTAACCTGTGAACTGTTCTTTTATTGTCCTTTACTATTGTGTCTTTTTTAACCTTCTACACTGTTGGTCTTATTACTCAAAATTTTCTGTATTTTAAATTGTGTTTTTCTTGTAAAGCATCTTAGAGCACCTGTAAAGAGCATTATACATAAAATTTATTATCATTACTATTATTATTAGTTATCTCAAAGTTTTATTGGGTGATTTTTAGACTTATTTATTTGACACAAACGAAACAGAATCCAGCTCAGCCATTTTTTAGCCATAGATTGATCAATTTGAAGTATGCTTGTTTTAATGACTTATCACAATATTACAGTTTGTCTCTCCTTAGAAAACAATTTGTTAATTAAGACTGTAAAGTTTCCATTTTTACGAAAAGGTCAAGTGTACATTTATTACATTTTATGTTTACGTTGAATTTTACTTACATGTATGTATGTGTGTATGTGTTTCATTTGCAGGTGAAATGAAACAAGGTGAACTCTATATGATATATTTTCTTGATATTTTAATGAACTCAGTATCATGTAAGTAATCGCTGTTTTCATCTTTAAGTTTTGAGATGTCAAAAAAAAAGTGTTTAATTGAAGTTGACCATCAATGTCATTCTGCAGCCTGTTGTCTTTCTTTTGATTGTTCATACTGTCCGCTGTTTAACCAATAAAGTTTTCATTACTCTTATTTCTTGTGATAATCTCTTTCACTATTTATTAATGTATCAATTACCTCCCCAGCATCATCCAGAGACAACCTCATGAGATTTAACATGTAAATGTGAAAATTGCTACAGTTGGTTTGATTCTCAAGTTTATTATTATTAGAACTGAGAACTCAAGCCTTCTACAAATTATTTTAAAATGTATGTAAACTGATGTGAGATATTTAAATGCACAGTCTGTTTCTCTTACTGGCATAACCACACCTCACACCTGGTGTCTGTGATGCACCGTTGCTCCTAGCGTTGTTTCACTTCTGTAATTTGGTCCTTTTTTGGGAGCTGGGTGTTACACAACGCTTCTGCTTGCTGCTAACTGATCACTCTACCATGTCATACTGTTGTATCTGTGCAACAGTCATTCAGCCTTATCTCCACATGACTGTTAAGACACAGTTTTAAAATACAACTCTGCCACCTAGCCTAGGTAAACAAATATAAAATAAGCCATGAGATGAAAAGAATCTGAAGGTACGTATTTATTACAGCATAATTCTCCTGATATTTTCTGCACATGGGGCATTGGAAAGTCATAATAAAATATCATCTTTTTTCTCATAGAACCCCGGATTGTTTCTCCAAACATCACATTACAACCTGTCTGGGATGGTAAACCGAAAACCTTGAGACTCAAATGCACACTAAGCGACTTCTTTCCAGAAAAACTTGATGTGGAGTGGCTCGAGAACAACAAGCCTCTAGGGAATTTACCTATCCAAAAGAAGGTGCAGACTGTGGATAAAGAGAATGAAAAATTATTCAGTCTGAGCAGTGAGATCACACCAAGAAGCACGGAGTGGGCAAAAGGCGCAAACTTTTCATGCAAGGCCCGTCACAACAGCATTGAATATAGAAAGACAATAAATGTCTGTCAAAGTACGTAAACACAAAACAAAAGAATGCTACAAACTATGCCTAATGAGAGAGATAAGCCATTTAAAGTTAGTTCATTACATCGCTTCTCTGTTTTGTTTTTTCTGAAGTCCACAGTGGAAACCCTCTTATCATCCACTTGGAGACTCCCAGCTTCAAGACAGTTATGACAGCTACATCCATGGTGCATGCTACCTGTTCAGTCCTCCATGAGTCTGATGCCACACTGACCTGGCAGATGGATGGGAGACCTCCATCCACAAACCAAGTGACTCTCTCCTCTAATACGAGTCATATTATTAGCACTCTCAGCGTTGAATCCAGCCGCTGGAAAAAACTGAAACAGGTCACATGTAAAGCTGAACATCCCTGTGTCCCCACCACTGAGCAAACTAAACCGGTTTCAGGTAAGAAGGAAAGGAAACTATACAAAAGATATTTGTGTTGGTGGGTGATCGAATGCCTCACTTGCTCATTGATAGAACAGTGACCAAATGAAAAAAGGCCTTACACCCCTGTTTGCCTCTGCATGTTCTAGGGCCTGCAGACACACCTACAGTGGAGATCAGCAGATCACTCCCAGATTTACTCAAAGGGGACAGTGCTGTGCTGGAGTGTCAGATCACAAAGAGTTCCTCCAGTGACTTCTTTGTCACTTTCCAAGCTCAAGATGAAGACATGCCAGGGAAACTGTGGGTGGCTCTTCATGAGGCCCCTGGCCCTCATCTGATCACCAAACGCTTCACTGTGCCTACCAGTTACAGGACAAATGGCACAACCTTTACGTGCAAAGTCAGTACAGGCTTCTCTGGCTTTTACAAATCAGGACCTACAGGCAACATTTTTGGTGAGTAGTATTTCCTTGACTTATCTTTTTTTTAACCATCTGTACTGGAACCCCTTTTTAAAAATGAGCAGCATAACATATAGGTTTTTTTTTTTTATCTGTTCATATCATTCAAGGTGACCCATCAATGAAGCTTCTGTTGATGCCTGCTGAAGAGTCAGGACATCAAAAATTGCTGTGCTCTGGTCAAGGATTTCACCCACAGATTCAATGGTTTCCTGAGTCTGCAACTGCAACCCAGGACATCAGCATGGGTGCAGATGGACTTGTGACTGTACTAAGTCAGCTTTCAGTTCCTCAGGCAGACTGGAAGACAGGGAAGAACTTCACTTGTGAAGTCTCTGACAAGTCTAAAGAAAACAAAATCAGGAGGGAGATCAGCCTCTGTAAAGGTACAACTGAGTAATGATAACAACCTGGTAAAAATGCAGCATCAGTCAAAATTGTCTCATTAAATATTTATAAGATAAACTATTGAGTAAACCTAATTAAACTTTTTTTAAGATTAAAGATATTTTCAAGTTGTTTTTGTTTGTTCTCTTGTCCAGCTTGTTCTTCTATTTCCCCAACTATCCACTTGGAGACTCCCAGCTTCAAGACAGTTATGACAGCTACATCCATGGTGCCTGCTACCTGTTCAGTCCTTCATGAGTCTGGTGCCACACTGACCTGGCAGCTGGATGGGAGACCTCCATCCACAGACCAAGTGACTCTCTCCTCTAATATGAGTCATATTTTCAGCACTCTCAGTGTTGAATCCAGCCGCTGGAAAACACTGAAACAGGTCACATGTAAAGCTGAACATCCCTGTGTCCCCACCACTGAGCAAACTAAACAGGTTTCAGGTAAGAAGGCGAGGAAACTGGAGATACATATTTTGTGTTGGTGGGTGATCAAATGCCTCACTTGCTCATTGATGGAACAGTGACCAAATGAAAAAAGGCCTTACACCCCTGTTTGCCTCTGCATGTTCTAGGGCCTGCAGACACACCTACAGTGGAGATCAGCAGATCACTCCCAGATTTACTCAAAGGGGACAGTGCTGTGCTGGAGTGTCAGATCACAAAGAGTTCCTCCAGTGACTTCTTTGTCACTTTCCAAGCTCAAGATAAAGACATGCCAGGGAAACTGTGGGTGGCTCTTCATGAGGCCCCTGGCCCTCATCTGATCACCAAACGCTTCACTGTGCCTACCAGTTACAGGACAAATGGCACAACCTTTAAGTGCAAAGTCAGTGCAGGCTTCTCAGGCTTTTACAAATCAGGACCTACAGGCAACATTTTTGGTGAGTAGTATTTCCTTGACTTGTCTTTTTTTAACCATCTGTACTGGAACCCCTTTTTAAAAATGAGCAGCATAACATATAGTTGTTTTTTTTTATCTGTTCATCTCATTCAAGGTGACCCATCAATGAAGCTTCTGTTGATGCCTGCTGAAGAGTCAGGACATCAAAAATTGCTGTGCTCTGGTCAAGGTTTTCACCCACAGATTCAATGGTTTCCTGAGTCTGCAACTGCAACCCAGGGCATCAGCATGGGTGCAGATGGACTTGTGACTGTAATAAGTCAGCTTTCAGTTCCTCAGGCAGACTGGAAGACAGGGAAGAACTTCACTTGTGAAGTCTCTGACCAGTCTAAAAACAACAAAATCAGGAGGGAGATCAGCCTCTGTAAAGGTACAACCAAGTAAAGAGAACAATCTAGTTAAAATTTAGTATCAGTCAAAAATGCCCCAGTAAATTATTCAAAAGATAAACTATTGAGGAAACCCCCACAAGCTTTGTTCCATTATCAAGATTTTCAAGTTGTATTTGTTTGTTTTCCCGTTCAGCTCGTTCTTTCATCTCCCCAACTATCCACTTGGAGACTCCCAGCTTCAAGACAGTTATGACAGCTACATCCATGGTGCCTGCTACCTGTTCAGTCCTTCATGAGTCTGGTGCCACACTGACCTGGCAGCTGGATGGGAGACCTCCATCCACAAACCAAGTGACTCTCTCCTCTAATACGAGTCATATTATCAGCACTCTCAGCGTTGCATCAAGCCGCTGGAAAAAACTGAAACAAGTCACATGTAAAGCTGAACATCCCTGTGTCCCCACCACTGAGCAAACTAAACAGGTTTCAGGTAAGAAGGAAAGGAAACTGGAGATACATATTTTGTGTTGGTGGGTGATCAAATGCCTCACTTGCTCATTGATGGAACAGTGACCAAATGAAAAAAGGCCTTACACCCCTGTTTGCCTCTGCATGTTCTAGGGCCTGCAGACACACCTACAGTGGAGATCAGCAGATCACTCCCAGATTTACTCAAAGGGGACAGTGCTGTGCTGGAGTGTCAGATCACAAAGAGTTCCTCCAGTGACTTCTTTGTCACTTTCCAAGCCCAAGATACAGACATGTCTGGAAAGCTGTGGGTGGCTCTTCATGAGGCCCCTGGCCCTCATCTGATCACCAAACGCTTCACTGTGCCTACCAGTTACAGGACAAATGGCACAACCTTTAAGTGCAAAGTCAGTACAGGCTTCTCTGGCTCTTCCGAATCAGGACCTACAGGCAACATTTTTGGTGAGTAGTATTTCCTTGACTTGTCTTTTTTCACCATCTGTACTGGAACCCCTTTTTAAAAATGAGCAGCATAACCTATAGGTGTTTTTAATATGTTCATCTCATTCAAGGTGACCCATCAATGAAGCTTCTGTTGATGCCTGCTGAAGAGTCAGGACATCAAAAATTGCTGTGCTCTGGTCAAGGATCTCATCCACAGATTCAATGGTTTCCTGAGTCTGCAACTGCAACCCAGGACATCAGCATGGGTGCAGATGGACTTGTGACTGTACTAAGTCAGCTTTCAGTTCCTCAGGCAGACTGGAAGACAGGGAAGAACTTCACTTGTGAAGTCTCTGACAAGTCTAAAAACAACAAAATCAGGAGGGAGATCAGCCTCTGTAAAGGTACAACCAAGTAATGATAACAACCTGGTAAAAATGCAGCATCAGTCAAAATTGTCTCGATAAATATTTACAAGATAAACTATTGAGTAAACCTAATTAAACTTTTTTTAAGATTAAAGATATTTTCAAGTTGTTTTTGTTTGTTCTCTCGTCCAGCTTGTTCTTCTATTTCCCCAACTATCCACTTGGAGACTCCCAGCTTCAAGACAGTTATGACAGCTACATCCATGGTGCATGCTACCTGTTCAGTCCACCATGAGTCTGATGCCACACTGACCTGGCAGCTGGATGGGAGACCTCCATCCACAGACCAAGTGACTCTCTCCTCTAATATGAGTCATATTGTCAGCACTCTCAGCGTTGAATCCAGCCACTGGAAAACACTGAAACAAGTCACATGTAAAGCTGAACATCCCTGTGTCCCCACCACTGAGCAAACTAAACAGGTTTCAGGTAAGAAGGCGAGGAAACTGGAGATACATATTTTGTGTTGGTGGGTGATCAAATGCCTCACTTGCTCATTGATAGAACAGTGACCAAATGAAAAAAGGCCTTACACCCCTGTTTGCCTCTGTATGTTCTAGGGCCTGCAGACACACCTACAGTGGAGATCAGCAGATCACTCCCAGATTTACTCAAAGGGGACAGTGCTGTGCTGGAGTGTCAGATCACAAAGAGTTCCTCCAGTGACTTCTTTGTCACTTTCCAAGCTCAAGATGAAGACATGCCAGGGAAACTGTGGGTGGCTCTTCATGAGGCCCCTGGCCCTCATCTGATCACCAAACGCTTCACTGTGCCTACCAGTTACAGGACAAATGGCACAACCTTTACCTGCAAAGTCAGTACAGGCTTCTCAGGCTTTTACAAATCAGTACCTACAGGCAACATTTTTGGTGAGTAGTATTTCCTTGACTTGTCTTTTTTTAACCATCTGTACTGGAACCCCTTTTTAAAAATGAGCAGCATAACATATAGTTTTTTTTTTTAATCTGTTCATATCATTCAAGGTGACCCATCAATGAAGCTTCTGTTGATGCCTGCTGAAGAGTCAGGACATCAAAAATTGCTGTGCTCTGGTCAAGGTTTTCACCCACAGATTCAATGGTTTCCTGAGTCTGCAACTGCAACCCAGGACATCAGCATGGGTGCAGATGGACTTGTGACTGTACTAAGTCAGCTTTCAGTTCCTCAGGCAGACTGGAAGACAGGGAAGAATTTCACTTGTGAAGTCTCTGACAAGTCTAAAAACAACAAAATCAGGAGGGAGATCAGCCTCTGCAAAGGTACAACCAAGTAAAGAACAATCTTAGCAATCCAGTTAAAATAATCCAGAATTATATAAGCGTCATAAATTTGGAAGTCAGTCAAGATTGTGACTTGACAGGTGTTGCATCTTTCATTTTTGACTGTCTTGTCTCCTTTCACAGTTAGTCCCACATCATCTCACTCAATTGGCATCTATGTTATGGGACCACCATTACAGGAGATTGAGGGCAAGAGACAGGTTACCGTCACCTGTTTTTTGGTTGGCCTACTTCTTGAAGATTTCACCATCACCTGGAAAGTAGACGGGAACATAAATAATCTCCATGTTCGTACTACGCCATCAGTAAGTCACAGCAACGGGACGGAAACTTTGCAGAGCTTCCTTAATATCACAGTGGAGGACTGGAATGCTTATAAACAAGTGTCCTGTGAGGCAAGGCACCTATGTTCCACCCAGAGCTATGAGGATCACATCAGCAAAAGCAAAGGTACTTATATAAATTCCATATCAAAATTTCAAGCTGCTTTTAATTCAGAGGGCTAAACACAGTTCAAAAAGGCAGGCCATGTATCAGAAGCCCACCATGAACATCATACATTCTTAGCAATATTTTAGCCAGTCAACTAAGAGTACCATTCAAGTAAGGAATGGATTTCATATTTTTTTATAAATGTATGAGCAACAGCAACATGGAAGGCTGTATGATGTTGTGACTTAAAACACTGGATGACTCCACTTTGTCATGCAACAAAAACCCACCAGCTCCTCGTTCTTCATGGCTAATGCAAAAGAAGAGCACGGTAATGTCTGACAAAGAGCATCTCTTTAACAGCTGTGCAAAGTCAGCCAACCAGTGAAATGCATGAAACGCTGCTGCGCCACAAACAATAACACAACATCAGAGAAGACTTTATCAAGCTGCAGATCCATAGTGAGAGTACTCCCACAATCAGCTGCACCTCATCTCTTTAATGCTATGGTAATTTTTGGCAACCACTTATCTAGTACATGTGCAGAGGTCCATTTTAGTATTTCTATCCACGGCCCACACACAGTACAACACACAAGGATCACAGACAGGTCAAGACAGTGAGCTGTTGCAGGTGGAAGTTACTCTTAACAGGCTGGGGGAGCATGTGAAACAAGGTGCTAAGGGACAAGGAGCTTAGTAAAAGCGACTGTGCACCACCTGTAACCTCTCCACCCGTCGTCTCTACCTTTTAATGTAGGTTTTGGAGTTACCATATGAGGGCTGAACCACGTGAAGTTAATGTAGGAAGTCTCTGATTTACCAGCAGCACAAAAACCTTTATGACCCTAATAAAAACTAAAAATGTATGGTTATAATTTTGCTTGGTGTCCATAAAAAAACTCTGAATTTGTCTTGTGTTTCCCTAGACATGAAGCAACCAACAGTGAAGATCATACAGCCAAGTGCTACTGAAGCTTCTACATCCAACAGCCTCACACTAAACTGCCTGGTTTCTGAATTTTTCCCATCTAATATTATAGTTTACTGGGAGGAAAATGGTGAGATACTCCCTTCAACTGACTACACAAACAGTCCTGTGTGGCAGTACACCGGGAGCAACACTTTCTCAATGAGCAGCAGACTAAATATCACCCAATCTGCGCACAAGAAGTCAACATATTCTTGCATTGTCAAACATGAGTCATCTGAAACGCCTCTTGGAAACTCGATAAAGGATGTGTTTGGTGAGCTGAGAATGTATGTTTATTATTTAACTATAGTTTAATTATGATATTCTCAACACCATAGTAATGCTGTCCAAAGAATTTGTACACTCTAGAGCCCACTGACATTTTGGTTATTGAAAAAGAGCTGTGTTGGAACTGGGAGAAAAACTGGCTGTAAAATATTTTGCTCTCTTTGAGGTGAAACTACAGAGGCTTGTAAAAAAGTACAGGTCCTAATGAAATAACTCAAATTGGTTGAAACTCTATTTTACAGCATAAATTTATGGAATTTCTTTACATTAATGATGCACCCTCTGTTGATGTCCTTAGCCTGCTTGCTGGTTAGTTTTAGTATGACTTGTGCATTGTTATTGTTTTATGTGTGTCTCTAGCTCTTTTTATTAAATCTTTGACAATTATGAGTATCTAAAAGATCTTTCTCTGATTCTTTTACAGGCGTCTTGGATAGTTGTAATTTCTTAGATGACATTATGCACGCTGCCAGACACCAAGACACAGATGTGGACAGCTGGTATATGTCTTTAACGTTCCTCATTTTTTTCCTCATCTCCATCATCTACGGTATCCTTGTAACCCTGATTAAGGTAAGACACAGCCTTCTTATATGGTCTATTTCATTTCATTTCGGTTACATCAGTCTTTGCAATCTTCATTTTATTTTATTCTGGAACTTAAATGTGTTGGGAGTTAGCATTGAAGTCATTTCTTGTGTTCCTCTTGCAGACTAAATGATGAGGATCAGAGGACGGATCCACTTTCACAACTCATACGTCAAGTTCTAGGGAGTTTTAATGGATCTTATCAACCTTTAAGCGGGAAATTTAATCTTTTTTTTATAAATCCTTTCAATAGACTGTACATAGTGAACAACAAATGTTCAACAAATGTTCATTTCTTTTCTACAAGCTTGTTTTAGATTTGGTATTGTTAAACTCGTACATGTTTGCAGAATTAAAGGAAACATGTTGCAACTGAATAAATGAACAACGTGAATCATGCATTAAATTCTAAACTGTAGTGATTATACCCCTGTTACCAAGAAACTTGTAACCACTGAATTCAATGCATTAATCACAATAAAGATTTCAACATGTGGAACAAAGGCTGTCACTACCATCGTCATTGATTACCATAAAAAATGTCACAGATTTCTTCAAAGACAAATTTATAATCCAGGACCTTAGTTCAGTCCATAACTGCTGTACTACCCAGTTTAACCACAAGAGTGAGACAAAGCTTCATACACTGAAGTGATGAGTGGCGCCCTACATGTTAAATACAAGTTGAGAAGTCATACAAAAGATATTGTCAAGTCTGAACTTGACCAAATAAATAACAGCGGTGCATTCACATGAAAAACAGACTGTTTTTAGTCACCTTTGCTGCACCTACACATACACACACACACGCAAACACACTTTCAATGTGTGCACACTCTGTCTTTGAGTTAGAACTGAGTGTTTGTGTCTGCATTTGTGTACCTTGTGGGTTTAAAGGAATTCACATCTGGGAGGGATGGCACTCAGCACATCCAGGGTTGCTATTGGCTGCCTCTGAAGTGATCTGGCACTGTGTGTGCTCTGATTGGCTGGGGACCCTGTGGCTGCCAGCCCAAATCTATGACGCTGTTGCTGGGATGGAGTCCCTCCATGCTGCTGCCATGCTAAGTGCCAAGGGACCAGCAACAGGAAAAGCAGGACACTATGCCCAGCAGGCTGTCTTCAAGAGTGTTTCCCTGTCCAACACAGCACATACTCTCACATCAACTTGAGCCAGACCCCCTCCCTTTGGGTCCTTATTTGACCCCATGGCTGAGTCAACATTGACCAGAGACAAACAACTACCACACTTCCTCACACATACAGAACAAATACTCTTTCTACATCTGCTGCCGAGGTATCCTTGAGCAAGGTGCTCAACTACAAACTGTCCAGTGGCCGGTCGGCAGCAGAGGGCTGTGGCAGGTTTGCAGCTCCCAGTCTTTTATATTGAAATCAATGTAGAGCAGTTTCAAAAAGAAGAGCAAACATTCTCAGTCAGCTTCCTCCCCAGGATTTATCTCAATGTTAGATTTGTCTCTTCCTACTCTAGTGTCATAGAAAGAAAATCAATCTGTTAAGCATTAAGATATATCTGTGAAAATAAAATCCCCTCACAGTTTAAATAAATCCCTCAAATATGTGGGATAGAAAAAAAGAAAAGCTTTTTTTTAACCCAACAAGCTGAGGATGGGATAAGGAAAGTATACTGTTTAAAATACGGCAGCTTTTTTTACTGAAATTTTTAATGCTTTGCTATGTTTAAATTTGTCTTATTGTTTTAATTGTTTTATTTCTGATGACTTAGACCAAGTTTTTTTTATTATAGAAGCAGCCATTCCTCGCTCCAAAGGCTATAATGACATGTTCATCATTTATTTCTTCTCTATCCAGAGCTGGCCAAGGATTAGACACATATTGCTGTTTAGAAGAAGGATAGTTCATGTTTTAGCGCAGTCTTTTCAGAAACCTGAACCTTTTAATAATGTGGATCTGAGGAAACAAATCAGATGATTTAACCAGACGCTAAACGTTTCTCACTTTTGGAGCTGACAGCTGGCTCCTCACCATGATCCAAAACTACCCCTTCATCAGAACTTCATTCTCATAACAAAATGACTTTACTCTCATTATATTATAATTTCCCTCTGACTTCATTTTTGTAATAAATTACTTGCTACTTTACTTTCATAGTATAACCACACTGCAACTTTATTCTTGTAACAAAAAAAACAAAAAAGTTTAATTTTGTAAGACTTTTTTTCTTTTTTTAAATTGTATCTTTAATGTGGCCCTTATACTCTGTTGCATGTCAGAAAAGTTGGCTTTATTTGGCATTACCTCACTAATGTCAGCTTTGTTAGTAAGTAATGAATTACTCATTATCGATTTATAACTGAGAACTGTTATAAACTTAAGTTATAAGATAAATTAACAAAACAACAAAAATCATCAGGGCCTCACCCCTTGAAACAGTTGAATTACTTGCATCTAACCATATTTATTAATTTATTTAAGATTGATACTGTGCAAAAAAAATTAGCAAACAGTTATAGTGTGAGTTTACAGAGGTGATCCTTGACTCTGGTTGCCGGAGGTCATATAAAAAATGAAAAAGGGGGGAGAGAAAGCATCAGCATTAAATCATCTGATGGTTTTGCACTTTTGCATGTTAAAAAAGACTGATACCTCATGATTTGTGATAAATCCAAAAGCAAAGGTTGAGCTTATGAGTGACTGATCAATAGACCTTCTGTGCTTTGGGACCGTTTTCTGTTTCCATTCCGTCCTAATTCACTTACAGGAAGTAGGTTACTCTTCAAAATAAAAGCACAATTTAAAATATATGACAGATTCAAAGATTCCTGGGGGAAACCCTGACATCCCAACCAAAGGCAAATTAAATAAACTCCAGTTTCCGAAATTAACTTCAGATCTTGTCATTTTGAAATTGTGTAAAAAGACACTTCCTTTCTTGTCCTGAGGTTTCAATTTTTAATGTGATTCAAAAAGGAAGAACTGTTTTTTCAGAGTATGGCAAGTTTACAAAGCTGTCTTGAGAGAGAAAGTTATATGAAAGATCACTTTTAAAGTGTGCAAAACATAGATTTTACTGATTTAGATCAGCATATTCCAGAATCTAAAGCTAACTGGTCTTTCTGTTTTACTTCCTGCATTAAAGTATATCCATTAGTGCCCGACCGATATGGATTTTTTGGGGCCCATGCCGATACCGATTATTAGGAGGGGAAAAAATCTGATTATCGATTAATCGGCCGATTTGTTGAATTTTTTATGAAGTTTTAAAATTTAAGTAATATATCTATATATTTAATCATTTTTTAAACAAATGGCTGCTTTTGAGTCTTTCAAACACTTAAAGAGTTAAAGACAGAAAACTAATTTCAAATCCTTTTTATTGCTAAAACAACTGAAAAAGAATGAGATATTTTGTGTAAAGTGCAAACAGTAAAGTTAACTTCCAACTTTTTTGCTCAACATCCTCATCTCTCACATCCCTCAAAACAAACAATAAAAAAAGCTGCAAAAGAATGAGGTATTTTGTGCTTTGTGTGTGGCATCCTTGGTGAAGTGGTCCCACACCTTGCTTCGCTCGCTTTCTTTTGACATCTGTAAAAACAACAACAAAAGGAAAAAAAGTGAGAGAACAGCAAGTATGCATTAAATATGCATTGTTTAAAAGAATCTGTCAAGTTATATATGGGCCATTTTCAAACTCATAGCCTACATTAAGCATTTTGTACACTACACCCCTGGCTATTTATTTTAACTGTAATGATAAACTAATTCTTTTCAGCTTATTATTCAGACTGTAGCGGGTGTGAGTCTGATTATTTTGTCAAGCTCCGTCTTGTCAAACTCACACACTCGTCATCCTCTAAAATAAACAGCCTATATGAATAAATAAAAATAAAGCTAACTCACGTACATCATAAAAAATGAGAAACACTCGATATACTGTAGGCTACTGCTCTTCACGCCGACAGGAAGACCGACTGATCATTTAAGTAATATACCACGTATTTATCATGAATCAAACTCAGACGAGAAAAGCGTTGGAGACATGCAGCTACCTCAGTAAGAGAAGTAGCTCGATCATGTTAATGTGTACTGTTGTTTACTCTACCGTTACTGGCACGGCTAACAGTGTAGCAAGGCTAATAGCAGGTGGCTAACTCTAACTTTAACTTGCATATTACATGGAGCTTCACCGTTAACTCAGCGTGACAGAAACTTGTTGACTTATTGTGCATTTCACAAACTGGTTTATTACCCGTTGAGGCGGACCACTCTCCTCCGCGCGTCCCTGAGCTGCTGCTTCAGATCCGTCACTCTGCTGTGCTGTGAGGTAGTTAGTGGATGAGGATTGGCATGAGGTCGCTGTAGCGCCATCTACAGGATAAGTCGGGGAACTTTTCAAATGGCGGAACATTTTCAAAGTGAAACCGAATCTTATTCTCTGCATTTTATTTCTGAAAATATTGGCGACAATTGGCGAGTTTTGGCCTGGTTACCGATTAGTCTCAAACGGGCTAAAATTGGCCGATTTAATCAGCTCGCCGATAATTCGGTCGGGCCCCAATATCCATGTCATGAATTCCAAGCAAGTGGCTCAAACTAATGATGGTTCTTTCTGCTCAGTAAACTCTAAGACTATAAAAAGGAACATTTAGAATAATATTTCAGAATTTAATCCTGAGCAAAAAAAAGTCAATGCAGATATTTTCATGGTCCTGCATTAGGAGTTTCATTCAGGGGAAAGTCAGAGAAAATACCTGGTTTCTCGACAAAGTCAAATCATGCAGGTGTGGAGTTTTAGTGGGATGAAAAGTCATTGTGGAGATTAAAAAAAGAGGTTTTTCTTTGGAGGAAAAAACACACAGAAGGCAGGATCAGCAGTGTTAATAAAAAAACTGATAGAGGGAATACAGCTAAAATATTAGTTATAAACTAATATGCACCTGGTCAGATCCTAAATTAATCCTATACCTCCATGACATGCAGTTAAACATTACGGCATTTCTTTACAGAACAGCTTATAAGGCTGTGTGGACTGCATGAAGGTCACAGCCGACAGTACTGTAAAACAAATGGATATTAATCTGACTTTTGGTAATAAAATGGTACTAAAATGACACCTACCTTGTTCCACTGTCAATGGCAAATGTCTACTGCATGTTTAGTTGAAGTTTCTGTGAAATCTGTGTCTAAAAAAAGTGGTCTTCTTCCAATATCTAGACCACATGTTTCCATTTCCCAAAAACTGATTAAGAAACTTACCTTGCTTGTTCTTCTCTCTTCTCCCCCCTTTTCAGTGGAGACGAGCCATCCAACATATAAACAGCGCCTGCGAATAATATTTATCATTATTAATCCATTCATTACCACAGCTCTCCTATGATGGTTTCAGTAAGTTCACCCCTGTGTCTGTGTGACAAAAGACTATCCACTTTTGATAGCTGCAGGTAGGCCTGCACGATATATCGTTTGACTATCGTCATCGCGATGTACGTGTGTGCGATAGTCACATCGCAGAGCCTGCGATATTGGAGGTGAATGAACTCATTTAATTTCAAGGGTAACTGACTGAGATACACTGCATGTGACTCTGCATGTGCTTTGCAGCGATCCACCAATCACATTCGTCCTTAACTCAGTTGCCAATCAGACTCACTTCTCAGTTGCCAATCAGACTACCCTGCCAGCTGTCAATCAAAATCAGAGAGGAGGAAACCCACCCCTGCACATGTTCTGCACATGGAGGGAGACTCGTGTCCGCTGAGAATTACTTTCGGAACTTTACTCATGACTGTTTAGCCCAACAAATAAGAACTGTATGGGTTTTAAATTGTACATTTCCGTGGATCACTCTACTATAAGCGGTGCGCGTTTTGCGAGGTGCATGCAATTCTCGGAGGACATGCGTTTCTCGGCACAACACCGCTAACAACAACAACAACGATCGCAAAATGAGCAACGAACAAGCGAAAACCACCGAAAATGAAGATTTGTTGCCCAAAAGAAAAGGAAAGTCAGTTATCTGGAATTATTTCGGTTAAAAGAAGGACCAAAACACGTGTTCTGTGTTAATCTGTTGCCACAATAACGCAGGGCTCTCAAGTCTCACGCACTCAGCGTGAGACACACGCATTCCCACCTGTTCACACGCTCACACGCCACACATCGTATTTCTCACGCATTTAAATGAACATGGTGATGTCCACCAAGTTGCACCTCTTTATGGAACAGGTACGAATCAACTGAGTTCCTCCGAGAGTTCAGAAGCTGCGTGCCACGCGCAAGCCAATCAAATAAAGTATATCTACTGAACAGCCAATCAAAATCAGCATTGCTGTATCCGGGTAGATTTTGATATCTTGCGGTTTGACTACAGGAGAGGACAGACACTCGCCGTAATAGAGCAGGTTTTTATAAGGACGAGATAGACCCGATGATTACAGTAAGTCAGTAACCTACACATGCAGAGACCTCAACACCTCATGGCATATAAACTCATATGATAAACTAAAGCCCTATGCTATTGCTATTAACAGCTGTATTGACGGATTTAGCCTCCGTACAGCCATTTCCAGCCATTTTCCCCTCCACAAAAGCTGCATTTCTCATATATCTCAAATATAAGTTCTGATACTCATGACAGTGTAATGCTCATGTACCAAAGGATTAAGTATCTCCATGTTTGTGAAACCTATACTAAAGTAAAATTCATCTAAATGCTCCACAGTGCAGATTTTAACAACTTTACGACTTAATACTTATACATTAATGATTTTATTCTCCCAAATAATAACTTTATTCTGTAAGATATAAAAACGTTTTTTTCTAATTGTGCCCCTTGTGCTCCGTTGTATTTAAGAGATAATTATACTAATAGTTATCTTCACCCCCCCCCCCCCCCCAGGAAATCTCACTCTAAGCTTAGTTCAAAACTTGAGAGCCCTGATAACGTCCCAGCACAATAAAAGCTAAAAATATCTCTGAGACAGAAGCCATTCTAACATTCACAAAAAGAGGTAAGATCAGTGCAGGATAACTGTCCTCAAGATTTCAGCAGTGCAGCATAACATTAAGTGCTATTCAGGTCATCTGGTGAAAATTCCTATATTTTTAATATCGCAATATATATCGCAGGGTTGAAAAAATCGCAATATTATTTTTTTCCAATATCGTGCAGCCTTAGCTGCAGGTATACTGCAAGTAATTTCAATAGGGTCTGCTCTTGATTGTGCTCGCTAGTCTCCAGTTTCGTTGAATAACAGAGTGAATAAGTGAAAGGAAGTCAAATCTGAAAGGGAAACTTTGGGCAGAAAAACATTTGTGCTATCAAATCTTTCAGTTGTACCACTATAGTGTTAGCATCTTATCTCATAATTTGAAGTAACACATGATTTCCCAGAACTGCTGTCCCAGTTACTCAGTCGGTCAGAACTCCTCTGTTTGACTCCAAATCGTTCATGTACAGTTTCTGGTGTTACGGGTTACTGGTGTGGACATTGACAGAGCAAGTCAAGGTTTTTTATTCTATATTTTAAGCCCTAACTCTAAAAAAAGTCAGAGCCAGGCAAATTGATTGGTCATTGAATGGAGTTTCCTTCAAACTTCTCTTCTTCTGAACGTAACCTGTCCTGCAGGTTATTGGGTCAGCATCAGTTTCCATGATGATAAACCATGTTGAGAAGTGAACCACTTCTGTAGTACTGAAAACAAAGCGTTGACCCTAAGTTGACCCAGTCTGCTGTGGACCTACCTGACCCCAGCTGCATCATCTATGATCTTCCACCTCAGGCCCTGAGCTCCTCCATCCCTTAGGCTCCTCTGGATTGTTGCTGCAGACACGTACGTCATCCTAAGTGACACCAATAACATAAAACTGGAGTAAACTACCATTGAACCTGCCAACTTTAATCACCTTAAATTCATTTAATATCGTCCATAATTAATTATTCCTTTATTACATTGAAGTCATTTTCTCCTAAATAAATTACTAACCAGATTTCTCTGTATGTCTCTGAGTCCCACAGTCTCCTAGGTTCCTCTGGACTGTTGCTGTAGACAGTCTGCTGCTGTGGACCTGCCTGACTCCAGCTGCATCGTCTATGATCGTCCACCTCAGACCCTGAGCTCCTTCTTCTCTTAGGCTCCTCTGGAACGTTGCTGCAGACATGTACGTCAGATTCACTGACATTAATAACATAAAACTTAGGTAAACTGCCATTAAACTTGCCAACTTTGATCACCTTCAATTAATTTAACATCGTCCATAATTAATCATTTCTTTATTACATTGAAGTCATTTTCTCCCAAATAAATTACTAACCAGATCTCTCTGTATGTCTCTGAGTCCCACAGTCTCCTCGGTTCCTCTGGACTGTTGCTGTAGACGGTCTGCTGCTGTGGACCTGCCTGACTCCAGTTGCATCGTCTATGATTGTCCGCCTCAGGCCCTGAGCTCCTTCTTCTCTTAGGTTCCTCTGGACTGTTGCTGCAGACATGAACATCAGCCTTACCAAAATTAATAACATAAAACTAGAGTTAACTACTATTAGGCCTGCTGACTGTAATCACAGTAAATTAATTCAACATCGTCCATAATTACTTCTATCCTGATCCTGTAAACTAAATTCATATTGTTCCATCATCACTTGCCCTGCAACCACAACTCTTCATGAGCTGTTGTTGTTGTTGCTGTTGTTTTAATGTTGCTGCTGTCCCCCATCTCTCTCTCCCTCCCTCCCCCTCCCTCCCCCTCCCTTACTCATTCTCTCTCTTCTTCCCTCTATCTTGTTCTCTTTCTCTCCCCCTGCCCTCTCTCTCTCCCTTTATCTCTCTGTATTCCTCCCCAACCCAGTAGCGGCTTGGTGGCTGTCTAGCATGAGTCTAGTCCTATCCAAGGTTTATGTCTGTTAAAAGGAAGTTTTTCCTTGCCACTGTCACTCATGTTAGATGAGACGGGTTATTAAATCTGTCCCATTTTACGTTGGGTCTTGATAATTCATCAAACAATGGGCGTGGTCTAGACCTGCTCTTGTTCTTTGGAAAGCATCTTGGGATGACGACTATTGAGAATTGGCGCTTTATAAATAAAATTTGATTGATTGAAATTTGAATTTGGCCCTCCCACCCACACACACACAGGCACACACCCACCCTTGCTCACCCACACATACACACACGCACACACACATTGGAGAATTTAAGATATATTGTTAAAGAGACATGGCCTGACACTGAGACGTTACGTGAGGAAAGAGCTACCTTTAGGAAACACTGGAGATAAAAGATAAAAAATAAATAAATATTTTTTTAAATAAAATACAATACAAAAAATAATAATTAAAAAATGGTAAAAAGAAAGACTAAAACAAAAAGTAAAATAAAATGAACAAATACGTAAAAGCCCTTTACAATATAGAAAGAGGTAAAAGAAGTAAAAACCACTAAGGCCGGAGTTAAGCAAAAGCTAAGATTATAATAAGATTACATAAAAGGAACAGTAAGAACTTCGATTAAAATGAACATTTGCAATAAAAGAAATATAAAAAGGCAATCAGTGAAAAGCCTGGTTAAAAACATAAGTCTTGAGTAGGGTTGGGTATCGTTTGATTTTGAACGATTCCGATTCCAATTTCGATTCCTCATTTCGATTCCGATTCCTATCGATTCTCTAATTCGATTCTTTTAAAAGGCAGGATATCAAAAAGAAAAAAGAAAAAAAAAGCATGGTTTGAATGAGGGTGCTAACCGGGGCTCTTCTTTTAGGATGAAATTTCTGAACTTCTCCATGAATTTTTAAATCCTATTAACTTTTTAAGAACTTTACTATGAATTTCTCACAGAGCTATTTTCAACCAGTATATAAATATCAATTTTTGTTTTCAGGTCGTTTGTCTATGAAAAAGCACAAGGGCTAACGTTAGGTGGATATTTAAGTTTACTCACCGTACACAGTTCAATTTCTTTACCGTTTCAAAGTTAGCAGAGGACAGAAGTCATTTATTGTTTCACTTATCTGATCCTGACTGGTTAGCGGAAGACAGGTGTTGTGCTGTAGAATGCACCCCTGCCGTAGAATGCCTCCCCTTCACTGATAAGCTTCTTAGTGGAAGAAATATGATCTCATATTTAATAAAACACGGGTATTAGATCATGAAAACGTGTCAAATGGAGCAGTAAACTTTCGTTTTGTTTGTATGTGTCTCAAAAATGCACACATAAAGGTGTACTTGGGTATATAAACTGTAGAGTAAGCTGTTAATGTAGAGAACATTATATTTTCAGGACAGTAAATATTCCGAATCAGAGGGCTATTGTTTTCGGCATATCTGAATAGCCTGAATGAAATCATTAAAGGCACACGCTTTAGATTCCGTCCAACGGTAAGAAAAACTTGGATTGTTTCGCCTTGTTGTGTACTTTCAACCGCGCTCCCTTCAGGGGTGCATTCAACAGCAGGGGTGCATTCTCTGGCACAACACCGGCGAAGCGCGTCAAAGACGAGCACTCGGGTATTTCTCCTCCATGAATCCTGAGGTGTTTAATCACGTTGGTCGTTTACCCTCCTTTGCATGATATAACTGTATTGCTAATGTTGCATTGAGATAAGAGCTCATTCTTCCTGCTAAAGTTAGCCAAACTTTTGACCAACGAAGAAGAAGCTGCCGAACACCAACGAGGACGGAGCGTATGAGACGAAGCCACACACAGAGAGGAGACAGAGAGAGATTGTAACCCACAGCGGCTGCATTGCTGTGGGTTGCAATGTACTTTCTCTCTCTGTCTCTCTCCTCTCTCTGTGTGGCTTTGTCTCATACGCTCCGTCCTCATTGGTGTTAAGCGGCTTCTTCGTTGATTTTCGGCGGCTATTTCTTCCGGTCGGCGGACTCTGGCATCGAAACTTGGAATCGAAATTTTAATATTTGAACGATACCGGAAGAATCGAAGTTTTAGTCCCGATTCCCATCGATTCTCGATTCTCGATTCCCAACCCTAGTCTTGAGCCTCTTCTTAAAAACATCAACATCAACTGTAGCAACACAAACAAAGAGTTGACCCTGAAGTTACCTCAAAAACCACAAATCCTGCTTCCTCCTACACCTTCCTGGTAAATTAGAAAGAACTGACTACATAGAGTGAAAATCTTCACCTTAATTTTACATGGCAACCACAACCACGACCGACACATCATGACTGTTTCCCCAGTAACGGTACATGAAGTCTGTCAAACCGTCTCAGTTCGTTTCACTACATATTACCACATTTTATAGAGCTAGTTACAAATAGTTAAGTTTTTGAATCAGTAAGCCTGGTTTAATTATCACATCAACAGAGATAAGACATGGTAAACTGTCATTGATTTTCAGTTCAGACTCACCACTTTGCCTCTTCGTGTGAAGAAAATGTTGAACTAATTCCCGAATTCTTCTACAGACCCTCCGCGTCTTTGGTAAGATCCACAATGAGCAAATCCTTCGACGCCATGAAGTTACAGAAACTTTTCCAACGGTTTTCCTGCTGGTATTCAATATTATCTATTAACTTGGAGGATAAATTCTATGCTAGTATCTTCAGGATGAGGATTTTTCGGCAGGTTTTCAGTCGTCGATGGCGGCGCTGCGCTCCCAGACTAGCTAGCTACAGTACCAATTTTCCCGCCTTCTGTCTGTGCGTTACATGACTTACGGTCCGACTAACCACTTGGGAACCCAAAATGGAGTCCCGACAAGAGGACATCAGACCGCGGGATTAAGCGCGAAATCGATGCGGATATTTCTTGATGGAGCTTCGTGACGGTAAATGTCTCCGGGTATGCCGATATGGTCGTCTACACGGGCTCTACTCAGCTCAGGTGGTGAACAGTTCCACACACCTGCGGGGACCGGAGGTAAAGGAGAAGTAGCGGGGTCGCAACAGGAAGGACTCGCTGTTTGAGCCTTTTAACAAGAGAGTTTGAGGTTTTTATTTTTATTACTTCAAAGTTTTTTTTATACACATTCCTTTGAAAAAAGAATCTGTAATGCTGATATTGAAAGAGTTACAGTACAGGTGTCAAACTCATGGCCCGGGGGCGAAATCTGGTCCGTGGAACAGTTAAAACTGGCCCATGAGATTATATCATATGTGTTATTATTGGCCCACCAGTATGAGGTCTGCAGATTTCCTCCAGTATCATAATGTAAACTTTAGCACCATTATTTAAAATGACCTCAATAAACCACGAAAATCTGGGAAATTAAAGAGTAAGGAAGATTTGATAAATAGTCAAGAATGTGGATGAAAAAAATGTGTTTTATCCATATTTCTAATTTTGCATCTAAAGATTAAAAGTCAAACATGATTTGACTTTGATTTTGTGCTTTGATTTTTTCTACTCGACATTTAGATTTATGTCATTTCAATCCTTTAGATTGCAATTTTAAATTTAAGTCAAATTTGACTTTAAACTCGATATCAAATTTCTCCTCATGTATTTGACTTTAAAAGCATTATTTTCTATTTTTAATATAGTGTTCTGATCTTTTGAATTAATCTATTGGATTTTTTTTTTTTTTAAATCTCAGATTGCCTTTAAATTTATCTTTTTTACTTTATGAATTTCCAAGTGTTTTATAATCATTGCTGATTTTATAATATATTTTGAAAAGGAGGCTGACAGTTTGGGTTAAATGTTGACCCCCCCTGTTGGGGTCCTCAGGTTAGACGTAAATCCAGATTGTGGCCCTTGCTGTGGTTGAGTTTGACACCCCTGAGTTACTGAGACTAAATTTCTTGGGGTTGTCATTGATCAAAAGTTAACATGGAAACAACACATTGAATACATTAAGGGGAAAATTTCAAAATCACTTTCAATCCTGTACAAATCGAGTAAAGTATTGAATTCCAAGGCTTTGCATTTGATTTACTACTCATTGATTAGTCCCTATATATCTTACTATGTGGAACTGTGGGGATCCACCTTTAAAACCACTATAAATTCAATAATAAAACTGCAAAAACGAGCAGTGAATAGTGAAAACCCATATGGGGGTTATGGGTTAGGGATTGAGTGATTAATTTCGGATACCGCCTTTTATTTGTTTACATTTTTGAAAACCATGTATTATTTTCATTCCACTTCACACTGATGTGCTACTTTGTGTTGGTCTATGACAAAAAATCTCAATAAATACTTCTAAGTTTGTGGTTGTAGAGTGACAAAGTGTGAAAAAGCTCAAGAGGTATGAATACTTTTTTAAGGCACTGTATCTGTTTCGGCCTCATTTTATTTATTTATTTATTTATTTGTGACCCTAATCCTCTTCCTTAACATGGCCTATATTAATATTTACATTATAAGGCTTATGGAAAATTACAATGGGGTATCCGTTATTTTCTCACAGGAATAGAGTCATTGTAAAATCATATTCAAAGACATGAATTCAGTCAAGGATCAGCCTCAAAATGCTGTTTTGAAAGGGAAAACCACACGTCTCAGATTACTGCTCAGTCTGATCAGAGCCCTGATATTTATAACAATGTAGAGCTGGGGAGACAAAACATTAGGGACACTTCAACCAGACGGTCCTCACTTTGGTACAGACAGCTGGCTGCTTTCCGTTGAACAAAAACTACCACTTTATCACCACTTTAGGACTTTGAGGACTTTATCCTTGAACTAAAATGACCTTACAATGATTTTGTTTTTGTTGTGATTTGACTTCTAAAAGAAACATAATGGCAGGATTTTTTTTTTCAACTTTTTCCCTGTCAGAAGGAAATGACACATAAAAATATTGTTAATATTAGAAAAAAATGTTTTACGTTTTTTCAGTTAGCTAACTAAAACACGGAGTACGCCTGCAGAGTAATCATTTTCATTTTTCAGAGTATTTCCTGGGTATCCGCTGTCATTTCTGAGTGGGTGTTTCAAGCTGAGGTGTGATTAGACTTGTGAGAAAAAAGTGAAATCTCTCAGCAGTTGTCCTCAGCTTTTTCTGTAAACATATTACAAAAAAAATCAAACCAGTATTATCATCTCATATTTAGGGTTGTCGTTAACACGTTCAAAATTCCAACTCGATTCCATAACAGGAACCTGAAATAGCAGAAAATTACACATACCAGTGAAAACATATAAACTATAAATACTGTTTCCATTCAAATGTAATTTAGATGGTGTTAATGCGCACAGCATAAAAGACTGGGCTCCTTTCAGTGGAAACACTGAATCTTTTTGTGTTGTAACATACACACAGGTCAGATCTCAATTAATCCTCCTAATTAAGATTTTCTTTGATGAAATCTGCAGCTGTAGGAAACAAAGGATCAGAATGTGTGTGTGTGTGTGTGTATGTGTGTGTGTGTGTGTGTGTGTGTGTGTGTGTGTGTGTATGTGTGGAGAAGCAGTAGATATTTTTAACAGTGAGGTGAAAAAAGGGAATAAATGACTATTCTTATTATTATACTTCATAACTATTATTATACTTCATATCATTGATTACATTAAATTCGTTTCAACTTTATTGTCATTACACTTGTTCAGAACAATGCAACAAAATGCAGTTCAGCATCTAACCGGAATACAATAACAAGTATCAGATAATATTTACCAAATATATATATATAATATATACACACCTCTATTTATAGATAGATAGATATATTAGATTTTCCTTTATTCATCCCTCAGTGGGGAAATTAAGTCATTAACAGCAGCAGTACACACAACATATGCATTCATTACGGGTACAAAAAAACTAATAAGATAAAGAACTACGGTAATAAAAAAAAAAGAAACAGCATTGCAATTGAAGAACAGTATTAAAGACAAGTATGAGAAAAATATAAAAGAGAAAGAAAGATCAGTGCCAACAAAAACAGGTATGGATGTGATGATGATATTGATATTGCACATGATTAATAAATAGTTAGGGGTGTAGTATTGCACTTTTATTGTTGTTGGTGGTGTTGGCCTGCTAGGAGAGGGTCTGGTTATAGATATAGATATTTATATATTTATATTAATAAGAGACGGTATGAAGTTGCCGTTGTCAATTTTAACATGATGCACTGATTAACCTTAATGTGAAGTTCCCCATCCTTTAGGCCCAGATAGTTGCCAGCATTATTTAATTAAATGTACACATTAATACATTTACAGGACAGATAGAAATCACAGATGCACATCCACATTCGTACTGGAACAGACGGAGAAGAGCGTAAATCTACTGTGTTGATGGTTTTCACATGTACAAGGTGAAGCCTTCGTGTTTTGGAACTCCATGACCTCGAGCCTGCTTTATATCAGGTGAACACAGGTGTGAGTGTAGGTACGATAGGTGTCATAACCCTGCATTTTCAACATAAGCTTTCACTTGTTTACTGCCAAAGAGGGCGCGGCTTTATCCCTACTTTATATGCGCGCACCGAGTTCACCCAAGTTAAATAGGTACACACACACACACACACACGCACGGCCTACTTTTCCCAAATCTATCGCTCATGTGCGGGAAAAGTGAGACTTTTCAGAGAGGGGAAGAGTGAGGTTCGTGTCTCCCTCTGCTGTGCCGATGCGCAGACGGTTCGGGGACAGGTTTCTGCGCTCCAAACCAACATGAGTCTGAACCACCAGCGCGTCATGCGTGTCTTCCTCGTCTCCTGCTCCGTGCGATCAGTGCCTCTGTGTTCCGCAATCCCCCGGGATACTGTACCGCCCTCGATGTCTCTGCCGTTGGCGTTTCGCACATATTGAATGGCTGCCTGGAGCGAGGAAAAGCGAGGAGAAAGAGCGCTGCCTCGCCTCCTTTGAAACCAGCGCTGTCTGTCTGCGTCAACTTCCCAGCGAGGGGTGAGTGTCTTCTTGTCTGTCGCTGTGTGAGGCGCCCGGCCGGGGTCGTCTGAGGATCCATCGCAGGAGGAGGAGGAGGAGGGGCGGAGAGGGGAGAACTGTGCCGGTGCTCTCCGTTAGAAGAGCTCTGAATTTGGGCTGAACGGTTCAGCAGATACGGAACATTTTAAGCTCGAGAAAGTCTGCACTTTACCTGGCAGACTCCCAAACTCACTGTGTGCATAACTGTGCTTCTCACTCAAGAGTGTGCGAGGTGTGTGTCGAAGGGTTAGTTCCATGTCTCTGCTCTCTAAAATATGCGAAAATGCGGTGGCAGTCAGGTTTTTTGGCACGGCGGCTCTTGCGCGCCGGTTGTAAAGAATTGTGCCTTGTTGTGCTCCAACCCCCCCACCCTGCACCCTCCCTCCCCTCCGCTCCGTGCCGCACTGGTTCCGTCTGGCTCGCCCTCAGCTGCTGCGTGTCCTGGGATGACCTGTTGATGTCGGTAGAATGGAGAATGGCAGGGGGAGCGATTTCCCCCATCACCAAAATATTTAAATAAGCAACATTTGGGCTGACAACCGGCAGAGCCGCAGCACAGCTCCCTCCTCCGCACAGGCAGTAAGTGTCTCGTTTGTGTTTTGAGTGTGGATTATCGCGGAAATGCGTGACATTGTGCAGCTGCCGGGGCTGAATGTGCATGAGGTGGATGGTGCGCCGGGGCCAACCCAAAAATATTTAACAGCGCTGTTAGCTTAGCCATTAGCCACCTCTATAGTAGGCCTGCTGCTGCGGATGGAGACAGGACATCCAACATTTCAGCAGGAAGACATGAGGAAGTTAGGACTGCCCCGTCTGCTGCTCTTAATGACTTTGATTCATTCGCTTTAATGCCATTTGATAGCTCGTAAACAGGAACACACACCGTCGCCCTCACCCGGGTATCACCGGGGCTCGCTGCCATCCTGTGTCGCCCCCCTCCCGCCGCGTCCCGGCTCCGGTGCCAGCAGACGGTGGAGCTCTCCCGGCGGATAGCCAGGCGCACAGAGCTCCCCATTACCCGGCATCCTTCCCCCTGAAAACATGAGTGTGCAGGGGCAGAGAGTAGCCGGGACACCCATCATGTCATTTCTGTAGTAATATGTGGAGTTATGAAGTTCAGAAGGTATTATTTTTTTTTTTTTTACATGTGTGCGCTCTTTAGTCTTCAGATTCTTCCTGTTATATAAGAATAACCAAGAGAGTCAGGCCTAAGCTGTGCAGGCAGGCATGGGCACATTAGAACCAGGAAATGCCTATAGAGGGAATGAATGCATTGTGTGCCAGCTGCCCCAATGACTCCACAGTAATCATGCCCTTGGCAAAGTAGAAGCTGTTAATTTCACTTAAACTGCACAAAATGGTGAGTGGAGATTAGGACTGGGCAATACATCTATTTAAGAAATATATTGATATATTCTTTGACGGTGATCGAGAACCGCCACTGCTGCAAATAAATAAAAAAACAAAAAAAACAGATGTTGACGATACAAAAAAAGTGTCAATGCAAAAAAAATAAAAGTTACTTACTGCGAAAATAAAAGGATGCGCATAAATTATGACGGGTCTGCATACTTATTTTTATGAGTAAAGGTCCTCACACACCGGGGCCGACGCAAATATTGAATGCGAAATATTCGGAGGCGAATTTTGACGCGTCTGACTATACACATCAAGTCCGGTGCGATTTTGCGACATATGGGAAAAAGACGCATCCCAGGGAAAGTCCTGCCTCCTTCGCATCTGATTGGCTAGAAAAGCGGGAAACATCATCACACGCTCAAGCCAAACAGTCAGCCCTTATAGCCAATCAGAGGCGATAAGATAAGCACATGAAACTATGGTAACAACTGTTAGCTTATGTTAGTACAGATGAAGGTTCAAACAAAGACGTTTATCAAACTGTTAAAGCTCACAAACCATCATCATATGAGAAATCCGACGCTATGACTCTCCACAAGTCGTCCTTCAGGTCGTTATCTTTGTAATGTTTGTGTTTTTTATCACTCTGTTCTCCGACACGTAAACAATCAGCCGGTCGGCCATGTTGGATATACAATCTGACGTCGCAACAACACAAAATCTGATTGGTCAGAAGTGGACACACAGTCTGAGAAACTTTAGAAAAATCGACTGTGATCTGAAAAAATAAATGCCCCAATATCGCAGGACGGGAAAACGTCGCTGATGTGAACGCTTGTATTGACAGGATACAGGTTCGAAAAAAAATATTGACGTCTGAGATAATCGCACGACAAAACGGTCGCGGTGTGAAAGGACCTTTAGCTGAAGCTAACTGGACACCGAGATCCTCCAGTTCAACTTCATATGGACTCAGGCGCTACATGGCCTGAGTCTGAAAACTTTACGAAGCGAAATTAATCAATAACCTTTCCACTTACTTCTTTGCTCGTCTTCTCGCCGTCATCTCCGGCGCCTGGATCGTAAAACACCAGTGCATCATTATTATTGGTCCCCGGCAGTTCACTTCTGTTGTGGCTTTTTTTATTTGCTTCCTTTTATTTTCACAGTAACTTTTTTTGTTTTTTGCAATGCCGCTTTTTTTTTATTGTCGTTAACTTCTGTTGTGGCTTTTTTTTTAAAATCTGCACCGTTTCTTTTTTTATTTGCAACGGGCTTTGTTTTTTTTTTTTGTTTTTTTTTTTGCATCAGTAACTTCCATTATGACAGCACTAACTGTTTATCAAAGTCAAAAAGAGAGAAGAGGGGGAAATGTTAACTGAGCTCATAGTCTCGGTTGAGACTGTTAGAAAGATAAGAAAGACAGATCGGTAATCTCAAAATGATGTTTAAAAACAATTTTCTTAAACTGAGCACTTTATTTTTTTGTTCTGTCTTTATACATGTAAATGCTGCCCTTACTGGGGTTTGTCATATTTTATTCTTTTGTAGTGTTCGTTGTTTGCATCTGTGGATTTGTTAGAGGGGAGAAAAAAATCTACAATCTGATTTTAATCGGCCATGTATAGTAGTCAAAATGTTGATGCTTTTCTCATATATAATACATTTATTTCATAAAAAGATAGGCCTATTTTACTTTAAGGGCTATATTTAAGATACTCCTGTGGTTATACAGTATTTATATTTACATTTTATTGTTCTTTGAACAGCTGAGCAGAATTTCACCCGGCCAGTTTAAATAGAGAACTACTTGTGACATGTCATATTTAGCTGTGACTGTGACTAAACATTTGCTCTCACTTTGCCAAAACAATATCAGGATATACATCGTATATCAATATTCAGCCTAAATACATCGGGATATGACTTTTGGTCCATATCGCCCAGCCCTAGTGGGGATACATTTACAGCTGTCCCATCACAACATGACATTCGCCCCTCTGAATGCAGGCAGGACATTCTTAAGGCGGACAATGGAAAGTCTTTGGTCTGAAGCATGTTGTATGTTTGACCTACTTTCCTCACCAGGATGGTTGGTTTGAGATCGGAGCTGCAGGGTGAAATCGGGTGACTTTCATTCTTTCACATCACTGCGCTCTATATATTTAATGGAATAAGGACCTGAGATGATCCCTCTCATCTCTGCAGGCCTCAGCGCCCCTCCTTGGTGCATGAAGAGACACATACAAACACACACACACACACACACACACACACACACAGGCACATTCTCTCTCTGTCAGGACAAACTGTGCAAACACACCCTGCTCTCTCAGCCCTGTGCCTGTTTGTCTTTATGTGCACGCATGTGTGCTTACTGCGGCTCGCCAAACTGTAAACAAGCAGTATTGTCTAATGCCTGTGTGTGACTCAGTGTGCCTTTTGTGGGTTTGTTTGAGTTTGTGTGTGCGCATCTGTGTTTTAGTATGAGGGAGAGGGAGCTTGAGTGAGACAGAGACAAAGAGAGCATTTCTCTTTACCCTGGAGCTTGGCGAGGTCCCAAATGAAAGGCTTTGGATATGATGGGGCGGCTCACTCCAGCCCTCATCACTCAGGCACACCAAAGTTGGTTGTATGCCTCTCACAGGGTGGGCTCCAACCAGTTTGCTCTCACAGTGTCACAGGTTGTCACTGCTTGGTATGCACTGATGTGTGTGTGAGTTTTGCATGCATTCATGCAACACTTTTAAGTGATACAACACTTACTAGGTGAAAGTGTCACTGTTTGAAGTGTGCAGTGGAGACCTGTAGGCTCATCACATATGTGAAAATAATCAAAGTCTGAGTTTATGGCTGAATTGGTTCTATAGCACACTACTAAGGGAGGTGGTTATGTGGTCTTAGTGCCTATAGCGGGCACAGTGCCTATGCATGCAAAGTCTCTGCACTTTAAAGTGATATTCCGGTGTGAAATTAAGTTAGAGTCAAACACACCGTAACCCTGAGTTAGACACCCCCTCCAGAGATGAATGTTGCCGACCGCTTGCTTCTCTAGTTATACCAACTTCAGTAACGACCGCAGGATAGAAATACACAGAGGTCTGAGGAGTCATAAACAAACCTCAACCAAAACGCCACTCTATAACCACAAATAATGCTCAGAACAGCACCTAACTTCATCAACTTCTTCACGGAAATACAATCAGACCGAGACGCTAAGGCAGAAGAACTACCGTTCTGCAGTGCAAAATGATTAATATGGTGATTATTACTTCAAGGAAATGATGAAGAAATGATCATAAATGTTCTTCCTTGAGCTGCGTCACCCCGCTGTAGTCCTTAATGGACTGGCCTGAGGTCTCACTACAAACAAGCGGCTGCTGGAAGAGAGTAGGTGAGTCGTGTTTAGTCTCTTTGCTAAAGAAATGAGTCAAAGTTAAAAAGATGTTTGGTGTCTAGTACTATGGCTGGGACCCTATATGTACTAACCTCAGTAGAACATGGTGTAGTTCAGTTTAGTAACAGAACCTCATTGGAAAATTCGCTGATTTAAGTTTACTGTGCTCTTGTTCACATATATTAACTCGACAGCACATATATCTATAACTGTTAACAAAATCATGATTTTATTGATAATTCGGCTCAATAAAAACACCTTTACCTTTTCATTTTACTACAGTGGAAGTTTCTTGGCCCAGCTTATAG
Source organism: Xyrichtys novacula (assembly GCA_962446985.1). Classification (NCBI taxonomy): domain Eukaryota; kingdom Metazoa; phylum Chordata; class Actinopteri; order Labriformes; family Labridae; genus Xyrichtys; species Xyrichtys novacula. Next base: position 28,296,277 of record OY660879.1, on the reverse strand, counting down.
ACTACAGAGGTGGAGAAACGCCCCCGCTTAAGTTTGTTTTCTTAGGAGTTAGAACAACTCTGAGTATAGTACTATGTCTGTGACCCTATATGTCCTGTTGATGAAGTTAGGTGCTGTTCTGAGCATTATTTGTGGCTATAGAGTGGCGTTTTGGTTGAGCCCGTGGCTCTCTGTATTGCTATCCTGCGGTCGTTACTAAAGTTTGTATAACTAGAGAAGCAAGCGGTCGTCAACATTCATCTCTGGAGGGGGGTCTAACTCGGTGTTACAGTGTGTTTGACCCTTACTTAATTTTATGCCAGAATATCCCTTTAAGTAGATTCCTCTGTTATTCTGGTAAACACGGTTCTGCAGACAAAACCCAAAATATGCAGAAACATGTTAGTAGGAACAAAACTCTTGTCCTGTGTTGCCGCCTGCACACACACTCACACACTCAGAGTTCCTATCTCCAGCTAATGGAGCTTTGCTTCACTTTAATTTAATATTGACATAATATAGGAGTCTTAGAGGGGGCACGGGGTGAGAGGGTTTGTTTGCCTCTGACTGTTTGGGGAGGTTCATGGAAACATGTTAGTGTTAGTGCAGTATTTGTTTAGGCCACACACACATTTGCACATAGAATAACAGAATGTGACCCAGTTATCCAAGGACAGCAGGATTTTATAGCTCATAGAAGACAGAAAATAAAAAGGCTTTTACTGAGCCCGCTCTTGGCAATAACAACTTCTGGGAGGCTGGAGTGACGTATAGGATTAATGCAACGTAGATTATCCATGAAGGCTCCAACAAAACTTTGTTTCAAATATCAACGTTCTGTGGGTCTGCCAACAGCCCTCAGTGGGACTGTGTGAAGAAATATTTGCGGCCTGTGTCAGCTGGATATGCCAAAGGATATAATTCTTTGATTCAGGACTACTTTTCTCAGGAACAGACGCACTGCATTTGCTTTTATGGGCTTCGTGACCGTGCCATGAAAATAAAAGGATTAGAACAGTTTGAAAGAGAGTGCATGTGTCTACATCTAAAGAGCTCCTCCAACTTACACGCGTTTGAATTAATTTTCCTGGATGACTTTGGTGAAAAAACTACTATAAACTCGGCATTTTTTCTAAACCTTCATTCTTAAACATAAGATTGGGGCAGTACACCCTCCCCCCGCTCCCTTTAACAAAAGTAAATGGGACTGTTATAAAAAGGTATTTGAGTTATTCCACCTGTGACTGCTGCCACCCTCCTCATGAAGCATTTAGGAGGACACACGAGGTTTTTAATGAAGCTTCAGCAATTAATCCTTAAAGGGATATCCCGGTGTAAAATTAATTTGGGGTCAAACACACCACTTTTGTGGTCTATAAGCTGGGCCAAGAAACTTCTACTGTAGTAAAATGAAAAGGTAAAGGTGTTTTTATTGAGCCGAATTATCAATAAAATAATGATTTTGTTAACAGGTATGGATATATGTGCTGTCGAGTTAATATATTTGAACAAGAGCACAGTAAAGTTAAATCAGCAAATTTTCCAATGAGGTTCTGTTACTGAACAGAACTACACCATGTTCTACTGAGGTTAGTACATATAGGGTCACAGACATAGTCCTAGACACCAAACATCTTTTTAACTTTGACTCATTTCTTTAGCAAAGAGACTAAACACAACTCACCTACTCTCTTCCAGCAGCTGTTTGTTTGTAGAGAGACCTCAGGCCAGTCCATTACGGACCATTACGGGTGCTGCAGCTCAAGGAAGAACATTTATGATAATTTCTTCATGGAAATACAATCAGACCGAGACGCTAAGACAGAAGAACTACGGTGTCTGCAGTGCAAAATGATTATTATGATGATTATTACTTCAAGGAATAATAATAATAATAATAATAATAATAATAATAATAATAATGCATAGGCTAGTGTAATGTGGTGAACCAGAACTACCATCCGATCCCTGCTGAAGTCATGGTGTGTTTCAAACCTCATTTGTGGTGCAGGACCCGCGGTGTCGCGCTCTGTGTCAGTGGACGTAATTTTTCTCATACCTTTTCTTCCCTTTTTCTCATCCTGCCTCTCTTTTTCTTCATGCAGACCCTTCGGTGGTGTGCGTCAGCGCACCATGGCCCAGACCCTCCAGATGGCGATCCCAAACTTTGGAAACAATGTTTTAGAGTGTCTGAACGAGCAGCGGCTGCAGGGCCTCTACTGTGACGTCTCCGTGGTCGTCAAGGGCCACACCTTCAAGGTAAACAGCAAAGTTTGTAAGAGGTAAAGTGAGCAGGTGGGTTAGGGAAGACCAGTTATAGGGCTGGGCGATACCAGCTGGAATCTGGCGTTAGTCCTTTGTCTGTATCTGCCTTTTATTTTACAGATAGATGAAAATATGAACTAGTTCAAAGGTGTGTCTGATTGGCTGATGGTCTCTGGTCTCATTGTAACACCGTACTTATCTACTTTTCCTCCCAGGCTCACCGAGCCGTACTGGCTGCCAGCAGTTCTTATTTCCGGGACCTTTTCAGCAGCAATAGTGGAGGTGGAGGCGGCAATGAGACCAACCCGACCGTCGTGGAGCTCCCATCAGCTGTGCAGCCTCAGAGCTTTCAGCAGATTTTGTCCTTCTGCTACACGGGACGCCTCAGCATGACGGTGGGGGACCAGTTTCTGCTCATGTACACCGCAGGCTTCCTGCAGATCCAACAGATCATGGAAAAAGGAACCGAGTTTTTCCTCAAAGTAAGGCTTATCTGAGGGAAGGATGCATGCTGCACTGATCTGTAGTTGCTATAATACCTCATCATTGACCAGCATTAGCAGAGAAAGCAGGCCGTGTTTTTTTGATTTTTTAAATTATAATAATAATAACATTAATAGATATGAGAAAATAATAAAAAAATAATAGTAATGATGATAATAATAGCAATAACAATAATAAATAATATAATTAAAAAAAATCCTGATAATCTTATTAACAATATTAATACTGGTAATTATAATAACAATAAATAATAATAATAATAATAATTATAATACTAAATAAAAATAAAAATACTACTACTTCTAGTAATAATAATAATAATAATAATAATTATTATTATTATTATTATTATTATTATTTATTATTATTATTATTTTTATAAAAGAAATGATAGAAAAATGAAGGCTGCAGCTTCAGTTTAACTAACAGTATTTTTCTATATTTTAACATGTGCCCTAAAGACTGGAGCTCTCAGGGTTTATCAGATGGATTAGTCACGTGTGTTCATGACCTTTTGTTACCTGTGCCTTTGTCAGAGCTCCTTTATGGTCACCACGGTCAAAAGTCTGGACACACCCCTGAGTATTCTCACAGTCGGCGGAAACAGGATCACAGTGAAGCTTCACTAAAAGTCAAGAGAGAGGATTGGTTAATGTTGACGTGACTCCTCCTCCTTTTTGATTCCTCAGCCAATAGCGTGGCAGACACAGTCATGTTACTGTCGTTTATGCTAACACCGAGTCTCTGTTTCTGCAGGTCTCCTCTCCCAGCTGTGACTCTCAGGGCCTCCACGCCGAAGAGGCCCCGCCCTCTGAGCCTCAGAGTCCCGTAACACAAACCAGTAACGGCGCTGCACGCCCTGCGTCCTGCGTGACACCACTTTCTTTGGTGTCCCGAGTCAAGACGGAGCAGCCAGCCAACCAGCCGGAGGCCGCCACTCCGTACTCAGTGGTCTGCACACCTGTCGCTAAGCGGCTGTGGGAGGGCGGCAGCAGCAGAGACGGGGGTGGAGCAGGCTCAGGAGGAGGAGGAGGCGGGGCCAGGAAGGCAGCCCGTTATTCCCAGGAGGCGGTGCGGGGCAGTGCCATCCAGAGCCCCGGAGCCCTCGGACTAGCCATGGGTATGGGCGCTACGGCAACCGGCCTGGCAGGGATGGTGGCCACAGGTGGGACCAGCGGGAGCGCCGGCACCAACGGGTCCGCAGCGGGTCTCGGCATGTCAGAGGGCGCCAGCCCAGGCACCCTGAGCACCTACGCCAGTGACTCACCCATCAGTTACCATGACGACGAAGAGGAGGAGGAGGGGACAGAAGAGTGCGCCGAAGAGCAGTACAGGCAGATCTGTAACATGTATACCATGTACAGCATGCTCAACATGGGGGCTGCAGGTGAATCTCACAGACACCACACGTGTGTTTGGGTGGAGGTCCACGCTGACTCCTGTCTCCTTTCATGAATTAAAGAGTAATCTCATGTTTCAGCAGGCGGAGGCGCTGTGTGCTCTCCGTCCTCTGCCTGTTAAAGTGACGTGGTGTGATGTTTATCTCGCTGTGTTTGCTGTTTTTTGTTCCCGCAGCCGCAGGCGAGCGTGTCGAGGCTCTACCAGACCACACGGAGACACGGGGTCGGATGCGAGGCAGAGACCTTACATGCCTCCCCGCAGAACTCATCGCTCAGATCGGGAACCGCTGTCACCCCAAACTGTACGAGGAAGGAGACCCTGCTGAGAAACTCGAGCTCGTCTCAGGTAACGTTATTAATCAGGGTCTACGTTTAGAGCGAGTTCCTGCAGCTATGGGCTCGAGAAATCCGGATAAAGTATTACCCCCAATTTTCACCGCACCCGGAACGGCTCTGATCTGAAACGGCGGCAATTTTTGCCGTCCGCCAATTTCTACTGGATACATTTGTGAGGCAGTTTCGTGGTGGATTACGGACAGCTGTAATCACGAGAATTCACAAGGACCACGAGTTGTCTCTCTAAAGACAGACACATAGACATATAAGCAGTAGATTGTGTCCTTCCAGAGGAGGAAATCTACTTCTAGACTTCTAGAATCAGCATCTCCTCATCCATGGTGTCATCGGGGTGAAATGACGTCTAAAAACCTTTCACTTGTTCGTCTCCGCCCGTTTGCATGGTGTGAAATACGATCCTCCTGAAACACGGAGTGTTTTATTTTGAAAAGAAGCCGGATGTTTTATTTTGTGTCTGTGCCCGACTTCCTTTCCAGCACGGGTTAATCTGTGCTGAATTTATCCGCCATGCTCCGGCGTCCAGAAAAAATAGAACTCTTGTGATCAGCTGAGGAGTCCGACGATCCTCAGAGGAACGGAAAGAAGTCGGTGTAAATTGACACGTTAACTTGAACGATCAGCTACGATCCGTGGATATTGCATTTTTGTAGCCATTCTGGATGCGGTGGAAATTGTGGGTTAGTGGATGAAAACACTCAGAAAATAATAAAACTGTTGATTCAAAGAACGGAGGCAGGACCAGATCTGACAGGAGATGTCCTCAGATGACTGGGCTTGGCTCTGGCATGCAGATTAGGCTGCATTGAAACATGTGACTCTGCATGTTTATGTAAAGACAGTCCTGTGACAGTGTCTGTTTTACTGTTTTGCGCTGACTGACTGACGTGTTCAAGACAACGAGAGAAAGAACGGCAGAGAAAGAAGAATGAGAGATCTGTGAGAATCTGAGTGTGATAGGAGTAAGAAGAGAAAAGAGAGAGAGAAGAGTCAGAGTTAGCTCCATGGACGATCAGACGCAGTGAAAGCTCGGCGTCCTCAGTCCCCACCTGCAGCAGCTGTCGTGTTTGAACTGAGTCAGAGTCGACTCTAGACAAACAAAGACTCTGCTCCAGTAAATCTCAGTGAAGATCCGGGCTTTATATGACCCACATGATCTGAATCTGAACAGGTCAAACAGGCCGTAAAGTAAGCTGTTTGATGGTTCACTGTGTGTGTGTGTGTGTGTGTGTGTGTGTGTGTGTGTGTGTGTGCAGGTACGTCTGTGTATATATCCAGAGCCCAGCTTATGAACTGTCATGTGAGTGCGGGGACCAGACACAAGGTGCTGCTGAGGAGGCTGCTGGCCGCCTTCTTTGACAGGTCTGTTTCTTCTGTCTGTGAGTCTATTTCTGAAAGTGTTTCATGCTGAGTCAGCAGAAGCTCAGTATTAATTTAGAAATCTTTTTTTTTTTGTTATCTGAACAGTTATTTTAGTTTTTCCTCCTGCTCTGTGTAACTCCTGGTTTCGATGCTGCAGGAACACACTGGCCAACAGCTGTGGGACCGGCATCCGCTCGTCCACCAACGATCCCAGTCGTAAACCCCTGGACAACCGAGTTCTGCACGCAGTCAAATGTGAGTCTGTAAACTACACATGACTGGACTAAGGGATCGACATACATGATGCCTGAACATTCATATTCAGTGCAGGGCTTGGTATCAGAATCAGATCAGATTCAGAATCACAAGGTCCTGATTTGATTTCTGATTCAGGTCCGGGTAGGGCTGGGCGATAAAACGATAACGATACATATCAGAAATTAATTTTCCTCAATATGAATATAAAACATGGTCAATATGCTTTTCAATAGTCGTCATTCTGCCATGTTTTGGTCGACTATACGAACAGCCAATGAAAAGGGGAGTTACTCCGGGTCTGAACCAATCATGTTCTGAATTAGAACCAAGTATCAACCAACTGCAGCGTCGTAGCAGACAGCAGCTCCACCCAACCATAGCACTTTAACAGGTGAAGCCGACAGCACTGTTGGTGAGAAACAAAGAAAATGAGTGCTACCCCCGACAGAAATGACCATGAAGGCTCAACAGATGACCACATCAATGTCAACCACAACACTGGCGTTAGGAAAACGTCGGTGGTGTGGAGGTATTTTGGTGTTTGGAGGTCGGACATGAAGCAGAGTAATGTGGACTGTAAATTATGTCGAGTACATGTTCTCAAAGTCGGGGAATACCTCAAATCTTTTTCACCACCTGAAGCAGCGCCACGCCGCAGAGCACGCGCAATGCAAAAGGTTACAAACCCCGAGAGGAGCGAGGAGCCGAAACAGACGACCATTCAGTCGTCTTTCTCTAGAGCGACGCCTTACGACAAAACGCCAAAGAGACACAAAGACCTCACAGATGCAGGAGATTATTGTGTTGGAAAAGACATGAGACCAATAAACACTGTTAGATTTTTATATCCTGATATTGATCCATATCAGCTGATAGGAAAATAATATATCATGATAAACTTTTCCCCGTATCGCTCAGCCCTACATCCGGGTTCTTTCAGTTTCTATTAATTTTTTAAGTTGTAGGGATCTTCTTCAGTCTGCGTTAATTATTAAAAATGTTAAGAATTGACCCTTCGGCAGTGAATTAGACGTACTTCTCCTTTAACATGATGATCAGCTCTCTTGTTCAAACCAGTCTCATGTTCACTAAACTGAACCCTTATTTCATGGAGGCTGCACTGAAACGGGACTTTGGACCGTTTCACTCCTACATCCACTGACCTGGTGTTGATGACATCAGAGCCCATCTATGTTTTTAAAGATCTATGCTGCAGAAAGTAAACAGTAGATCTCAGTAGATGCAGATTTAATCCTCAGTTTCTTTGAGTTTTGGTGAAAAGGACTAACTGGATGTATTTTGTGCGAACGCTCTGTCACAGTTTCAGGGTGTCCACGTTTATGTTTGTATGTCAGTAACGCGCAGCATGGACTGAGTTCTTAAATGAGACTTTAAACGCCTTTATCCACAACGCCGCACAGACCCACATCCTCACAGTCAAAGTTTGTCTCAGGGTTATTCTCAGGACACGGAGCTGACCTGGATGGTATCTATCATATCTCATTTAATGCTGTCACAGATTTCCATCATATCTCACCTCCATATTGATGATCTTCGATGTCTGTGACGTTTGTCGGTGCAGCAGCTCTCATGTCTGTGGAGCCACCTGCAGGTCAGGGAAACAAGAACAGATCAGGCCTCAGAGTTCATGAATCAGTGTTTTAACATTAGAATAAAAATAGTTTAAGATCAGATTTTTTAAGCCCCGCCCTCATTAAAGTTTCAGTTGATTGACAGCTGACCTGAACTGTTTATTGGTCGGTTTTAATGTAGAGTAAAGTGAAGATTACTAAAGGCTACAAGTTCCTGACAGCCTCCTGGGTTTTCATTGTGTAATGACACACAGTGACCACTAGGCGGCACCATGAAGCTGAGTGAGGGACCTTCAGTGTGTTTGTGAACACATGAGAGGGTGACACTTAAAACTGGGACAGTCTGCAGACGACCTGTGAACTCGGCCTCCGTCTAAATGACATTTCCTTTACAGATTACAGATCCTTTTTCTAAAACCTTAACACAGACTCACTTCTACAAAACTCAATAATTTTCTTCTCAAAACCACATTTTGTTAAATATTTACTAACTCTTCATTTCAAACTAGAACACGTCTTTCTCTGCTCACACTAACTTCACCAAAACACTGGAAATCTGACTCCAAATGAAATTATCCTGTCAGAGAAAAACTCTTGTTTTCACTTCATGTACATGCAGTCAATCAAAGTTCACCAGGGTTCAAAATACTGATTATTACTGACATTATGAAAACTACAGAGTCTTTGATGTTTTTTAGTTTTACAGGTAAAAACATGAAATCCACCGTATCTAATCTCTCTGATCTTCAGGGTTCATATTTTCATCAACATCTGATATTATCCACCTGAGATAAATCCACTTGGTATGTTGGATCCACCCTTCGCCCAGTTTACCAACATAAACCAGCTGTGTGTCAATGATTCAATAGTTTGTTTATTATCAGCGATTTATTGTTTTTAAACTGATATCATGACAGAAGCAGAGGTTTTTATTCTGTATCGAAGGTTTGGAATATTGTTCTTGCTTTTATGGGATGTTGTGTGTTAACATTTTTTATTAATCTAAAAATAATCATCATTTTGTTGGGAGGTGTCGCTCGTTAACGTTGTGTAAACGTGTTCACTGACTGAAAGAAACTGTAAATGTTTTATTTGAAGCCTCTGAAGTCGAGCAGCGTTCGCCGCACATCAGCTGACGAGCGTTAGCGGGTTTATGTCATTTTTCAGTCTCCTCCACGCTGGACCTCAGGGTTTCATTTCCTCCGCTTTAATCGTCTTTTTCTCCTCTTTCACCACCAGTTTACTGCCAGAACTTCGCCACCAGCTTCAAAGAGAGCGAGATGAACGCCATCGCAGCCGACATGTGCACCAACGCTCGCCGTGTGGTCCGTAAGAGCTGGATCCCCAAACTGAAGCTGCTGATGGCTGAGAGCGACGCCTACTCCGCCTTCCTCCCTGATGGAGTCAAGATGGAGGACGACACCTTAGGCACGGACCCCGCCTTCGACCCGGCCTCTCTGGAGGCCGCTGGCGGCGTGGGCATGGAGTCCGGCGGCTCTTCAGGTGAATCGCTACCAGGTGTGGGCGGGGACGGAGGACCCTTATTTTGAAGGCGGTGTCCGGGGAGGGTTGAAATTCGGTAACACATCCCAGTATTCCCAGCTCTGCTTGCCTCCTCACTCTTTGGCCCACGCTGATCTCTCACATCTGACCGTCTGTACTACACCGCCAGGGCGCACAGCTGCCGGCGCCCTGACGTAACCAGGACGTGAAAACTGTAATTCTTGCTTTATGACTGAACCCTGGAGTTAGCTGAAGAAAGGGAGCGAGTGGGAGGGCGTTCAGTTTTCTGCCTCCCTGGTCTTTTTAAGGTGTATAACTCATCCACATATTAAATACATTCCCCGAAACGCAGGTGGGGGGCGCCGCGTGTGCCGCCGGAGGAGGAAAAGATGGCTGGATGGATAGATTAGGAGAAAAGGAAAAGTACTGTATCATGAATGTAAGTGTCAGTGGCATTTTTCTCTATGCAAACCTGACGACTTGTATTCCAGCCTCGGGAACGGACCTGATCTCCAACACTTCCTGCTCTTCCTCCACTCATCGTCACCCTGCAAGTATTCCTCACCCCGCACCCCCCCGAGACCCGAGAGTCTCGCCCAGCGTCTCACTGTGCAGTCTTACAGAAATACCGCTCATCTTATAAATTTTACTTTATCTGCAAACTGAAAGAGACCCCGAGAGAAGGGAAACGCTTTCCACGCCGAGATGATTGTGGAGAAGAGTGGAGGGCGGCGGTGAATCAAAGATGGTCCTATTTTTAGAGGATAAACTATATTTATACAAATGTCCACGCTGAGCAGAGACAGAGAGCGAGAGGGATAGTTTTCAAACCTTCATGGTCATGTTTTATCAAATAAGGAAAAGTGCTATTTTTGCAGAAAAGCAGTCTCATCATAGGACCGTTTATTTTTATCTGACAGAGCGAGCAGATGAGCGGCTAAATTTACAGCGTTTCATCTGCGGTCCAGGATACGTTCGGTCTGATTGAGCTGGCTTGACTGTTTTTATGATTATCTGTTTTATCTGACACGTTTGCCTCCTTCGAATAAACATCGGCCCACAATTACTCTGAGAAATAACAAGGTTATCACGACGCCACAACGTTGAAAAAATGAGAAGATGCTTATATTTTTGTGCAAAGGTCAAAGGTCTTCGCAGAGACTGTTGGAATGTGCCTTTTAGTTTAGAAGAAGAAGAAGAAGAAACTCGGCGGGTCAGGAGACGCAATATTGCTTGGAGCAAAAGGCTTTATGGTACTATCGTGCGTGTGTGCGTGCGTGCGTGCGTGTGTATGTGTGTGAAGGCGGAGTCTGTTCTGCACGGCTGTGTGTCTCCGTATGTCGTTTATTCATGTATCTAATGCACCACCTCTTTGAGTTTGCACCTTCTGTGAGAGGTGGAGTGGAGGTTTCTGCACCTTAACGAGAGAACCGGTGGTTCACGCACCTTTAGGAGAAAAAACGTCGTGTAGCAGCTGAACCCCTTTTAGACGGTGTGTTTCCTTTAGTCGCCCGGCGTCGGCGCGCGTTCCTGCGGAGAAGTGGCACAAACCCAACTGTAAATAATCCAGAAGACTGTTGAGTTTAATCCCAAGTGTTCTTCCTTTCTGTTGCTGGATGCACCTGATTCTTACTGATCTGTTCTGGTGACCGTCTGTGTTTGTGAGTGCATGTGGACCTGCAGAGGACAGGTCCAGGTCCTGTCGAGGGCGGATACAGGTGTCGGTGTGATTTAGGAGACTGCGCTTAATCTGACATGCTCTCAAAGACGACTGATCACTTTCTTCTTCTTAAAGCGTGTATTTTTTCTGAGGATAGCTTTGGTGTAAAAAAAAGAAAACTAGTTATTTTTTCAGTCTTATTGAAAATATAACAAGAGGCATGATAGAAACAGTTCAACAACCTCTTTTCATTTTTGATTCATATGATCAGGAGGAGTTTCCTGGACAGAGATTTCGGGTCCGAACAAACATGCAGTACCGTGTGAGTATTCTGTTAAGGGTAACGCCAACAAAACCTCAGTACGCTTTTGCATTTGACTGTCGATGCTGCAGGAGCATCCCTCCCCCATTTACCTCTAAGACTGCTGTGCTTCCTGTCCCCCATGCAGCTGTTTCAGGTTTCACTTCCAAAAGTCACTTCATGTGTGTCAGAGAGGCAAAGCAGCGGTTTCAGGTAGTTACAGCTCAATTCTTTCGCATTATTCGCTCAGCGGCTTTTTCACTCGGACAAGTTTACAACACAACTCAAGCTACACCTCTGTGAACGTTTTCCCACCATGACAGTTCTTTAGTTTGCATTTCCCTCTGATGTTGACGTGAGCGAAACCCTCAGAGGTTTGTGGAGATATCACATGGTGTCGCACAGAAAACTTGAAGCGGGGAGTTTTCTCCTCAGAGGCCCAGCAGGAGTTCAGTGAACGTGAACCTTAGGGACGTCCAGCCCCTTCACGCATCGACACAGCTGTGAATCAGAGAGGGAGTTTAAAGATATATATATTTTCATGTTTAAAAAAAGGTGAAAATCATTTAAATTTCTGCACAGATGATAATTATGTTTAATTTGGAGGGAGTTTGAATCTGATCACTGCAGTGGACAACAAAAGTGATTTTTTAGAGTGTAATACTGGTCCATGAAATCCTCTTATAATGACACTGCTAAACATGGAACGAGGAACAAACTGTGTGTGTGATTTCTGCACTACAGGCTCACAAGTTCCTGTCCTCGAATAGGTCCTCACTTTACACACCCTGATAAAGGTCAAGTTAAAGGGATATTCCAGCGTAAAATTAATTTAGTGTCAAACACACAAGTAACACCAAGTTAGACCCCCCCTCCAGAGATGAATGTTGCCGACCGCTTGCTTCTCTAGTTATACCAACTTTAGTAACGACTGCAGGATAGTAATACAGAGAGGTCTGACGCCCCCAACCAAAACGCCACTCTATAGCCATAAATAATGCTCAGAACAGCACCTAACTTCATCAACAGGACATATAGGGTCACAGACATAGTACTATATTCAGAGTTGTTCTAACTTCTAAGAAAACAAACTTAAGTGGGGGCGTTTCTCCACCTCTGTAGTCTATAAGCTGGGCCAATAAACTTCTACTGTAGTAAAATGAAAAGGTAAAGGTGTTTTTATTGAGCCGAATTATCAATAAAATCATGATTTTGTTAACAGGTATGGATTTATGTGCTGTCGAGTTAATATATTTGAACAAGAGCACAGTAAAGTTAAATCAGCTAATTTTCCAATGAGGTTCTGTTACTGAACTGAACTACACCATGTTCTACTGAGGTTATATTGGGTCACAGTCATAGTACTAGACACCAAACATCTTTTTAACTTTGACTCATTTCTTTAGCAAAGAGACTAAACACAACTCACCTACTCTCTTCCAGCAGACGCTTGTTTGTAGAGAGACCTCAGGCCAGTCCATTACGGACTACAGCGGGGTGACGCAGCTCAAGGAAGAACATTTATGATCATCAGTGTTACGGTGTGTTTGACCCTAAATTAATTTTACTCTGGAATATCCCTTTAAATATTCGGTCCTCCTCTCTGATTCACTGAAAAGACAAATTTAAGAAGTATCTTTAGACATGACTCTATCACCTAAACACCTGAAAACGGCCTCTGAAAGGTCTGGAGATGCTCTCTGTAAGAATCTAAACTCAAACTGGGAATGTCATCAGGCAAACAGCTGCTGACACAGACTGATCTGAAGGCGTCTGCAGCGTGAGGTTAAAGAAAATCAAGATTTCAAAGGTTCAGAGTGAGAAACAACAAGGGCTCGAATCAGAAACTGTGCTACACTGTGACCTACTGAATGATTCGGAGTCACTCCTACTCGTGTTCAAATATCACCGCTGATTGTAAGGAAACCACGTTGGTCTGCTTTTCAAACTCAGCAGCCGGGCTCTGGTCCAGAACCATCCGCGGACCTGCTGTGTCAGACACCAGGACCGGTTCTGGTGAACGTCTCACTGTCTGTCTCATGTTTTTGTTTTCTCTGCTGGGCTCACTGAAGGGAACTGTTACTTCTTCACCTTTTAACGCACACGTTTACACCTCACTAAACATGGAGACCCACACACTTTCAGCGGGAAGGTGTGGCACGGCATGGGGAACCTTTTGTCACTAAACAGTACATATATAAATATGATGATACACATGTATAGATAAATACTGTATATTATATATAGACGCACACATAGAGGTCAGATTGTTTGTTGTGCACTCGCAGCATGAGGTATATATCTACCCAGAAACGACGCTTTCTCACTCCCTGTGCAGTAACTGGTCTGCCCATGTCTTGGCCCCTGCTCCTGTCCCTCTGTAACCCCGTAGCGCCAGTGGACATCGCCCTGTACTCGTCATCCTCCTCTTTCTGTGTTCCAAGTGCCAATAACTTTGTGAAAGCCCTGTAACTGTGACCCAACATTATCAAAGGTAATTGCACATTAACGACTGTAAAATAAATAAATACAAATCATAGAGAAAATGTCGACATGGATTCAATAATGAATATCTTAATAAAAGATTTGTAACAATTTCTTTGTGCCGACATTTTCTCATTTCACGCTCTGGATGGTTTGATCCAAAGACTGTGTCTCCATATTTGCATGTTGGTTATACGAGGTTAAATGACTTAACCGGTACGAGATCATACTGTTTTGATTTCACAGATGAAAGCAGTCGTTCAGGTTTTTACATATGAACTCCACCAGCTGACTGAAAGAGTCTGTTTCGGATCGATTTGCCTGCTGATTTCTGTCGAGTGATTTACTGTGAAATCATTTTCCTAAAGCTGCAGATAAGACGTGTTCAGCGTGCACACTTGAGCAGACACACACCTGCAGGATAACATGCATGAGCGGCTCTTCATGCTTGCCGAACATCTCCTCCTCGCACGGTGGTTAGCTCGCAGTATTTACATCCAGTGATTTGCATTCTGAGGAAAAACAAAACGACTCATGTTGTTTGATGATCGACTTTAAAACACAAATGTTGTGGTGACGATATTTCAGGATAAAAGTATAACTAAACAATAATGAGGTGTACTGTATGAGTGGTTAGGGTTTCTGTTTTTACTGTGATTTAAAGGCAGACAATAACATCATCAACCAAAATTTCATTTTCTTCATGTAAAGTAAAGACATGTAGTCAAGTACAAATATGACTTGACCCTAAAAAATCCTAACAAAGGTTTCTCAGCTGTTTTTTTATAGTATTAGATGTCCTTAATAATAAACTAAAAGGTGACCAAAGTTTGACCTCTGGAAAGGCGTCATTTTCAAGATGGCGTCCATGATGGTAGGAGACGCCCCAGGTGAATAGGGTAAAATATTTAACAGATATCCCCATGAAACTTCCAGAGTTTATAACTTACATTAAGACAAATATTTTTTATATTACAAGTTTAGTCAAATGTTATGTTTGAATATGTAAATGAGGTCATATCTGATTAAATAGGAGATAAGGCGAACAGCAGAGACAGTCACTTCTTTTAAGTCAAATTTAAAAACTCACTTTTACAGACTTGATTTTATGAGATGTCGTCTTTTATCTTTTTTCCTTTTTATATTTGAGTTTTTCGGGGTGGTTTCAGTGTTTTCCCATTTACAGAGAGATAAAAACAGATATCCAAAGTCAACCCCCCCCATCTGACTCTAGTATGTCAACAAAATAAAACATGAATTTTATTCATCGTTCAGTTTTCAGTTCTGTAAATGTATGTAAATTAGTGCATATTTAATTCAATACTACCTCATTTACATATTCAAACCAATCATTTGACTAAACTTGTGAGATAAAAAACATTTGTTAGACATTTTTTAGGGTTAGGTGTTTTTTTTATAAATGTACCCGCCTAATGAAACAAAGAAGCTCATCGATCTTCAGGGTCTGTTTTCAGACTTCAGTACTGAGGCACCGGTCCTTTCTTTTGTCTTTTTAATGACTTTATACTGTTCGCTGTTTGTAAATAAACATACATAAAAGATCAAACTATCAACTCAAATTCAGAGATATCTGCCTCTATCTTTCACGTTATGATTCAGAATGACGGACACTGTCACAGGAAGTCAAAACTGTCAAATAAAAACGACTCTTTCTGAGTTTTCTGAGATGTTTTTAAGTGCTGTCCTGGTCCTGTTAGCCTCATTCAGTCATTCACGTTCTCAGAGAGTCACTAGAGTCCACAAGGGGTCAGGGTTTTGGGTCTATGGAGGAAAATTGAGATTCAGACACTCTCACAGAAACACCCCCAGTCCGCAGGAAGGAGACAGAGCTGTACGACAGGCTCAGCTGAAACAAACAGGACCCAGAGTCCAAAGACAAAGATCTGGAGATCGTCTGGATCAGTAGACACAGTACAGGTGGGCACATTTTGGGCTCTGATCCAGTCTGAAACTAACAAACACTGTAAGACCGTCGAACTCTAAATAAGAGGAAAAGTTTAATTCAGCTTCAGTTTTTTCAAACTTACTGTCAAACCTGAAGGTCTTTGGAGCCTCGGACATTAAAACTGTCCCTGTCCTTCCTCTGTGTGTGATCCTGCAAACTCAAACCCTCAAACTCTGACACTCACAGCAAAGATCAGAACCAGAGATCCTCCTCTCACCTCACTGAAGCGCCCCCTGGCGGTGACAGATGGGAAAGGTCCTGACAGCAGAATCTGAGCCTGTCTTACTTTAACCTCAGTGAGTGTTTGGTATATTTCAGTATGATGTTTTATTAATACAGCTCCATGTATGATTCAGCAAATATAAAACCTTTCTTTAACTCAATAACATCGACAAAATTAAATAAAGTCTCTTCCTCTTCCACTCAAACCGACAACTTTCTGCACAAATTCATCTTTGTGACCGTTAAAGAGAAGAAGAGACGGCTGGATGTCAAACTACAGCAGCTCTTATAGCAGGAAAAATTAATAAAAAAATACTTTAATTATTAAGTGAAGAGAAAACACGAGGATCTTTGAAAGAGGTTTCTGAGATAAAACAGAGGGACTGTCTGTCAGTGGGTCCACACACCTGAGTTGTGTTTTTTTTAATGCTCTACTGCCCCCTAGTGCTGAAAAGATCTCTGGTTTGCATTTTGTAAAATTGGAACATTTTCCATCTGTGAGGTTAAAACACCATCCAGTGTTGGTGAATATATGACCCTGTGTTTACATGACAGGAAGATGAAATATGAGTTTAGGTTGTAAATGACGGCGATAATCCTCTTCACCTCTGACCTCTGTTCACATCACTCCTGTTTGTTTTGGGATTATTTCTTTTCTTTTAAATTTTTGGATTTATTTCATTTTTAATTTTTTAATTTTGTGTCTTTATTCGAGAGAACAGGATGGTGGATGGAGGAGAAATCGCAGAGACTGGACTCAAACCATCAGCTTTGGGCGCCCAAACGTTTTTGAATTTGACAGGCAGATTTTTATTAAAGGGATATTTCAGTATTTTTTTAGATAAGGTTAGTTGAGTTATAGATCTGTTTTTTTGCCACAATCAATGATGATCCCCTTATATGTTCGAATTTCTGTTAGACGACACCGACTCTATAATTTAGCTTCAGTTTGCTCACCTGTATCACCAGGTAACTCAGAATCCTCCCGCTCTTTAGTTAGTATAGAGATTTCTGTGTGTTTTCTTTGAAACTAAGATGGAGAGATGGAGATGCTTTATTGTCATTGCACTTGTGCACAACGAGATTGCATTTACAGATGGGGAAAGAAGAGGCAAATAAAGCTGATGCTAAAGAGCTAAAAACTGCAGTTCATCAACTGTCCACTAGAGGCCGAGAGAGACCACGTGTGCTCGGATTCAAAGGATTGGATCGGCGCCGCTCGACTTGACCAAACTTTTCCATGTCCACTCTCTAGAGGGAGCTGAAGTTGGCCAATCAGCTGCTCCTGGATTTGCCCTAAAACTTACTTTAGCATTAGCTCCGCCCCCTAACCCTTGGATCAGCTGACCTTTCAAAAAGATCAGCTGTTACTGCTGCATGTTGTTTTTTTTTCATTAGTCAAAGTTAAAAAGATGTTTGGTGTCTAGTACTATGTCTGTGACCCTATATGTCCTGTTGATGAAGTTAGGTGCTGTTCTGAGCATTATTTGTGGCTATAGAGTGGCGTTTTGGTTGGGGGCGTGTCTCTCTGTATTACTATCCTGCGGTCGTTACTAAAGTTGGTATAACTAGAGAAGCAAGCAGTTGGCAACATTCATCTCTGGAGGCGGGGTCTAACTCGGTGTTACGGTGAGTTTGACCCTAACTTAATTTTACATCAGAATATCCCTTTAAGGGTCAACTTTAGTGATCATGTTTTGTACAATAATTATTTGATAAAGACCTTTTTTACGTCTCCAAATCTCAGATTTAAAAGGAACAGTCCACATAAATAATGAATGTCTGTTCAGGTGTGAACAGCACTTTACTGTATTGTGTAATTTAATCTTTGGTCAAACAACAATATCTACTGTAAAACCACCTCGCTGTATTTTATTGGTGTTTAGATGAAGTTGGTGGAGAAACTGCAGAGACAGACCAAAATCAGCTTTGACTTCATTTAAAGGAGAAAACAGGATCATTCAGACGTTAGTTAATCATTTATAACAGCCCAGTGAACATAAACTCTTACTCTTCAGCTCTGTGTTTAAGTGAAGTTTGTATAATCTGTTCTCTTTTGTTTGTACCTGAGTCTACAGACAGTCTATTTGTTATAGATGAGGACGATGAAATCACAGACACTTCAGAGAAATACCACTTTGTCATATAAACTGTGTTTAAAAGGTTTATTTTAATAACTGACTTTCTGTGAAGTTTTAAGAAGCTTTTTCTTAAATATTTCATTTTTTTATTTTGTGTTATATTTACATTAAACCTGTCAAATCTGAGGATGATGAAACCACCATGACTGCAGGGAAATACGACATTATATAAAGTCTGTAACTCCTCCCTCAGAGACTCTGACACCCTCAGTCAGTAATCTTTACCTGGACTTTGCTCACTGTTTACATGCATACTACTTTATTATTTTGTGTTGTATATAATGTACATTCTTGTATTTTATCTCTTTATTTTGACTTATTTTACTTATATGTTGAGCTTCTCCACCGCTACACCCTCGCTTGCTCGGTGCCTCAGGTCAGCTGATCAGCTGCTCCTGGAGGTACCGAGGTCCAAACTGAAGCTCAGAGGGATCAGATCTTTTTCTGTATGGAACGAGTGACCCCTCCAAATCAGACCAGCCCCCCCACACTGTCCATTTTAAAAACTCCTAAAACCCATTTTTATTTATAAGACTCAGCTCCTGTTTTAGTGTTTTATGTTTTTTTTTAGTTATTTGTTTCTATGTTTTTAAATTAGTTTTTTAAAAACATTGAAACTATATTTTACTTTTTAAAGTCTGCTTTTATTTTATCCATTATTTTAATTGTTGTTTTATGTTTGTGTTGTTTTGTCTATTTATGTACAGCACTTTGTTCAGCTGTGGTTGTTTTAAAGTTGAGTTGAGAATTATGTGTCTCCTCTTTCTATTTTATTTGCACTGGAGTTACTCTGACAAAAAACAAATTCCCCCTGGGGTTATTAAAGTATTTCTGATTCTGTCTTTTTAATCTTTAACAGGGAGTTCGACTGAGGAAAAATCAACTCTGATTTTAATCATAACAACGTTTCTAATACTTTAGGAGCGTTTTAAATGTTTGTTTGTTTTTTTTAACTTACTTTTGTTTAATTTCTTTATTAAACTTGTTTGTTGTTCAGAACAAACGTTTAAAAAGCTGAATGATGAAATTGATGGTTAATAAAAAGTTAAAACAGCTGTTATGTTTGTTGTTATCATGTCATAGAGGAGTGTTTCACTGGGATTGCAGCATTGAACAGATCCAGAGGGGCTGTCCATCATCTAATCATATGAACGGCCTCCTCTCTCTGATTGGTCCGCTGAGAATTTATTGATCCAACCTCAGACTCTATTGGAGAAAAACCCGGAAGAAGGCGGACCCGAACACGCCCTCCTGTTTAATATTGATAAGCTGCTGGTTGTTATATTGGTGATAAACAGCTGATTGTGAATCTGTGGAGGAGCTTTAATAAAAGGTTTTATTTTGGTGCATTTACCGACTTTAGCAGAAGACTGTTCGCGGTGTGTGTGTTATTTTGTGTGTGTGTTATTGTGTGTGTTTGTGTTTATGTGTGTGTGTAGTTTCTAACCGTCACCATCACAACAGTCTGGACCTGGATCTGGTTCTGGTTCTGGTCTCTGCAGAGCCGGGATAATAATAAAAATGTCATCCGTAGCTGCAGCTCCTGAGCCGGGTCTAACCCCGGGCTCCATCCCGCTGGCTGACGCTCTGGTCCCGGCCAGTATCTTCGCTCCGGACCGGGGGGGATGCGGAGGAGACGAGGCCGGGGACGAGTGCTTCGAGGACGGGGAGGTGATCAACGGCGAGTCCGAGGATCGGGGGGTGGACTTCACCAATAAGGTAAAAGCAGGCCGAGCTAACCCTGGAGATGAATGAATGAAAGAAACGCGTTTATGTTTTTTTATTCATGATTATATTTTTATTTATAGTTATATTTTTACTGAAAATTAAACACTGTTTGACCGTAAACCCATTTATTAAACCGAACCCGGACCCGTTCACTAACATTAAAGAGCTAAATGTGGCTAATGCTAACAGCAGGTTGACTGCTCCATCTGGGACCAGGAGCAGGTCTCTGGGGGACAGGAATATCTACATATCTGTGAATTTAGACAAACAAACAGGCTCTGAGGTTACCTGACACTGTGAACACACACAGACTGAACATCAGGATGTGGTCAGGTGAGTCTGATCCTTACCTGTCCATCAGGTTTCACAAAAACAACAAGATCCCAGACTGGTCCAACCTCGATATTCAGTATTCTTGTGTGTTCTGAGGAGGGAACTATGTGCCATCTGTTTTATTACTGCATGTTTTCTCAAATATGCTGGAGGGATGTGAAAAATTACATTTAGGGGAGACCGGGGTAAGTTGAGCAGAAGGGTAAAGGTCCTTACCATAGACTATATTTAAACCAGCGCTGCGCAGTAGCGTTGTGCGCATTCGGCGAAAGAGTCACCAAGAGTCGCTGTGATGACGCTTGGCTCAAACAGCGTATCCCTTGGGTGAGCTACGCAATCCCTGAACGCCCATAGGCTGTATCAGGTGTCAATCATAGAAAACATGAACCCCCTAATAACTTTTAAAAATGGAGCTGTACAGAAAAAAGAGGACTTGAGCACAAACCAGTCTGACAGTAACTACATGTCAACATCACAACCAGGGGGGAGAAACATTTATATTCTGTGTCATTAAGTTATAACGTTTGTCCACAGCTCCATAAGGAGGCGGGGTTTATGACCTATACTGCAGTCCGTCACCAGAGGGCGCTGTTCTCAGAGTGGCTTCACCCAGCGAGGAGGCAGACGGCGTCTATTCTAAATATAGTCTATGGTTGAAATATGAATGATAAAATAACGAAATATTCTGAGGCAACTATACGCGCCTGACTATACACATCAAGCCCGATGCAATTTTGCGACTTTCCAGGGGGAAAAAGACACATCCCACGGAAAGTCCCGCCTCCTTTGCCTCTGATTGGCTAGAAAAGCTGGAAACATCATCACAAGCTAAAGCCAAACGGTCAGCACACAAACACAAGGAACAAGTGTGTGAGATTTCTGCACTAGTGAAAGGGATATTCCGGCGTAAAATTAATTTAGGGTCAAACACACTGTAACACCGAGTTCGACACCCCCTCCGGAGATGAATGTTGCTCATTTTTTATCATTTCCTTGAAGTAATATCCATCCATTTTCTACCACTTATGAAGTAATGATTGCCTAGTAATCATTTAACTCTGCAGACGCGGTAGTTCTTCTGACTTAGTGTCTCGGTCTGATTGTATTTCCATGAAGAAATGATCATAAATGTTCTTCCTTGAGCTGCGGCACCCCGCTGTAGTCCGTAATGGACTGGCCTGAGGTCTCACTACAAACAAAGAAATGAGTCAAAGTTAAAAAGATGTTTGGTGTCTAGTACTATGGCTGTGACCCTATATGTCCTGTTGATGAAGTTAGGTGCTGTTCTGAGCATTATTTGTGGCTATAGAGTGGCGTTTTGGTTGAGGGCGTGGCTCTCTGTATTTCTATCCTGCGGTCGTTACTAAAGTTGGTATAACTAGAGAAGCAAGCGGTCGACAACATTCATCTCTGGAGGGGGGGTTTAACTCGGTGTTACAGTGTGTTTGACCCTTAATTATTTTAATTCGGAATATCCCTTTAAAGTTCGGTGGAGTTTGAGCTCTAGGAGGTGTTTTGGTGTTTTCCTGTTACAGTCAGTATGAGGCTGTTTCAGCAGCTCTTACTGCTCCTCTCTGGTTCTGCTGTTTCTGCAGGGTGTTGCGTTCACACAGATCCTTAAATAGTTTCATGGGAATAGAGACATCTGTGTTTGTGTGCAGAGCAGATCTGAACCTCCACTCCCTGCAGCTCCTGAAGAGCTGAGATAAAGAGGTGAAGAGCGATCCACCGACCAGGGATCAGCTGACGACTGCAGACATTTTTAACCCTCTCCTGTTTTCTCTCTCCTTCTCCTCATGAACGGACCGATCAGCTGGCTCTGGTCAGTCCAAATGGAGAGCAGTACGATTCTTTACTTCGACAGCTCCGGGACAGGATGGAGGAGGGATGTGGAGAGACCATCTACGTGGTGGGGATGGGCTCAGGTGAGGTCGTCAGAGTCCTGATCCTTAAGATGGATTTCCTCTGAAGTCCATCCTCACAGAGCCTCCTCTTGTACCTCCTCTCTGTTTCAGACGGAGGTGACTGGGGTCTGGATGAGAAGGATATGGAGGCCTCCATCGCCACGGTGCACTCCATGTGTGAGCAAATCGACGCCGACCTCATTCCTCTGCGGGAGCGAAACGAGGCTGCCGGTTTGGTCCGGGACTATCTGATCCGCAGGCGTGTAGGGGAGCTGGACTTCCTGGAGGTCAGGTAAGGGATCAGAGGTGATGAGGAGGTGTCATGGTGGTTTGGATTTCTGTTAGTGAGATGTGGTTAAAGCGGCCCGGTTCGGTTCTAGTGATGTTCTGGTGCTCCTCCCCCTCCTGTAGGGTGGCGGTGGTGGGAAACGTGGACGCCGGTAAGAGCACGCTGCTGGGAGTGTTGACCCACGGCGAGCTTGACAACGGGCGAGGGTTCGCTCGCCAGAAGCTCTTTAGACACAAACACGAGATGGAGAGCGGCAGGACCAGCAGCGTGGGCAACGACATCCTGGGCTTCGACCAGGAGGGTCAGGTGAGGAGAACCGGGCCCAGGAGGGGACCGGTTTACAGGTCTTTTTAGAGCTCCAGAGTCCAACGTGACTAAATCCATCTCTCTTTAGGTGGTCAACAAACCCGACAGTCACGGAGGAAGTCTGGACTGGACCAAGATCTGCGAGAAGTCCTCCAAAGTCATCACCTTCATCGACTTGGCGGGCCACGAGAAATACCTGAAGACCACCGTGTTCGGGATGACCGGACACCTACCAGACTTCTGCATGCTTATGGTCAGTGGGGGGGTTCACTGAGACCTGAACCATCAGAGTTCTGTTCAGCATGGAGTCTAATGATACTGATGACTTAAAAACCAGTTAGAGACGGTTCTGGATTCTCCTCCCTGATTAAATCTCACACAGAGAAGAACAAGATCTATCTGTCTGTAAATCTATCTATCTATCTATCTATCTCTAACCCCCCCCCCCAGGTTGGCAGTAACGCGGGGATCGTGGGGATGACCAAAGAGCACCTGGGTCTGGCGTTGGCCCTGAATGTCCCGGTCTTTGTGGTGGTGACTAAGATCGACATGTGTCCGGCTAACATCCTTCAGGGTCAGTCCTTGTCACTCTCAAGGTTCTTCTTAAATCCGAAGGTTCTAGACGTGTCTATGTCAGATTCTGATTCTGGGTCACCACAGAAACTCTGAAGCTGCTCCAGAGGTTACTCAAGTCCCCCGGCTGCAGGAAGATCCCGGTCCTGGTGCAGAACAAGGACGACGTCATTGTCACCGCTTCCAACTTCAGCTCAGAGAGGTTCTTCTTGACTCCTCAGACACCTTCAGAGTCCATGTTCTGGTCCCCCTTTGTTTGTGTAACTCTGGTTCTGTTTCCTGCACCCCCCCAGGATGTGCCCGATCTTCCAGATCTCCAATGTGACCGGGGAGAACATGGACCTGCTGAAGATGTTCTTGAACCTGCTCTCCTCCAGGACCTCGTACAGAGACGACCAGCCCGCCGAGTTTCAGATAGACGACACCTACTCTGTGCCGGTATTCTGAACCAGTTCTCATGACCGGACCCATTTCCCTGTGATCCAAACTCATGTTCTGATCCAAACCTGCTCTAACCCAGCGTCTGTCTTTTGTCTGTCTCAGGGGGTGGGGACTGTGGTGTCAGGGACTACTTTACGTGGACTGATACGGCTGAATGATACCATGCTGCTGGGGCCGGACCCTTTGGGCAGCTTCATCCCCATTGCCGTCAAATCAATCCACCGTAAGAGGATGCCCGTGAAGGAGGTCCGAGGGGGTCAGACGGCTTCGTTTGCTCTCAAAAAGGTGGCTGGACCTCCAGAGTGGTTCCTCAGGTTCCTCAGACCCTTGGTTTAGGTCTTGGCTCTAAAGTCTCTCTCTCTCTCTCCTCTCTGTAAAGATCAAACGCTCGTCCATCAGGAAAGGCATGGTTATGGTGTCCCCGAGGCTCTGCCCACAGGCCACCTGGGAGTTTGAGGCCGAGATCTTGGTCCTGCATCACCCTACCACGATATCCCCTAGATACCAGGCCATGGGTGGGTATCACAGACCTGCTCGGTGTGGGGAAGACCACCTGCAGCCTTTACCCACAATTTCGACCGCATCCGGAACGACTGTGAAAAGGCCGTATCCGCGGATCGTAGCTGATCGTAACCATTCAAGTTAACGTGTCAATTTCCACGGACTTCTTTCCGTTCCTCTGCGGAGCATGCCGGATAATTTCAGCACAGATTAACCCGTGCTGGAAAGGAACGCTCGATTGCATGTGAATTTGTGGGTTCTTGTGAGTTCGGGCGATTCCAACTGTCCGTAATCCGCCTCAAAAACAGATCCGGTAGGAATTGGCATACGGTGAAAATCGCTGCCATTCCGGATGCAGTAGAAATCCTGAGTTAGTCTGTTTCTGTCAGATTTTAGAGCCGCTGATCCAATGAAGGGTAGTCGGTCTGGTTACCTGCAGCCACGAACAGACCCTGCCCTTCATTAGGATGGGCTTCTATTCAAAGGTTTACGGTAATAATCTCTCCCCCCCCACACACAGTTCACTGCGGCAGCATCAGACAGACAGCCACCATCCTGTCCATGAACAGAGATTGCCTAAGGACCGGGGACAAGGCCTCAGTCCACTTCCGCTTCATCAAGACCCCCGAGTACCTTCACTGTGACCAGAGGCTGGTGTTCAGGGAGGGGCGGACCAAAGCTGTGGGGACCATCACCAAGGTACTGAACAGGGTTGCAAAATTCTGGGAATTTTTCTGGAAACTTCCCATGGAAAGTTTCTGGAAATTGTAACCTGAGTACTTACCCTGTAAGACCAGCTCTCTCTGATCTGCTCTGAGATCCTCTTTGGGCTCTGACTCTGTCTTCTTCCTCTTGTTTTTCGTTCAGCTCCTTCAGTCCACCA
The DNA here is from genome assembly GCA_962446985.1 of Xyrichtys novacula. NCBI lineage: Eukaryota > Metazoa > Chordata > Actinopteri > Labriformes > Labridae > Xyrichtys > Xyrichtys novacula. The sequence goes on along the minus strand of OY660879.1, from coordinate 28,271,328 downwards.
ACAACATGCCGTCAAATTCCAAACCTCCTCAAATTAAAATGCAGTCGACAAAAAAGGCGCCGCTCCGAAAAGAGGATGGCACGGTGGCAGTAGGTGACGATGCAGCGACGATAGGACCGCCAGGAGGAACGACGGCGACGCAGCAGCAGGTGAGACGTTTGTTTTCTGGAGATGATCTTCTGCTGCTGCTTTTCTCAGTATTTCTGCTCCTCTCTAAATCTTCACTGCTTCTCTTCCTCTTTCAATCTTCTCACATCCTTGTTTCCTTTTCCTTCCATCCTTTCTCGTCTCCTTCTCTCCTCTCCTCTCCTCTCCTCCCATGCTGCTTCCAAAGGGAGAGGGGGATGAAGACCCTCAGATAAAGGAGGGGAACAAAGAGAACAAGGTAAAAGATGAGGAGGTGGATTAAAACCAGGAACCTGCTGGTTCAGGGTTTGACCTGATGCCTGACTTTGTGGTGGACCCTGTAGAGGGTGGTCTGAGGGCCCAGGGCCCGGTCTCTGGTTCCTCTGTTGGTTTCCTCTATGATCTCTGTGTTAGTGTGAGTCTGATGATCTGATCTCCTTTCTCTCTCCTGTGCAGCCAAAGTCAGGAGGAGGTGGGAGGAGGCGAGGCGGTCAGAGGCACAAAGGAAAAGGTCAGAACAGCAACGCCAACTCCACAGCGCCCCCCTCCTCATCGTCAGGACCTGTAGGCTGTTAGAGCGCCTCCGTCCGAGTTTACGCTCCCTCTGCTGTCACTCCACAAGTGTCTTCATTCCACAGACCATCAGCCGTCTGCAGCGACACTCCCTACTCCTCCTTCTTACTACTCCTCCTCTTCCTCACTCCTCCTCCTCCTCCTTCTTACAGTGGCTTTAGTTTTGATTTTAAAGGGAACACAGAGGACCACGTCCTGAACCGCACACACACATAAACCCACTACCGAGTCTGGAGTCAGCTGCCTGAATGTCCTGAAGGTTCGAGGGCTGACTCTGGACCTCAGCCTCGCTCTGGGGGGGTCTGATCTGATCCAGATTCTCCTCCAGGGAGGCAGGGAGGGGGTTAAAACTGACACTGAGGGTCCAGCACCAACACGAGCAGCTATCTGTGGACCTCCCTGTTCATTCCTGTTTTATTGAAATGTCGTATTTATTCTGCTTCTGTAAATTCGCTGTTAGCTGTGCTCTGATCGGACTCTTGTATGCAAAACATCAAACTGAATGTAGCAAAGAAGACGAAGAAGAAGAGGGCGCGTCGTGATTTTTAATGAGGACGAAGCTGTTAGCGTTTTTAACTGTCGGGTATTTATTCAGCAAACATGCAGAAACCTTCAGGTTCTCACTCAGACCCCCTTCTCACGCCACCCTCCTTCCTCCGCCCGCCGCCGCATTCAGACCTCATCCATGGTGTTAGCTCACAGCGTTAGCTCATCACAGTGCTGCTGCTGCTGCTGCCTGTAACTCTAGTCCTCCATGTCTGTTGAAGCCTGTTGCTGTGAAAATGTGATGTTTTAAACTGACAAACGACAATAAAACGAGCTTTCCTCAACTTTTACCAGAGATCCTCTGTCTCAATCTGCAGCTGACTGATGTTAAAGTGTCTCGTTAGTGCCAAAGAGTCATAAGGTTGTTTTTATTATATTATTATCATTAAAATTTATAATAAGATTGCTGTGAAAGGACTGAAGCCACATCATGACAGTCACTTAAATTGGGTCAATCAAGAAATTGTGACCCCAGCTCCAACAAACCCCGGTTTTTGATGGTTTACATGTTTTTTAACTTGAATTATATCAATGAATAAAAAAAAATATATATATATATATATATATATATATAAATATAAATATATATATATATATATATATATATATATATATATATATATATATATATATATAAACATACATATATGTTTAAACTATTCATATGTATTTTTTAACTATATTTTTTAAACTACATATATATTTAATCTAAAAAGATATACACATATATTTAAACTATATATAAATATGTGTATAAATATATATTTTTATATATATTTTAAATATATATATATATTTTAAAAAATATTTTTTTAAATATATATATATATATATTTTTTTTTTTTTTTTTTGCACTTTCACAGATGAACCTCGAACCCTCAGATTTCTGTTTTTAGAGTTGCAGTTGTGTTTTGTTTTTTTTCTCTCCTGTATCTGGAGCAGAAACAGACAAACAATAATCCTGCATCACCGTTCAGTTTCATTCTTCTGATGAACTCTGCAGGATTCACGAAAAGCCCAAACCTTAAGACCTAGTCCTGGTCTAAGTCAAACCCGATCACACACAGTAAAACAAACTCTCTCTCTCTCTCTCTTTAATGCACGTGCAGATTTTAGTCAGAGCTGAAGTTTGAAAACCGTTTAGGACACTCGCTGATTTTCAGGATCTACATTTAGTCACAGGTAACATTTATATATATTTATATTTATATATATATATATATATACACATTTACTGTTTATGTACAAAAACAACAAACCAAAGGGAACATCTAGATTAACTTCAAACACAAAGGCTTAATCTGCCTCCTCGTGCACATTTCTCATCTCAGTACAGTCCACTTGCGCTCAGGTAGACCTCACACCTGTCCGCCTCTCTTGAACAGCTGTTCTCAGCGTGTGCAGCATCTATGTTTCAGCTGAATCTATGACACTGAGGTTAGAGGATCTAACTCAGTCCACTGATCCTGATACTAAAGCAGGAGAACCACCTGACAGTCCAGGTAAGGGTGTCCTCCTCCTCCTCCTTCTCCTCCTCAGGACTAAAACTCACGACCCTGCAGACTGACAGTAAGGATCACGGGGTCACCTCCTCCTGATGCTCTAAGATAACGAGACAGGAGGAGGTCTGAAAGGAGTCCCAGACTTTAGCGGGTCAGATTTAGGAAACAGGAGAGGAGACATCAGATAAACAGACACACAGGAAGGGGGAGGAGTCAGCCGATCAGCTGATCTGGACTCTGCGTTTATCCGTCAATGTCCCAGCTGAAGAGGTGATGTTTGACCAGCATGTCCTGGACGCCCTCCTTTAGCGGCCGCTGCTCCTTCTCCTGGAGGACAAAGTTCAAAGGTCATCATTAGAAATAAAATACAGAGGCTGAAGCAGAAACTGGACTGAAGCAGACCTCATGATGGTGGACCACCTGAGATGATCCGGACTCACCTCTTTCTTATCGGGGAGCTCACAGTCCTGAGAGAGACTGAAGGCGAACTTGGATAAAACCCTGAGGAGCACAAAGACCAGGAACCGTTAGAGAAACCACTTCAGCTGTTTTCACAGAGACTGCAGACCTGAGAGGTTCTCACCTGAGCTCACACTTGATCTGGACCCACCCGGGACTGCGGAGGAAGGACCAGGGATGGTACCACTTCTCTACTGCAGCCATGCTGGAGCACAGGACCTCCAACCACAGGTGCAGCACCTGCTCACTGACGGAGGAGGAGGACAGACACAGTTTAACATCTCCACCAGATTAGGGACGGACATGAAGACCACCAGACCGTGAGAAAACTTACTTGAGCCCAACGCAGACCAGAGACCTGAACTTGACGTCCATCTGAGCGTGTGCGGTGTCGTGACTCATGTTGACAGACTGCACCGCCTGAGGAGAGCAGACAGAGGGCGCTCTTAGACCGGTTTACCTCCACAGAGGGACCGAACTGATCCGCTCAAAACCTCCGTCAGAAAAATAACACCTGAGATCGACTTTTACACAGATGTGGGTGTGCAGAATCAGTGATCATGAACATGAATAACAATAAAAATTTAATAAGCCTTCACATCAAAAAAAGATAATGTTAATTAAATAATAATAATAAAGTATTAAAAATAAAAACCTGCACATTACAAAAAATAATTACAATGTTATTCAAATAATAAAAATATAACAATAAAAATAAAAACCTGCACATTTAATAATACTAATAATGTTGATAATGATCTTAAAATAATAATGTTAATAATAACAATGAAACCTATTTAATAATACCATTACTAATAATAATAATAATAATAATGATAGTAATAATAAAAACCAGAATGTTTAATAATACTAAAAATAATTCTCATGTAAATAAAATTATAAAAAATAATAACAATTATAATAATATTAACAATATTAATAACAATTATAATAATATTAATAATATAAATGTTAATAAAATAAATTATAATAAAATAATAATAGTAATAGTAGGGTAATCATTATAATATTAATGTTAAGTATAAATATTATAATTATATAATTAATGACTAAATAAGTTACATTGTTGATAATAATTATATTAGTTATTTTTAATAAAGAAATTTTAATAATGATAGTATTAAAAATAATTAAAAAAATGTAATTATTTTTTAATAACATAAACCTGCAGATCTGACAGTTTCACACACTTACTCTGTAGAGCAACTCCTCTGGTGTCAGCACTTTACCGTCTTCATCTAACCTGAGAGAGAGAGAGAGAGAGAGAGAGAGAGAGAGAGAGAGAGAGAGAGAGAGAGAGAGAGAGAGTTAGGGTTAAACGACGGTGAAGAACCATGAGGACAGATTCATCACTGTTTCATCCTCTAAATCCAAAAAACCTCAGGATCTGTGTTGGACATGTCCGTCACCGTTGCGTCCCGCCTCTGTCGAGCAGCACGTGTCATCGCCTGCTGGAGCAGCGCAGCAGCGTGGGAACAGGGATGTATTTACTAGGTAAAATGCGGCGCTGCTAACAGAAGGAGCTCAACACGGACCCTGAGGGTTTGAGACGTCACTCTCATCCACTCATCACCACATTTGTTCTGCTGTTAGACCTCCAGAAACCTCCACCAGCTCTCTGGTTTGATCCGGTTGGGTGTACCTGTAGGTCTTGCACAGCACCAGTCTGGAGTAAACGGAGTTGAAGTCTCGTTCCACCTCTCGACTCGCCGCCTGGAAAAAACAGAGAGAAGTTTTTATTCCTGTGAGACGAGGACTTTGAGGAACATCTCAGATCTGTTTGGGACCCCCACCTCCTCGATGAACAACCACGGGTGACACGGTCCTCCCAGGATCGACGGTTTCTTCAGACCGTGCTGGAAAATGGCCTTGAGGGCGGGACACAGCGTCCCTCGAGCCAGGTCCGTCACCGCCTCAGTCACCGAGTCGTCACCTGCTAAAGAGTACTAAGGCAGAGCAGACGCCAACGATCAATACTCTGATCATCAATTAAACTCAAAGGATCATCATCATCATCAGCAGAAGCTTCTGACCTCTTTGCTCCTCTCGTCCAGGATCTCCACAAACTTGGCAGGAAACCATCCTGAAGAAGAGACAGGAAACACATGATCAGAGCTGAAACCGTCATGGCCGCCATGGCGAGAGGACAGAAAAACACTAACCTCTGAGACCGTTGAGTTCTCCGACCCAGCAGTGTTCGTCCTTCTGCGAGATGATCTGAAACACACACAGGTGGAGGAGGGTGTGAGGACCTGGGTGAAGACTGGACCCTGAACACCCCCCCGTTAGCGAGGACTCACAGTGATGATGTCGTTCTTCCTGAAGCCCAGCTCGTCGTCATCGTGGCGCTCAAAGTCCAGTAAGGCCTTCGCTCGTCTCCGCCTGTTACGAGAAACGACCAGGAAGTTCTCGTGGTCCCTCTGGTGGCTCTCCATGGAGTAGTCTGGGGTCAGGTCCTGCAGAGACATGACGCACCAGGATGAAGACCTGAACATGTGACCTAACCAAGCGTGTGGTTACGGCGGAGCGTGACCTCACCGTGCTGGAGTGGCGAGGGTCCAGACAGTGGAAATGCTCGGCGGTGCGAGTGATGGCCTCTCTCAGGGCGGCCACCAGCTCCGTCTGTTTGATGTTCTTGGACTTCAGGGCGTCCGCCTCGTCTTCGCCGAACAGCAGCGAGCTCAGGGTGGACTTCCTGCGCAGAGACTGTCTCCTGACCACCTGAAACAGAGACCAGGTCAAACATCAGGACTGACAGTTCTGATCCTCCTGCAGGTTCTGCCTCTCAGACGGACAGACCGACCTTGTTGAGGTTGGCGTTGAGCGTGGTGTTGTTCCCGTTGTTCAGCTGCGTCTGCTCGTTCAGGATGTAGGCCAGGTGTTTGTGGCGGTGGGCCTCCAGGGTCTCCTGGGACAGCGAGCCGGCCAGCCTCATGGCCTCCCCGAGGACCGCCGGCCCGTCCCTCAGCTGACTCGGCAGGTCCGACAGCGTGTTAAAGATGGACGCTGAGTTCTCCGAAGATACCAGCTCCTCCTCCTGAGGTCAGGGAGGAGATTTAGAGGTCACACTTAGAGGTCAGGTACAGGTACTCAACAACCAATCAGAAGACAGGATTTATACGACCACAGAGACTGATCTGAGGCGACCGAGAAACCGAAGAGAGAGAGAGACGGAATCAGGCCCTCAGTCCATGAACCCTGAACCACGAATACAGATACAGACTAATATTCACTAATCCTGATATCTGTGGACCATGTGACCTCATAATAATAATAATAATAAATATCTCCAGGAGCCAATCAGATACCTTGATCTTGAGCATGCCCAGTGTGATCTGAAAGAGGATAAGAGAGCCCTGATAGAAGAGCAGGTCCCAGATCCTGAGCAGCAGACGGATGTCCACCACGCTGGCGAACGAAGTCAGGAACCAATGCAGCGTGATGAGAGACAGCTCTGGATGGAGGAGGAGGAGGAGGAGAAGATGGAGGAGGAGGTTAGTTTACACTTATACAGGACTGAAGGAGGAGCATCATCTCTCTGGACCCCCTAACCCCTCACCTATGTCGTGCTCCTGCAGCAGCTTGTCGAGGGCCGGCAGGTACTGAACGATGAGCTGACGGAGGACCCTCTGGTCTGTTTGGACCCCCAACAGGGTGGAGGAGAAGTAGGATGGAGGAAGGAGATCTTCAATGAGAGCACACATCATCCAGAGAACATCCTCCTCCTCCAGGAAGAGCAGCAGGCAGGAGACCACCTGAGGAGAGGAGGTAGGAAATAAGACAGGATAGGAGTTAAGGAAACGTCTCCAAGTTTATTTGCGTTTTATTTCAGAGCTGAGTCTTTAGCAGCAAATGAGGAAGTTTCAGGTGATAAAAGTGTGTGTGTGTGTGTGTGTGTGTGTGTGTGTGTGTGTGTGTGTGTGTGTGTGTGTGTGTGTGTGTGTGTTGGTTCTTACCATCCCGGTACCCTGACAGTACCCGATGTCCGGGTAAAGCCACGCCAGGGCTCTCAGCACCCGCCTCAGCCTCGGCACGCCGACACTGCTCAGGTTACTGAAACAGGCGTTGGTCGGCATGGTCCTCAGGAGATCCTTCTCTATCTGAGGGTGAGAGGGTGAGAGGGTGAGGGGGTGAGAGGGTGACCATCAGACCACCAAGACCAGCTGAAGAGGACTACAGAACGATGCTGGTTCAGGTCTGATCATGAGGGTCTATCAACACTTCAGATTTTTCTCTTCCTGTGTTTAAATGAGAGAAAACGTCTCTGAGAAGATGACGGTCCTCATGTAAAGTCTATGTATTTCACTTCTATTTGATTCAGTTCTATATGTTTCAGATCTATGTGTTTCAGATCTATGTATTTCACTTCTATGTGTTTCCGGTTTACATGTTCAGATCTATGTCTTTCAATTTTATGTGTCTTAAATCTATTTCAGATCTATGTGTTTCAGATCTATGCAGTCTTTTGTCCATGCTGTGTTGTCATGGAAACGCTGGTCTACAGTGAAGCTGTATTGTCTAGTGGGTGGATGCAGAACTCATGGTCCGAGGTCCAGGACAGTTCTGGTGGACTCTGAGGTCCAGGTTCTGGTGGTCACCTGTTTGGCGGTGCTGTTGTCGTCGTTGGAGCTGTTCTTGATGATCTCCTTGTAGGAGATCTCGGAGGTCCTCTTCTTCTGCAGAGCTCCAGACAGACGCATCCACAGCTGAAACACAAACACCTGTGAGACCCTGAAGGTCGGTCTGAGGGAAAGGTCGAAGGTCAAAGGTCACGGTTCTGCTCACCTGAGGCCTCATGCTGTGAGGGATCCCGCCCAGGACCAGCGAGCGAAGGCGGTCTGAGCGAGCGAGGACCGGGTCGATGAGCTCCCAGGTCAGGTCGCCCACCGTGTGGTTGTGGGTGAACTCCAGGTGGGCCTGCCAACGAAGACGCTGCTGAGGGTCTTCACGCTGAGGGGACCCGTCTGAGACCAACCAGGACCTGGACTTTCCGTCATCTGAGAGGAGAGGGTAGACCCGGGTTAAAGAACCAGGATCTGGACTCTTATGAAGAGACTGAGGTGAGGGAACCTCATGAAAGTTCTGGTTTCTCTAGTTTGTCCTCCCTGTCCTCTCTACCTCCCCTTCCTACCGTCCTCTTTGTCCTCCCTACCAACCTACCTCCCTGTCCTCTCTGTCCTCCCTACTTATCTGTCCTGTTTGTCCTCCCTACCTCCCTGTCCTTCCTACCTCCCTACCTCCCTGTCCTCCCTACCTCGATTCCTCTCTGTCCTCCCTACCTCCCTGTCCTTTCTACCTCCCTTTCCTACCTACCTATCTGTTCTACCTGTCCTCCCTACCTACCTACCTCCCTGTCCTCTCTGTCCTCCCTACTTACCTGTCCTCTTTGTCCTTCCTACCTCCCTTCCTCTCTGTCCTCCCTACCTTCCTTTCCTCCCTGTTCTCCCTGCGTCTCTGTCCTCCCTGTACTCCCTATCTACCTGTCCTCCCTACCTCCCTGTTCTCCCTACCTCTGTGTCCTCCCTACCTTCCTTTCCTCTCTGTCCTTCCTAACTCTCTGTCCTCCCCTTCCCCCTGTTCTCCCTACCTTTTCGTCCTCTCTGTCCTCTCCTGTTTTTCTCTGGAGACCCTTTTTAACTTGAATGCCCTTCCTTTCTCCTTCTCCTTCTCCTTTTTGAGGGTTTAAAACTAAAACAGAATCAGCTGTTTCAGGGTCACATGACCTGTATATTAACAGATGGAGCAAAAACACATTACTGTAAAACTGGGAGAGTCTGAACACTTTAATCAGTTCAAGATCAGACGATCGGAGCGCCTGATTTAGTCACATGACATATTTACTGATGGTCACAGCTGAGATCGCCACGCTGAAGGAATCTATGTCCCAGTGAGGGGGGGGCATCTGTGCTTTAAAGACTGAAACCCTGTGAGTGTGTGTGTGTGTGTGTGTGTGTGTGTGTGGAGCACCTTCAGGGTCCACTCTGAACCCAAACTCGTCGTACTGGACTTCAGGCGGCTCAGATGGATCTTTCTGCAGAGACAAAAGAGGAAAAACTGGTGAGGATGGACTCAGCAGACGCTCTGAGGATCAGCTCTTTTTTATTATTTTCTTTTTTACTGATTTCACAGATCAATAATCCATCAACATTTTACATATTGAACAAATTTCCATCGTGGAGCAGAGACGTAATCAGACAGAAACTCTTTAGTAAAGTTTCAGCAGAATAACTGTGAAGGAAAATCACTTTTCACTCATGTCCTTTTTTCTCTCCTCTCTCTCATCGTCTCTTTTCTCCTGTTGAAGCATAAACATTATAAACATATGAGGGATCAATAATCTATAATACACACTGTCTTTACTGCACAAAGTCTGAGACACAAGATCAACCCAGTTTTTTCAGGAGTTTTTAAAAGTTTCTGTTTTCAGTCGAGATGAGAAAGTCAGCTTCTCCGTTCTTTATTCATCGATCATGACCTCTAATCCTCCATTTTTGGTTCATCTGTTTTTAGACAGTTTCTACTGATGGTCTTTTTAGCGTCACCAACATTACTGTAAATCTGTATGTTTCTCCTGACCTTCTTATCTCCTGCTTCTCTTTTCCCAAATATAAAACTTCAGATCCAAGTGTAATTTTTCCGTCCTCTTCTTTATCTCCTGACAATAAGGTATAAAACCAGAACATCCCCAAAAAAAGGTCTTATTCTCCGAACATCGTCTCCAACATGGTGTGTCTCCTGAGATGAATATTTTCATGATTCCTGGCGGTCATGTTCACGGCGGCTCAGAGTCACATGATGACACAGCTGTGGAGGTTATGTGTGTCACGCCCTTTTATACAAGCATCTCTGATCACACTGAACAAACAAAAGTCTGCACAGAAACCGGCTCACAGAGACTCGTACTCACCTGATGGTACTTGGCCAGGATGTCTTGGGGCCACATGCTCGGAGTGAGAGCAGAGAAGGGGCCCCCAGGGGCCGGAGTGTAGGTCCCTGAAAACACAGATCCACAGATGAACTCAGATCAGGAACATCATCTCAGAGGTCTCCTCAGACTCCTGCTGAACTCGAACGTTTACCTGACATCTTCTCAGACTCAGAGATACTTGGATAATCGAACACTAACGTCACTCTGCAGGAAGGAGGTCAGAAGACGGCGCCGTCACTGTGAAAAAAACACAGAAACAGAAAAACGTTTGTAGACGACTGAGAGAGGAGATGAAGACCACCAGGAGACCGAGCTGGTGCTGTGAAGTCCAGTAGAGGCGGAGTCAGTGTGACAGACAAAGATGGAGTCTGTTCTCCTCCGTCCGTCTGTCTGTGATCGTCTGTCTGTGATATCGCCTTCTGTCATGGAGTCCAAACATGAGTCTGAAATCTGTGACCACAGAGGGGGCGTGTCCTCTGAGGACCATGTGACAGAGGAGAAGTTTTTTTGATTTCCTGTTTTTTTCTGTGTTCCTTTAATAATTTCATTCAGACTCTTCAGATAAGCCGAAAACAAAAGCCCTCTGATTCAGAAATAAGTTCTCTACCTTAACAGTTCACTGTCCAGTTTATAAACCAGAGTTCATCTCTGTATGTGCATTTCTGAGAGACATAAAAACAAAACGAAGGTTTGTCATGATCTAATACTCGTGTTTTTTTATATATGAGATCATTTTCTTCCACTTTAAGAAGCTCATGAGTGGAGAGGATCCATTCTACGGCACAACAACAGACTTCGTCTAACCAATCAGAATCAGAATCAGAAAAGTGGAACAATAAATGACTTCTGTCTTCTGCGAACTTTGAAGCGTCAAACAAACTCTACTGTGAACTGAGGGTCAACTTAAATATCCAACTAATGTTAGCCCTTAAACTTTTTCTTAGACAAACGACCTGAAACAAAAACTGAGATTTATATTCTGGTTCAAAATGTGAGAAATTCAAAGTAAAGTTCTTAAAAATTTCATATCATTTAAAAATTCAAGGAGAAGTTTAGAAATCTTATCTAAAAAGAAGGACAATGGTTAGCGTCCTCATTAAACCATGTTTATTTTTTAATATCCTGACTTTTAAAAGAATCGAAACAGAGACTCGAGAGGAACCAGAATCAAAACGAATGACTAAAATTCAGGTCAGCAGAGTCACTACACAGACCATCGAACATTTAGAGTTCAGAGAGAGGGTCTGCTGCAGAGTTTCCATGACAACCAGAGACAGAGACGACTGAGAGGACTGAGAGGACCTCGAACCTTCAGCTCTCCTCCACCCTCAGGCCCCGCAGAGCAAACACCATCATCATCATCATCATCATCATCACAGACGGCCCCTTTAAACGGTCACATCCACAGGGTTACACACTAAACAAACACACACACACACACACACACACACACACACACACACACACACACACACACACACTCTCAGGACAGGAGCTGATAAACCCAGACCAGTCTGAGACCAGGTCCAGGTTGGATCTTAGGGCCTCAGGGTTGTTTTCATTCTTATTTTCCTCTTTCATTATTTTTATTGTATTTCAGTCGTTCCACTGTAAACGTACTCACATGTATTTATGATCGAGTTATTGATCGATTGCTGATCTGTGGTGCTGACAGGAGATTGTTCAGGTCATGTGACTGTCTGCTATTTGTCTGTTCATGATGGTTTGACAACAAAGCGGGTCAAAACAGAAGACTGCCGTCATCACAGTCACGCCACAGACCACAGACCCAGCAGATATTTACACGGTCGCCATGGCAACGGGTCAAACATCACCTGTAACACGATCATTAGAGGATCTACTGGAGTCCTGCAGAGACCAGATCGACCTGAGGGAGCCGGTCTGAGGGAAGGTGTGTCCTCCTGTGTTTACAAACACACACACACACACACACACACACACACACACACGCTGGTCGACACCCTGATACACTAAACCAGGACTAACATCCTGCAGCAGAGAGTCTGACCCTTCAGGGCTCCCGTACTGACCACACCCCTAACCCAGACAAGACCCCTCCCCCTCTCAAAACACCTCCTCCAGCTGCTGCTCAGTAACCATGACGACAGTGACTCACTCTGTCTGCAGGGAAACACCTCCTACCCCAGAGTGTGTGTGTGTCCTTGTGTGTTTTTGTGTGTTTGTCAGACACACCACCTCACACTGAGCTTCAGCTGAGAGATGATAGACAGTCGTCTGTGAGAGACACACACACACACACACACACACACACACACACACACACACACACACACACTCACACACACACACACTCACACACACACACACACACACACAGCAGTGTGTCACGGTGGTGAACAGGAATGTGACTTCCTCTAAAACAGGAAGTAAAATCTCAGGTAAAGGTGTTTTCATGTGTTCATTTCCTCCAGACTGGACTCACTCCTTCATCATGAAACCCTCACCTGTTCACCTGTTGATCAGGGCTGTTGTGTGTGTGTGTGTGTGTGTGTGTGTGTGTGTGTGTGTGTGTGTGTGTGTGTGTGTGTGTGTGTGTGTGTGTGCGGACTTCCTGTCATCCATGAATCCACATGTCTGCAGAACCGGACCCTTCAGTTCTTGGACCGGATCACTAAGAACCTTGTTGTTGTTTCTGACCCTGAAGGTTCTTGGTGGTTCTGGTTTAGGGTTTCACTCACATCAGGGGGTCTCAGGATAGCGGTCCCCGGATCTGCAGACTCATGAGCCTGGGCGCAACATTTTTTATTTGTAGGATGGTCGGGGAAGGTCCCGCCCTCCTTCGCCTCTGATTGGCTAGAAGTGCTGGGCTCTGATTGGTTATTCCTCATGGCTGTGAAACGTCATCGTCTGTCGGGTTATGAAATTCAGAATGACGATAATTTTCTGTCCGATGTACAGAACCGACGGCCGTGTGATCGTAGATATATGAACGCTAGATGGCTTACAACCGCTGTTAGCCAATGGAGACCGACGTCCGCGCATGGCGGCCATCTTGCTATGGTCATCCCGCCCTCTCCTTACATTCCAGTCTACGGTTCATGTAACATTTAAATAACCATAGATTGATTAACTTTAAACTGATTTTAAACAGTTTGGTTTATAACAAACCTCAGAGTTTCAGTTATGTTCCTGTATACTCAAGAATAATTTTAACCATGAATTTACATAAATAAACATTAAACAGATAGGTAGAGAAATAGTTATAGACCTACACACACAAGGCAGTTATATTAAATAATTTATACATAAAACATTTAATCATTCCATGTATGTTATATTAGTAATATTTCTATTATAGGGATAACTATAATAACATATAACAATAACAATAACATATATGATTATTTATTTGCAGTATCGTTTTCTGCCTCATGTTTCCATTTTAGATGTTTTTAACAAACCAAACAGTTTGGAAATCATGTACAACTAGCGCAAAGCGACTAAGACAGGGTTTCCCCTACATGCAATTGATCGTGGCGCACCGCCACGGCTAAAATTAGTTTTTATCTCACAGAGTTCTACCTCAGACTCACATGTATCAGCCGTGTTTCCCCTACATTCATTCAGCAGCGACGCACCGCTGAATGATTCTACTTCACTGTGTGAGCACGACAACACACGGCGTTATTTCCGACTTGCTTTGAGTCATCAAATCAAATCCTCTTCTACTAACGTGAAAGGTTTTTCCTATGAAAAAAATAATCCTGCTGCCTGGGCTGGGCCCCCTCAGCGGAAGAGTCCGGACACGCCCCTGCTGATTAAACCCCCACATAAACAAACACCTGAGTGTCACCTGGGCTCTAATTAACGGGTATCCCTCCACTGTCACGTGAGGGTTAACAGATGATCCTCGAGGACAATTAACGACCAGCGTTTAACGAACTAACGTGACGTCAAACGCGCTGACGTCAGAGACAGAGAGGAAAAACTTGGTTCGTTAAAATCAGCTGATTTAACCGGACCGGGTCCGAGAGCAGAGGGATCCGGACCTCAAAGGACTCTAGTCTTTCATAGATCTATCTTCCTGTGTCAGCTGTTAGCTCCTCGCGCTACCCTCTGTTTTCAGCTCGAACCTGCACAGGTGGACTCACCGGAACATAATCCCCGTCAAAGTCCGGGCTGGAGGTCTGGTTCTGGTGCGTCTTTAGTCGGTGAGAACAGAAGAACCGGGTTTACGCCATCGTTCACCTCCTTGTTCCGAGTTCCTCGCGCTGTGCACCTGCTAGCAGACGTGTCGCTCCGACGTCTCCTTACCCCGCTAACGGGTTTCCATCCCGAGAAGTAGGTCCTCATCCCGGAACTACACAGCGCACCACAGGTATCCCTCCGCGGAGGAAAAGGTGACGTCGACCAACGACAACAGCTGCGTTCAGGGGAGGGGAGAAAGAATCCGACAAATGAGCTTCAGACCAGGAGAAATAGATCCTGGAGAGAGAGAGAGAGACAGAGAGACAGAGAGAGAGAGAAATAATAAAAAATCAAATCAAATCAATTAAATCTTTTCTCTGTTTTAATTGTATTATTCCTCAGTTTTTATTATTAAAGAAAAGAAAATTATTTATAGTTATTTTAGATAAATGTAATGTGTATTTAAAAAAAAAAATACATGTCCCTTTTTTATGACCTGTTAATGTTTTTACTGTTATTCTGAAAAAACGCAGACCAAAGTCTATGTGGTTTTTTTCTGTTTCTTTATAATCTTTTAATATTATTATTATTATTATTATTATTATTATTATTATTATTATAACTTTATTTTATAGCACTTGGAAATAAAAACAAATAAAAATCAAAAGCTCAGTTAAAAACCTCCAAATTGAAGGACAATTTCATTTGTCATAAGAAACTCAGACAATACAAGAACCCTACAACATAAAATGAGACCAAAATAAAAACATAAAATAGAAATGTAATAAAGAAGGGGTTAGAAATCAGGAAACAATATAGGAAACATAGAAAGATGATATTCATAATGATAATAGAATCATAATACAGTAATAATGATGGTAATAGTCATGATAAAATAGGATTTAAAAGAGATAAAAGACGGTTTGTTAAAGACAGTTATAGTTTTCACCCTTCAGCTCCTGTTTCCTACTTTAGTTCTCATTTCATTTAACGGATCCAGTACAATTCCATCCGACGCTCTGAGGTCCCTGAACGCACCAAAGTGAGAGGAATGACTCCTCGTCTCGGAAAATCCCGATTATCCGGGAGAACGTAAATGCAGCGTCATGTTTTTCCCTTCATTCAGGTTTAGTGTTTTTTTTAATTAATTCTGCTCAACCTCACAATAAAATCGATAATTATAGTGGACATTAGAAACTCTGTTGACACTAGTATACTGACTCTGTGATTGTCATGAATGTTTTTTTGTTCACCCTCAGTTTCTTTTTTTTTATTAATTCCACCTTTAACAGGAGAAAACCTCTCTGAGTTCATAAATCTGTTTTTTAGAGTGTTTGTAGTTTCTGGGACAAAGGAAGGCATCGCTGAGTCCTCAGGTCACCATGACGATCACTGAATCAGGTCTCAGGAATCAGGACTAAAACTGGATCAGGATTAAAAACTGAACCTGGACTTAAACTGGATAAGGACTTAAACTGAATCAGGACTGAATCTGAATCAGGACTAAAAACTGAATCAGCACTAAAACTGGATAAAGATTGAATCTGAATCAGGATTAAAACTGGATCAGGACTAAAATTGGATCAGGACCTAAACTGAATCAGCACTAAAACTGGGTGCAGACTAAAACTGAATCAGGACTAAGACTGAATCAAGTCTAAAACTTAATCAGGACTGAATCTGGATCAGGAATAAGACTGGAGCAGGACTAAAACTAAATCAGGTCTAAATCTAAATCAGGACTGAATCTAAATTTAAACTGAAATCTTCATCTGATGCTTTTACACATTTTCTCCACTAGATGTCTCTCTGCTGCTGCAACATATTCACAACCTCCTCTCACTGCACATCTATTATTTAAGGAAAGGCCTTAAAGCAGCTGTGTGTGTGTGTGTGTGTGTGTGTGTGTGTGTGTGTGTGTGTGTGTGTGTGTGTGTGTGTGTGTGTGTGTGTGTGGTGTGCTGTTAATCACACACACACACACACACACACACACACACACACGTCAGATCAGAAGCAGCGCAGTAGAACTGAATCTGACAGATCAGCTGTTCCTCTGGTTGATGACGTTCAGCTGTTTGGATGTTTAGAGTCTGTGTTTCAGTGACTGTGTGTGTGTGTGAGCGTACAGATGTACAAACATGTTGCTTCGCCTCGTTCCTCTGAAGCTCATAATCCTTTCAAATGTAAACCCCCCCCCACTCTCTCTCTCTCTGTTTATCGTGTCTCTCTCTCTCTCCTCTCTCCCTCCCTCTGCTCCCACAGTTGTTTCCTCTCTGAGCTCTCGGCCTTATTTTACCTTTTTTATCTTAAAGTTGGTGTTTCCTCCCTGACATCTCTCTCTCTCTCTCTCTCTCTCTCTCTCTCTCTTTACTTCATACTTCACCCCCCCCCCCCCCCCCCCCCTCTCTCTCTCTTGCGTTGCTCTGCTGCACAATGCCCGGGTGAGTCACATCATTAAAAATACTGCAGCCTAAAGACGACCTTGCCCACAGCTCGCCCTCGCCAGCCGTGCAGCCTGCAGAATGAATCCAAACTCCATGTCAGAGTCATGTGGGTGTGGCTCTAACCCTCTCTCCCCCCTCTCTCTCTCTCCCTCTCTCTCTCTCTCCCCCTGCTGATCCAGCTCCTCCAGAGCTCATCTCTGATGTCTTTGTCGCTCCTCCGCTGAGTGATGGGCACTGTCAAGCGAGCGAGCCCTGGATCTCACACTGCAGTCGCTCTGACGTCAGACAGAGGCAGAGGGAGGCGGAGGGAGGAGAAGCCAGGGGAGGAACGAGGAGACAGACAGAGATGGGAGAGAGGGAGGGAGGGGGCGGGAGGATACGTGGGAGAGGAAGGAGAGAGAAAAGAAGCTTTGTTAAGGAAGTGTGAGTGAAAAGAAGAAAGAAGAAAGAACCTCAGAGGCTGAAGCACATGAAGGTGATGATTACCGGCGAGGTAAAGGTGAGCGGTAGACGGGTTGGAAGGCGTGGGCTGAGTTCAAACCCAGAGCTCACAGCCTGAACGTGGGAGGAGTCCGCTGAGTTACTGCAAACATGACAGAAGAAGAGTTATTGACGAGTTCATCCGATCAGATGAAAGAAGTTATTGATCGTGATGAATCAGCAGGTTAACTTCAGGTAAATCAGAGACGAACCACTTGTTCACAAAGAGTCAGTTTGCTGCAGTGCTGCAGTTCCCCCACTGTGCAGAAGATGGCGCTGTTGCATCAGATCACTCAGTGAGATGAACAGTGAGGACCATCCCTGGGAGGTTTCACTGTAAATGTAAATGTGTGTGTGTGTGTTTGAGTGTGCGCATGCGTGCACGGCTGCACTGATGCGTGTTAAACAGGCCCTCATGTACGAGTCCATTCATGCGTGTGGATGTGCACACATGCGTACACGTGTGTCCTGACTCCCTCACATGTGTGTAGAGTGAATAATCAAACTGTACGGATCGTGAATCCGCCTGATGTCCGTGTTTTATGATCATCATGTGACCCGCCCAGCTGGATCAGGATCAGGGGGGCTTCCCTCAGGCCCCTGAGAGTCCAGGTTTATGTAACTTGGCCTCTGGGAAAACTCACTTATGCAGATGAAGTGGAGGTGGGCCGGGCCTCACCGGGGTCTCTGGTGCCGGTTCATGCAGCTGTTCCTGCCGCCTCAGAGGATGAGGAGGAGTGAAGGTGACGGGCTGCAGCTCTGAGGTTCACCGTGGTTCCTCAGAGTCCTACACTCTAAAAAAGGTCGTTTCCTGACCCAGCGCTGGTTAAACATTGGACAGAACATTTAATTTTACTCAACAATCGTGTTTTTCATATAACCCAACGAAAGGTCCTTAAACCCCAGGGCCGACACGGATATAGAACGTGAAATTACGAAATATTCGGAGGCGAATTTTGACGTGTGATTTTGCGACTTTTCCAGGGGAAAGTCCCGCCTCCTTCGCTTCTGATTGGCTAGAAAAGCTGGAAATATTATCACGCACAAGCCAAACGGTCAGCACTTATAGCCAATCAGAGGCGAAGGAGGGCGGGACCTTGCCTTACCATCCTACAGCGTCCCGGGTGGAAGCGACAAGACAAAAATGGAGTCCACTTCAACTTCAAGTGATGGCGAATTGGTAGCCATGTTGGATATACCGGTGAATCTGACGTCGCAACAACACGCAATCTGATTGGTCAGAAGTGGACACACAGTATGAGAAACTTTAGAAAAATCGACCGTGATCCAAAAAAATAAATGCCGGAATATTGCAGAACGGGAAAACGTCGCTGATGTGAACGTTTATTGACAGGATACAGGTTTGAAAAAAAATATTGACGTCCGAAATAATCGCACGATAAAAACGGTCCCGGTGTGAAAGGACAGTAGCGGTGGTGTAAATCTGGTGAGTGGGTGGTGCTTGGGTTAAAATGCCCGAACGTCTACCCAATGTGTTGGGGAGTCCACAATAAACCAACAAAACTGTAATTATGAAATGAAATTATGAAATTATGAAAACTGTAATTAAGAAATTACACCCCAACAGCTTATAACAAAAATAACCTTGAGTATTGTGTACTCAGATTACCAAACTCCATGACAATAACCCAAATAAACTGACCAGTGAGGGGAGGAGCTGTTTGTAGTTTTCATGAGTCTGTTTCTTCATATCCATAACTGAGCTGAGGTCGACCATGAAGAGAAAACACGCCGCAGTCCGAGCGAAGAAAGACTTAAAATCATGTTCCCGTTTTTTTTATTTATGGGTCATGGGAAGGACGAGACGAGTGAGGGGCTGAGGGTCTCCTGAGTATCATGACATCCTTAATGGGTTTCTACAAATCACACACACTTCCTCCTCCTCTCTCCAGCTTGTTCGTCTTGTATGGAGGTCAAGTCAACGGGGACGTGAAGCACTGAGCTGCTGCCACAAGTAAACATGTCCAAAAACATCATCCCAGCGCTCAGTGAGGTGATGGAGAGAAGATGAGAGTGATGATGGATGTAGAGGTCAGCAGGGAAACATCATGGAGAGAGAGAGAGAGGGAGAGAGAGAGGGAGAGAGAGAGAGAGAGGAGCAAACAGGGAGATTTACTACAAATGAGGCAAACTCCAGTCATCATAAAAGCCCTGCAGGAGCCTGGATGTGGTTTTCTCTGCAGCATAGAGAAGAAGATCTGCATTAATGCAGCACTGCAACAAAACCCGCCTGTTTTCTACCTCCAGAGTTTCTCCTGCTCTTCCAGGAACGAAGCTGCAGTCCTGAATCTGCAGTCCTGAACCTGCAGCTGTAATCTCCTGATGGAGTTGTATAATCTGAGCAGACATCTTATCTCAGAATAGACGTGATGATCCTCGGCTCTCCTGACTCTTTTACTCAAATCACTCCACCTCCCTCTGTCCGTCTGCTGCTGTCATCATGGCTGAAGATGGACGCTGCTGTTCTTTGTGTCGGTAAACACAGATGAGTCGATATCATAGCTGCATAAATCCCCCCCTGACTCAGATTCACCCTCGAACCCTCTGTCCGTGTCCTCATGGATGAATCTGTGTGCTCAGATGAACGAGGATCTATATTTGACTGGGACATCTACTATCACTCATCATGAAGTGACACACTGATGGGTGAACCTCAGGGCCCCCCCTGGTGGCCCCGCACACACAGGTGGTTCATTACGGACCTGGAGATCCAGACTGTGACTGTTTCAGATGTAGATCTGTATTTAAGAAGACTAGATCTAGACACATAGAAAATCTATCTATCTATCTATCTATCTATCTATCTATCTATCTATCTATCTAT
Source organism: Xyrichtys novacula (assembly GCA_962446985.1). Classification (NCBI taxonomy): domain Eukaryota; kingdom Metazoa; phylum Chordata; class Actinopteri; order Labriformes; family Labridae; genus Xyrichtys; species Xyrichtys novacula. The sequence continues at coordinate 28,251,231 of OY660879.1, read as the reverse complement.
CTATCTCGATATATGCAGTGGAGGACTGTGATTGGATAATCAGAGTCAGCTGATTCCACCAATAAGAAAGTTAAAGTGATAAAGCTAAGACATAATATCGTGATATTTATCTCGGCAGTTTTACACCGATCCAAATATCGATATTTTATTACCTTAGTTTCGAAAAGAAACAGTTTTTGGTTCTAAATAAATCAAAATTAGATGATTTTTTTTTGGTCCACTTGGCGGCGCTGATGAGTCACTTCCTGTTGAGGTTGGCAGGAAAGTTTGGGAACCAATCATGGCGGATTCACGCGGGAAAAACGGGGAAAGCGTCGCGATTCACGAGTGGATTATTCGGATGTATTTACCGTGACAGTTTAAAGAGCGAGGATGAGACAGGTGGAGTTTATTAAAGTTTAGAAAAACCCGGAAATCTGACGAACCGGACCGACGCTCACCTGTCCTGCAGAATCCTCAGGTAACATGAACACGTGAGCGGAAAGACAGAACCAGGAAACCAGCCAACACCGGAACCACTGAGGAGATACGATGGAGGTCCACCTTCTTCATGTCCAAAGACCTGCTGACCTCCATCCTGAGGACTTCAGACACCAGGTGAGTGACTCCAACACCTCCTCTGAGCTTCATGGAAAAACAGCTGAGTCATCATCTCTGAAAGCGATCGGCCGAGCTTTGTGTGATCGGTGCGACCTGACCACCTGGAAACCATGAGGGTGGAGTTTACAGGTGGAGTTTAAAGCGGGGAGCTTGAAGGTGGAGTTTAGTGGTGGAGGATACAGGTGGAGGTTGAGTTGTTGTTGTTGCAGCATGTTGACTCAGTTTGGAGAGGAAGGACTTCAGATGATGGTTTTGTTGTTGTTTTTTTTTTTACTTCACATGATTTTCTCTTAAATGTAAAAATCTCATCATCTTGTGATTGATTGAAGTTATTTTTGAATATGCGAACCAAAAATATAAAAAATAAAACAAGAAAAGTAAGACAAAACATTTAAACAGAAAACAGAAATATTGGGAAAGAAGTGAGAAAAAGAACTTCTGAACTCCCTTTGAATAATAATTACCCACACTAAGCTTCCTTAGATTTACCTGATAATTATAGATAAATAAAGTACGTTCATGACTTTGTATTACAAAACAAAATCTACATCCATGTAATACAGCGCAGACGTAAAAACAACAAAACAAAATAAAACGAGAAAGAAACAATAACCCTCATAACACTTAGTGCTCCCCAACACCTTCCTCATCTCTGTACCCCTTCAGAATAAAAATGTCTTTATTTTTGATTTTAAACATGTTTGAACTTTAACTCCATAGAGATCCTGAAACACAAAAACCCTTCCTCTTTGAATTAAAGTGAAATTTTCCTAGTAAATCATAACCTCCCTCACACATACTGAATCATTTCTGTACATTTATTAGTAGATGATTATTTTTATCTTATTAAATATTATCTGAGCGGTTTGATATTCCACCATGTTTGTGTCTTTAGTCGGTAAGTTCAGCCTCTGCTCCTCTGGATTACTTCAGATCATGTTGTTCATGCGTCAGATCAGGATGCTCTTGTTTGGAGGTTTGGAGGAGGACCTTGGGGACCACCCAGGACTCACTGGAGGGATTTCAGTTCTTATCTGACCCCCCGGGGGGGATACAGCAGAACCTCCCAGGAGGAGCAGAAAGTGTTCCTGTGAGGAGGAAATCTGCTAAAGGGTGGTGCTGAATAATGTGGTCTGAGGAGGTGTGCTGCAGAGGAGAGGAGATAACACAGTTTATTATCCCTGCTCTGTGTGTGTGTGTGTGTGTGTGAGAGAGAGAAGGTCCAGTTGTGTGTAACAACAGCTGTCAGATGGGTTTACTGTGTGAGAGGAAGTGGAGGGATAAACAGAGAGAGAGAGAGAGAGAGAGAGAAGGAGAGAGAGAGAGAGAGAGAGTGGGACTCAGGAGACGGGAAAGGTCTGAGGTACACTAAAGATCACAGCTTATGTCGTTAACCAGCCTGTAAATGTGCGTGTGTGTGTGTGTGTGTGTGTGTGTGTGTGTGTGTGTGTGTGTGTGTGTGTGTGTGTGTGTGCGGCGCTCATATCTGTCACTAAGTGCTGGCTAAGAGGATCCACTGTGTCTCTGATCCATACGCTGACTGATAGATCACCATAACGGCCGCTCTCTCCTGTAACAGCTGTGATCATCCGCTAAAGACAGAAGCCGACGCTCCAGTGAGCGGGACGGGAGAGGTCGAGGGGTCAGTGAGGGGTGTGTGTGTGTGTGTGTGTGTGTGTGTGTGTGTGTGTGTGTGAGGGGCTGCTGTAACCACAGGTGGTCCTCTGTCATCATGTGTGTGTGTATTTATTCAGTTATTATAAATACGACTAAATAACTGAAGGTTATTAAAATGAATCCTTGATATTTGCGTTAATTTAAGCCTGAAATGTTGGTTTTACCTGAGCTGTAGTGCAGCTTTCTGCCACCAGGCGGGGCTGTAGCGTCTTTCAATGTCTACTAACTTAATGCTAAAGAGCTCATTTTCAAAAGTTCATGTTTTCTATGATTGACACCTGATACAGCCTATGGGAGGACAGAGATTGTGGATACGCTGTTTGAGCCGAGCGTCATCACAGCGACTCTCCCGCCGAATGCGAACAAAACTACTGAGCGATGTTGGTTTAGGAAGTGGAGAAAAAACGCAGAATTACCGAGAACTTTTCAGCTTCAAATCCGAGTACAGGTGGGAGGAGGAACCAAGTCGTCCAGAGTAAATACGGTCTATGGTCTTTCTCAGGATCGGTGTTTGGAGACTGGATCTGTTCTCTTGTAAAGGACGTGGTTCTGGTCTTAATAAGGGATCCAGTTACAAACCAAACACGTGTCTTTGTTAAACACACCATCACATCAGCTGTTGAAAAGTCTCTGTAATCATCAGAACCAGAACCAGAACACTTGATTGTGATGGACCCTGTAACCACCTCTTCTGTTGTTTGGAGCTCTTTGTAAGTGTGAAATTATCCTGATGAAACATCATGTGCTGAAGATCATCTGAGCGTTCAGAACCAAACCCCCGAGGGTCCGTTTGTGGGCGGGCTTGTATTTATAGTGTTAGTTATTATCACTGATCCACAACAGCCCGTCCTCCGACTGCAGCGGCACGTTATCGTGGAAAACACCAACAGCAGCAGCAGCAGTTTCCTCAGAGTCTGGAGGAGATCTTTGGAGATAAACTCAATAAAAACACTCTGAGGAGAAGATCACAGATAAGAGCGTGAATGAGGTCCCTGTGGCCCTGATACTCTGACTGATGAGAACATCAGCTGGTCCTCATGAGTGTGTTTGTGAATGAAACAGAGAGGGGGTGGTGGTCTGCAGAGAAGATGGAGGTGGTCCTGGAGGCCAAAGTCAAGTCCTGGTCCTGTGAGTTGAAGAGCAGATCATGACCTTTTTTTCGCATCATAACCATGAATCTGTGATACTGAAGGAGTCTGATTAAAGAGGAGAGCTCATCTATCATAGAAATATACAGTATAGATGCAGAAACACATAGATGACTTTAGTCTAGATCATAACTGTGGTGCAGCAGGAGCTCCAGTATAAGGTTAGAAGTTCAGTTTGACATTTAAAGTTCTCTACTTTACTGTTTATGTTTTTACACGTGTAGTGATGCTAAGTCAAAGTTTTCTCCGTGGTCGACTTTTTAAATCTCATTTCCTGTGGAGGAGGAGTCACATGTTTTCAGCTGATGTGTTTTTATTCTCCATTATTGACCTCCTTCAGTAACAGAATCAGCTGTTCAGGTTGTTGCTCTCGGGGACACTCAGCTACAGCTGCAGACTCACTGTTGATGCTGCACTGAAACATGAACCCCCCCCCCCCCCTGTATAATCAGTAACTACAAACTTGATTAATGATGAATTTATCCCCCTCACATGTGGTCCATTATGGTCTGTCTCTCTGTTGTTTCTTCTCTGTTCCTCTGATGTTCCTCTGGATGCTCTCGGCCTCCTCTGTATCTGTATATAATCTTTAATAGTAATGTTCATGTCGTGTCCCTGCAGCAGCAGCAGCAGCAGCACTATAAAGTGGCTAACTCAGGATGTAGTGGCCTATATATGGACGTGCTTTAATCTCCTGATGCAGCGTGGCTTATGTAACTATAAATACAGATGAAGCAGTCGTACCGTGTTCATGCATGACAGACGTCCTCCTCAGCTGTGTCTCTGCAGCAGTTTGTCACTTTTGTTTTATGGTCATAAGAAAGTTAATTCAGCTCTAACTGTTCCTGTAACAGCGTCTGTAACCTGCGCTCAGCGGGGTCAGTGTAATTAGTCCACCAACTCGTGAACGAGCCGTGCATGCAGCTCATGTGGAGAATATCAGATAACGGCGTTGTTGACCTCTGCGTTTGCATCCTTTAACCTGTTTGAGCGCCTCGGTCACAGCAGACCTCCTGACGCTTCGTTTGGAGCTTGAACTCGGAGTTATCAGCCGCAGAGATACTTGAGGTTCCTGCTCACACACTCAGTCAGAGCAGCCGTATGTGCTACCTGCAGGTTTGATCAAATATTTAAGCTTCTCCTTTCACCTCAGCCTTCCTCCGAGCCGCTGCTCAGGAAATCAAATATTGAACACCTGTGTTTTAATAAATAAGTTTGGCACGCTGCACACACGGTTACACAAAGTGACATTTGTGAACACACGCACTGCCATGCATGCAGAGCGACAAACCTGCACGTTAACCCCGTTTAAGAGAGTCGGTCATATAAAAAGACGTGTTTCTGTGTGAGTGTGTTAATCTGCTCCGACGGTGCAGACGAGAGGTCAAACTCAGCTCCTGATTACACGTGTGGATCTGCTGTCCTCTTATCCTCTGAAGCTCTTCACACACCAGGAGTCTGCAGGGATTAGGACACGAGGGGATCAAACACTTTCATGTCATATCTGCAGATACATATGTGTGTGTGTGTGTGTGTGTGTGTGTATATGTGTGTGTATGTGTGTGTTAATGTGTTTGTTAAAGACGGGGACTCTGAGCATTAATATAGATGAGAAGAACACGTGATCTGACTGCAGCTGCGTGTGTTTAACATGTAAACTCTGACTCCTTGTTGTTGTTGAAGAACTCGTCCTCCACATGAACGTCCCTCAAACTTTTTTACACACAGCCTCATATTTTCCTGCAGATTCAACATTTAAACTAGTGCTGCAACTAACGATTATTTTTTTGTCGACTAGTCGTCCGATTAATCACGATTAATCACTTCTATATTTCTTATATCTTCTTTGTTTATAAACACCTATTTCCGGGGTGTCGGCGTTTCAGGTGCTCATGCATCGCCGTGGTGCTGCCATGGTAGGAAAGCTGAGCTTTGATCAACGTGTTTTTTTTGGTTTGTTCTCCGTAAAATGTTCCCAAACTTTTGAAGTTTTGGGTCGGAGTTTTGGAGCGTCTTTTTCAGTTTGTTCTGCCATAATGTGTGCACTCTTCTTCTGTGATCTCTCGCGGGATGTAAACAGCGAGCGCTACTGCCCCCAGCACCGGCATGTGATTCTCAACAACAATAACACGATGCGTCGACGCTTCGTTTTCGTGTCGATGAATTTGTCGTGTCGACGTAATCGATTATGTCGACTAATCGTTGCAGCCCTAATTTAAACATGTGGACAGACAGACTCCTCCTCCCCCTCCTGTTATAACCCCGTCCTAGGGATGGGTATCGAGTCCCAAACATCGATTGGGACCAGAACCGACTTCAAATTTTAAAATTTCGATTCCAAATTTCGATGTTGGAGTCCGCTGACCGGAAGAAGAAGCCGCCGAACACCAACGAGGTTGAAGCGAATGAGACGAAGCTACAGTTTAGTCAAAGTTTATCATGAAGAATGAACTTTTATCTCAGAGCAACATGAGTGACGCAGTTCTATCCTGTAAAGGAGGATAAACGACCGACATGACTAAACACCTCAGGATTCATGGAGGAGAAACACCTGAGTGTCCGTCTTTGACGTTCTTCACCGGTGTGGTGCCGTAGAATACACCCCTGATGGGAGCGGGAGAGAGGGACAGAGAGAGAGAGAGAGAGAGAGAGAGAGAGAGAGAGAGAGAGAGAGAATCGGCATACCTGCTGCACATGAAGAGAGTGAATGGTGCCTAGAGAGAGCTGCATACACACATAAACACACAAACACACAAAAACACACACACTTGCACACACAACCACAGGCACAAACACACACAGAGTTATTGTAGAGACACTTTGTTCATGCACATGGACGTGCACACACAAACACATGCACACACACAGACACACACATATTGTAGAGACACATTTGTTTATGCACGTGCACACACACTCGTGCACACACTCACACACATAAATGAGATCAGTTTCTCCTCTCCATGAGTCACCAGTTTTCAGAGAATCTTCTTTCTGTTTGTTTTTTTTCTCCTTTTTTACTCGCTGGCTCTGATCCAATCAGAGTGCAGGAACAGGCGACACAGTTATGAGTTTCACCTTCATTCATTCATTCATTCATGCCCAGTTCACTTATTCATCTGGCCCTCAGCTCGGAGTTCCTGTGGTTCTGTCCTCAGGTTCAGATTGTAGTTCTGGTTCTTGGTTCGTGTTTGTCTCCGGCTCAGAGACGGTCTGGATGAGAACAGTGAGATGATGAGTGTTGAAGGATGAGCAGCAGCAGCAGCAGCAGCTCTCCTCTCCGCTCCTCGTCTAAATGAGCAGTAATTGTGTTTGTGTAGAATCGAAGTGAGCGTGTTGAGTGTCCCACAGTCTCAGCCAAAATAAACGGATCGTCTCTCTCCGCTCTCACTGATGTTTGTTGATGTTTGGATGATGTGGGAGAGAAAAGACGGCTCAGCAGAAAATGACAAACAGGAATCAGGAGTTTCTGTTATTTTCTGCTGCAGCTCTGAAGTCCTCGATGACTCTGAGGTTTTTCATTTTTATCATTTTGTTCAGATGATCTTCAGCCGTTCTCTGGTTTCAGTTCTTAGTTCAGCAAACATCTGCTCTCCCTCTCCTCCTGCTCCTCCTCCTCCTCCTCCTCCTCCTCTCTTTATGTTACAGCATGTTTGCTCTTCATGCTGTTGTTTCAGCTCTTTGTATTTCCGCTCTAGTGTTTGTTTGGACAGTTACCTGTGACTCTGACAGTCCTCAGATCGAGTCCTCGTTAAAATCTGGACTGAAGTCACCTGAGCTCTCCTCACCCCTGCAGACCCGGACCCTCTGAGTCTGATTTTAGCTCTCTTATAATCCCCAGACGCCCTCAGCAGGATGGAGGTTCAGAGAGTTCAGACTCTTCAGCCGGTTCATGACCACATACAGCAAACATCAGCTCTGCTTATTGAGCTGACTCTGACCTCTGACCTCCCTGTGGGGGCGCAGCAATAAAGCAAACCTTCCCACAGGGATCGAACCGATGTCAGCTGGAGACACGGGAGAGGTCTGCTCAGTTCACCAAAACAAAACTGTTTATTATTATTATTATTATTATTATTATTATTATTATTATTATTATTATTATTATTATTATTATCATATTTATATATTAATTACTTTATTTAATCATTTAGTATTATAATAATAATTATATTTATTATATTTATTATAATATATATCATAAATATGATTATATTTATCATTTATTTATTTACTACAACATATTATTTTTTTAAATTAGTTATCATTGGTTATTATTATATATTTTATTATTATTATAATTAACTTATTAATTAATTAATTAATAAATAAATACATTAATTTAATTATTATTAATATTATGACTATTATATTATTAAATATCACAGTCTGATGTTCACAGTTGAACCTTCTGACTGAAGTTGATCTAAATATCTGAAGATGTGAGGGTGAGGATCTGGTTCAGGATCTATGTCACACGTCTATAAAACCACGTCCCGTCCAGTCTGAGTGGGTCTCTGTTCGGAGTTCTGGTGTGAGGAGAGAAATAAATCCTGCAGAACATCTCCGCTCCAACATCCAACACTGATCCTGTTACACGCAGCCGTCTGATTGGATAGGCCAAACGAGCGCTGCTGATTGGTTCAGGAAGAACTTAGACTGATATAATTCAGAGTTAAACTCTCTGCTGTCAAAGAAACGTTCGCCCGTCTGATCGGGGAGCGCTTTGGCTCAGACCCCCGAGACTCTAACTGATGAGGCCCTCCATGAACCCGAGCGTGAAGACGGTTAGAAGAGTCAGAGTAATCCACGCTGACAGTCTGGGATGACGCGGCGTTGGGTGCTGTTTCTTTTCCAAGAGGAGGTCTGGTGCTCGGAGCGTCGGGCTGCCTCGGCTCGCCGCTGATGTCGGGCTCCCCCGGGTGTTGTGGTGAGTCAGGTTTCCTGTCGCAACGCATTCGCCACAACACAGACACGCTCTGGGGAGTCCATGACTGATCCTTCTGGCCTGCAGAGGTGTGTGTGTGTGTGTATCTGTGTGTGTTTTTTTGTATGTGTGTGTGTATCTGTGTGTGTGTGTGTGTGTGTGTGTGTGTTCGTGTGTGTGTGTGTGTGTGTGTGTGTGTGTGTGTGTGTGTGTGTGTGTGTGTGTGTGTGTGTGTGTGTGTGTTCTGTGTGTATGTGAGTGTGTTCATGTGTTAGTGTGTGTTAGTTTGTGTCGGAGAGGCCTGTTCTCATGTCGGGCAGATCTCCGAGTCCAGGACAGCCGTCAGGATCTCCCTGTCGGTCAGATACTTTGACCCATTGGGTCGATGGCCAAGGCCTGTAATGAGAACTCAGGGATGACTCTGAGCTGTTCAGGTCCAGGTCCAAGTTCTGTTTCTGATACTCAGACCCTCTGAAAAACCGGACCAGGTCTTTATATGAACAGGAGGGTCTCATCAGGAGATCATTTCCTTGAATTAATAATCATCATATTAATCATTTTACAGATGCGGTAGTTCTTCTGTCTTAGCGTCTCGGTCTGATTGTATTTCCATGAAGAAATGATCATAAATGTTCTTCCTTGAGCTGCGGCACCCCGCTGTAGTCCATAATGGACAAAGATCTGTCTAATCAGAGTCTGAGGGTCTCTTTGGTGCCCACCCCCGACCCTGCAGGTTAAACCAGCTCATCCTGGATCCTTGGTGGTCCTGTCTCATGGTTGTCTCAGACTGACTGTAGAGGACGTCGGTCTGAAGTGATGGATGAGAAACCGATCGTTCATCAATAATCCTCCAACACTGAATCAAACTGAGGCTCTAACCCCCAAATCTCCACCTTCATCCTGAACGAACAAGTGAATTTCACCCCGATGACACCATGGATGAGGAGATGCTGATTCTAGAAGTCTAGAAGTAGATTTCCTCCTCTGGAAGGACACAATCTACTGCTTATATGTCTATGTGTCTGTCTTTAGAGAGACAACTCGTTATCGTGTGATTGGACGTGAATCTGCGGGTTCTTGTGAGTTCTCGCTGCTGTTCCAGATCGGATCCATCCCGGATGTGGTAAAAATTGAGGGTTAGTCTCCTCACATCGTCACGGTAAAAGGGTCAAAATTACAGGACATCCATGAAGTCCAGGATCAGACCCTCGAAGAACCCGGTCCACGAAAACCTGTGTGTGGAAACTTTTTAAAAACAGTTTAGAAATCAGAGCGACGCAGCGATCAGGATTTAGTGTCGGCGGTAAGATAACGGTTATTTCAGGATATGACAGTAATTTACTGTTAGACATGATTAATGAGGAACCCTGACCCTGGATCTGGGCTCACCGCCACCATCAGTCTTCAGGTCTGAGTCTGTCCGCCCTCCACAGAGGTGAAAAACTCGCCCCTCTCTCAGCTCTTGTCCTGACCCGCGGCTCATTTATTCATCATTATTCACTTCCTGTTCAGGGTTTACCTCATGAATTCATCGCCCGGGTTCGAGAGCGGCGACCTCGCCGTCACACAGTAATATGGATTTTTACACCAGAGTGTCTGAGAGGACTGGGAATAAATCCTGATTATAATCCTGAGGGTTTTTCACGTGTCCTAAATCTGAATATCTGAGACCTGGAGGCGAGGTCGTTCTCGTCTCTGCCTCCTCGCCGTCGTCCTCTGCATGAAGAAGAAGAAGCGCTCAGGTGGTAAATCGTCTCTCCAGAGATGCTCCTGCTCAGATAAGTGATGGGAGAGGAGGTGAAGGAGAGAAGGAGTCCGTGTTCAACAGTCCTTATCCCGTCTCCTCCATCCTCACAAATCTCCTGTTCCTGGTCGTATCAGGATGTCGTATCACTCCGCCTTCAACCAGATTATCGATCCCACAGGGTGACGGAGGAGCTTCTTCTCCTTCTCCTCAGGATTAAACTGAAGGTTAGACAGGAGCAGAAACAGAAACACACAAAACTTCAGCAGAGAGACGGAACCTGAAACCTGAGCGGGACCAGTTCTGACCCTGGAGACAGGAGGCGGGGAGTCCAACCCGGTCCAAAGTGAGCTTCATCATACTGACATCACTAACACCATTTCTAAAGGACGGTTGTAGAAATGACAAAAATGTGAACGTCCAAATGAAAAAGCAGAAATGTGTCAAACCGCAGCGTAAATGATCCTTCAGGGACGCTGCTGCCCCCTACAGCTCAGAGTCAGGACTACCTGAGTCTCCAAATACGACCCTGAAGGTGACGGACAAAAACAGGAGCTGTTAATTAATCATGATAATAATAATGAGGAGATTACAGTAGATTACCGTAAATATCCTTTAACAGCTAAAACCCACAGGATCCGGAACGGCTGCGCTCCGATCCGGCACAGCAGGCGGATCAAATACACAAGCATTATATTCAATGTGTGTGATTCCACAGAATCTGTCCGTAGTCCAGCTCCGCCGCAGATTGGCTCCAGCAGTCAGGTCAGATACGCAAGCTCCTATTTTTGCCGGACGCCACAGCACGGCGCATCAAATCAGTGCAGGACGAGCAGCAGAGGAAGTTTAATGCGGTTACAAAGTAAAATATCTGGTTAATTTTCAAAATAAAATAAAGTCAATATGTTGAACTGTTCTTAACTTGATAATGGGAGAGGCCGGGGTTGTGGGATGTGGGTGTTTATTTACACCAATCGGTGGATCTCATTCAACGTCTCATGGGGAAACACCCGAGATTTTGTCCAGAGAAATCGAGAAATCTTGCAAGCACCTCTCCTCTGACGGTGGCGGCGGATCGGATACGTGTACGAATGCTTGCGTATTTGATCCACCTGCCGGTCCGGTCTGAAGCGAATCCGTTTCGGATCCAGTGGGATTCCCGGGTAAAGCCAAACCTGCTAAACATCAGAGCGCTGGAGGAGGAGGAGGAGGAGGAGGAGGGGGTGGTATTGTATTTTGGCGTGGGTCCATGCACAAGTGAACGCACACCCATGAACGCACACACGCTTCCATCTAATTACAGATCCGGGGTGTAGAAACCTTTACAGTGTTTCTCCGACAGTCGAAATGATCATAATCATGTTTCTCCCTCTTTCACTCTCTCTGTCCTCCCTCCTTTCTCTCTCTCTCTCTCTTTCTCTCTTTCTCTCTCTCCTCTGTCAGTGTGTTTGCAGCGCTGAGGTAATTACAGTCCGCACACACACTTTCACACACACAGAGAAATGGAGCAGGTTAAATATTGATGTTCTCGCTCTCAGAGGTTATTCCTCTCTGAAAATTTGATGTGTGTATCCTCCGGGGAACCTCAGGAACATATACACTCGTATATACGTACACACAGCCGGGGGCGAAGTTTAGGGCTGAAGGTGCTTCATCTGCTGCTTCTGCTGCTGAGGTGGTGCAAGTATCTCATCATGTCCACAGATGGAGGAGTAATCCCTGAAACACTGACGTAACCCACTGAATATCTCGCTCTTTAAAACTCAGGAGTGACTTAAACTGGTGAAACATCTCATTAACGAACTCGTTAACAAACTCGTTAACAAACTCGTTTAATGGTCGAATGTTTGAAGCACAGAAACAGAATGAAAGGAGCTCTGACAAAAAAGCTTTAATATTTTTCATTCACTGACGATTCAAAATAATTAAAGAAAGTTTAAAATAAAAAAATAAAGAAATTTTGAAAAAAATAAAATACAGAACGTTAAAAAAATAATAAAATAATAAAAAAGTTTTTAATAATAAAATAAAGAGTAAAAATTATACAATGAAGAAGTTGAGAAAATAAAATATGGAACGTTTAAAAATAATGAAACAAAGTTTAAAAATAATAAATTAAAGAAAATTTAAAAAAATATAAAACAAAGAAAGTTCAAAAATAATTTTAAAAAGTTTAAAAAATTTAAAATAAAGAAAGTTTAAAAAAATAAAATGTAGAAAGTTTAGGGGTTTTATATCGGAAAAAAACTTAATACATAAAGTTAAAAAAACAAAATAAACTTTATTTACGTGTTTCATTAAGAGGTAAACGAGGTCTGTCAGCTGGGCTCTGTGGCGTGATGAGCATGACGGACTGCTGATCATGAACAGCCTTCTGGGAAGGTCAGTTCACCATGTAGGGGGGTGGGGGGGGGTGAAGGTTAGTCATGAATGTGAAGCAGGGAGAGGGGGTTGACCTCATTTCACCGAGTTTTTATTAATCATCTTTTTATTAAATTAATTATTCACATGTTCTCGTACCGTTGGAGTTTATTATAAATCTGATTAAAACTGTTTAAAAGTTGTTATTGTAAATATTTGTTGTGAGGAATACTTGATTAGTTTACAGTTATGACAGTGTCGGGTATCTCATACAGGATCAGCGTTTTTGGAGTGTAGTGCAGAGGAAACATGATAACAACAGGTTGTTTTTCCTTTCTGTGGTCGATTTTCTGATACGATGCTGCGACGGCGCTGATACGCGTCCTGTACGCTCTGCTGCAGTGATTAGAATGGAAACAGATTTGCTGCAAGATACGAGACGCTGCTGCCACACTCCAAATACACATCCTGTATGTTTTAGCTTTAACTGCGTGGACCTGAACAGGTTTGGACTCAGACTCAGCTGATGGAGCTGCAGGAAGATCTCACACTGAGAGCGAGTTCATTTATTTTAGTGTGATAATTAAAAATGAATCAAAGAAAACGATGGAAACAAAAACTCACCGCAGGTTTGATCGGAAACATTTAGAGCAATTTGTGAAGAATATTACAGAGCGGACCAGAACCTGAGGCAGAGAGGTTCTTTGACTTTGTTTTGGACTGACTGTAAACCGTTTGATCTTCTTCTGTGATCTCCGTCTTCATCACGAGTCTGTTGGTTCCTCCAGCCGACGGGTTGTTTCTGTTGATTTGTTTCAGGTCAGGTCAGAGCCGGTCCAAATGTCCTGTGAAGTGTGTCAGCCCAGATTTCAAAGGCACAGAGTCTGGTTTTATGGTTACCGTGTCCCCCGTGGATGTTTCCGGTTTTCTCTGTCCCGGTTCTGAGGCGTCCAGAAACAATCCCTGTTGTCTGATCCACAGAGATTTATGTCCACAGATTTTTCTCTAATCCCTTTTTCTTGGTACAAAGTCCTGCAGATCCCATTAAACGTGTTCACGATGTTCAAGGACAGATATCCCAATAATCTCCCTCAGTGTGTGGACGTGGCAGTGGACATGGCGGTGGACGTGGCGGTGGACGTGGCGGTGGCTGTCAGAGCGATAACGTGGGCCCTCAGATGTGTGTGTCCTGTCTCATGGCTCTGTTAGAGACTCTGGGATGTCTCTGCTCTGATTTTTACTCTTCAGTCACAAACGGGCCGGCGCTGGTATCAAACAGAAGAAGTGTGTGGGCTCACAGAGCGTAAACAAAGTGGGCTGGGGTTGGTCATGTGACCTCTGAGTCATTAGGAGGTCCAGGTTGGAGGATGACTGGTCCGTCTGTTGTAGTGGAGCAGCTGTAGGTGATTGTTTCTGTGTGTCCGTGTGTCGGTTCAGGATTATTGTACGGTGAGTAATGAGGGACCGAAGACGCTGGAGAAAACCGAGACTGTGACCGCTCTGGAGACTCTGTGACCTCAAAACTCTGTCAGATCATCCAGAGCTGCTAAAACCCCAAAACACGTCCTCAGATCTAGTGTGAACTTTAATTAATCATTGATTTATTGGATCAGTACAACTGAAACTGGACTCAACAAACCCAGGTGATGTGGTTTGGGGTGGATCTTCTCTTTCATGTTCACACCTGATTCAGACCTGGACTGGAGTCCGTGATCTCAATGTGCAGCTCTGTATGCTGCTCTATATTCAGCTCTATATGCAGCTCTATGTGCCACTCTATACTGAACTTTATACAGCTCTTTATGCAGCTCTATATTTAGCTCTATATGCAGCTCAGTGTGCAGCTCTATGTGCGGCTCAGTGTGCTCTTTGTGCAGCTCTATGTGCCGCTCTATATAAATCTATATACAGCTCTTTATACAGCTTTATATTTAGCTCTATATGCAACTCTTTATCAGCTCTATATGCTGCTCTTTCAGCTTTATGTGCTGCTCTATATTCAGCTCTTTGTCTAGCTCTATATTTAGCTCTATTTTCAGCTCAATGTGCAGCTCTGTGTGCAGTTTTATATATGCTCTATATTCCGCTCTTTATGGTGCTCTGTTTGCAGCGCTATATTCAGCTCTATGAGCAGCTCTATATCCAGCTCTATGAGCAGCTCTATATTCAGCTCTATGTGCAGCTCTATATTCAGCTCTATGAGCAGCTCTATATTCAGCTCTATGTGCCGCTCTATGACAGGAACAGGTGCTCCTGGCTGTAGAAAAACCTCCCTCAGGTTTGGAGTAAAGCTCCTCTGTGGTCGATTTCTCTGAGTCAGGTGTTCAGAGGTCTGACATCTCTGCGCCTGAGCGAACAGCTCTCTCTCTGTGTGTGTGTGTGTGTGTGTGTGTGTGTGTGTGTGTGTGTGTGTGTGTGTGCTTGCTCATACCCTGTGGATATACCTGAGCTTCAGTAGTGTACTGACAGAGTGTGTAACTGCAGTTTTAAGGTCTGTGTCTCTGCTGAAGGAACTTTAACGTCTCATTGGTCCGTGGAGCTCGCTCTGTCACACTGTGGTGTCTATAATGCTGCAGTAAATGACGGCTAATCGTAGTTAGTTACCTGTTTAATGTCACATCAGTCTGTTATTGACAGGAAGTATGAACCAGCTGATCTGAACCTGGTTTCAGTTTGACTGTGAGGTCCGGAACAGAAACAAACTTTCATGGTTTCTAACGAGGCGCCGCTGTGGTTCTGACTTCGAAGAATCAACTCCAGGAAAGTCCGACCAAAAATAAATCAGGACCAACTGTGCAGCAGCTTGAGCTTCTGCCAGCGCAGACGTTCAGAGTAGACTCACACAAACACACACACACACACACACACACACACACAGACACACACTCACAAACTCTCTCTCTCTGATTCTGTGGGACAGGAACAAACATTCACTCGCCGTCACGCACACACACACGTTTGTTCCTGTTGCATCGTCACCATCAGGGCGTTGAGTAAATATGTCTGAAAACACGTTGAGCATTCATCACATGTGGTTATAAACGTATATTTATATTTTTTATATATTTCTGTATATAAATGACTGAAACAGCTGCACGTCCTCAGTGCTGCACAGATGTAGAGGGCTCTTCCAGAAGCTTCCGATGCGCCTGATTGGTCGGAGGACGTGTGTGAGTGACTGATGTTTCTTTGTCAGATGACAGGACGCCTCGCTGATAACACTTTACGACATATCTGTATTCAGGCCCTGTCGCCGCCGCCTGCCGCACAATTAACGCCATTGTTGCAGCGTTGTCAGCAGCAGCGGCGGCGGTGGCGAGCTCTCCTGTGATTATCAGAGGTAATTACAATAAAAATACGGGACAATTATCTTTAAGGCGGTGAAGAGACGTGTAATTAAAGCTGCTATTCTTGCTTTTTGTAATCGGTGGCAGCTGTTTGGAGTGAATGTGGCGTGGAGCGCAGGAAAGTTTCGCCGTTCAAGGTTAATATGGTGAGAGAGCGGGGGGAGGGGGAGTGTTTTAAAGAGCGAGTCTGTGCAGAATTACCAGAATATCTGTGTCTTATCAGGCTAGGACTAAAGGGTCTCATGCTCCAGCCTCCAAAAGTGAAATCAGAGTTTTTACAGGAAACAGGAAATAGCGGCGTGTGACCTTCAGTTTCCCCGAGGAGTTTGTAAAAACAGAAGCAGTTAGAAAAGGTGACAAAAACAGTTGATGCCGGCGAGGACTGAAGCGTGAGTCAGCAGACGCTCCGTGTGTTTCCTGAGATACGACCCCGGGGACGACTGTAACAAAGACGTGATGGGACCAGAACCAGGACCAGCTGACCCTGAGAAAACCCATTGAATTACTGCTGAAGAAAGAAGTCCGGGTTCTGGTTCAGCTCAGCTGGTAGAGGAGGAGGAGGAGGGTGTAGACATCTGACCCCCAATTTCCACCTTCATCCTGATCATCTCCTAAAAGGTCGTATCCTCCGATCGTAGCTGATCGTAACCATTCAAGTTAACGTGTCAATTTACACCGACTTCTTTCTGTTCCTCTGCGGATCGCCGGACTCCTCAGCTGATCACAAGAGTTTTATTTTTTCCGTAGAAATCTCTGTACTAAAGTGGGACAAGAACCAAAACCAAACCTGGATGGTCCTGATCTTCAGGGCATTAAAAACAGACGAGACTCTGGAGTTGGAATCAACACATTGAAAGAACAACTGGACTTACTTGAGACGTTTCGCCGAAGGCCTTCAACAAAGAATTATAAATCAGCGGAGACGAACAAGTGAAAGGTTTTTAGACGTCATTCCACCCCGATGACACCATGGATGAGGAGATGCTGATTCTAGAAGACTAGAAGTAGATTTCCTCCTCTGGAAGGACACAATCTACTGCTTATATGTCTATGTGTCTGTCTTTAGAGAGACAACTCGTTATCGCACGATTGAACGTGAATCCGCAGATTCTTGTAAGATTGCCGCGAAATTCACCTCACAAACCGATCCAGTAGGAATCGGCGTACGGCGAAAATCGCTGATGTTCTGGATATGGTGAAGATTAGGGGTAAGACCTCCTGAGATCCAGTCCTGGTCCAGACCCCTCAGTGGTGGTTTAAAGAAGTCAAATCTAGACTGAACTTGAGTCAGAAATCTGGAAATCTGCGACTCTGACAAAAACAAACGAGCGTTTCAAAGTTCGATGAACTTCTCAGACAGAAGTTTGTTTAGTTCTTCCTGTGACCTCAGAGCGAGCAGATCCATCAGGACGTCATCCTGAAAATGAGACACGAGTTTATTTAAAAAAGTCCTGAACTCTGAATGTATACTGATGAAAAGTCAAAGATGGAGGGACTGACAGCAGCTCTCAGACATCATTCACCACCACATGTCCACCGAGGAGCTGCTGTCAGATCTGAGGAGGCGGAACACAGACGGACGGACAGACGGACGGACTGTGAATCCTCATTAGCTGCTCTTTGTCTGAACGTCTGAGGAGGAGCGATGAACCGAGGGGAGATCAGAGCGGATTAGGGATTAAGAGGAGGAAGGAGGAGGATGAGGAGGATGAGGAGGAGACATTAAAGGGAGTTAATAGTTTTACATCTGCGGAGGGTGATTCCTGACGGGTGACACGTCATATTCAGAGTGATTACATGCTGCCAGAGACGCTTTTAAATCCTCCACCGCCACAGCAGCAGCAGCGCCGACAGTGTTTGTGTGCAGGGGGACGCCGGCGCCGGATACTGGTCAGACACGCCCACTGCAGCAGAGGCGGAGTTTAAATATATGAAGGTCAGCTTTGGGACAGATGAAGAGTTCATACGTCAGGATGGTTTTCTACTTCTTTAGAAAAAGTCAGAATCATATTTCATCTGCAGAGTTTAAGACATCATCAATCAATCACAGAGAAAATAACACGACAGACAGAAGAGAGAGAGATCCTCAGGTCACGTTTACATCCTCCCTGACCTCTGACCTCTTGAGTCAACATCCCTCTTAGCCCATCGACTCCTCTTCAAATAAAGAGTCTCTCCACAGCGGTCTCTGCAGGTCTGAACGCGGACTGATGGAGTCCCTGAGGGCGTTCAGGACCAGGACGGATATTTAAAGGGAAGTTACTCCCAATTTTCACCACATCCAGAACGACAGCGATTTTTCGCCATTCGCCAATTCCTACCAGATCCGTTTGGGAGGCGAATTCACGGCGGATTGAAAAGAAGCCGGATGTTTTATTTTGTGTCTGTGCCCGACTTCCTTTCCAGCACGGGTTCATCTGGGCTGAATTTATCCGCCATGCTCCGGCGTCCAGAAAAAGTAGAACTCGTGTGTTCAGCTGAGGAATGGAAAGAAGCCGTGAGGCGGTGGACTCAGCCTGTAGAGACCCACCTGTCAGTCAGCGAGGTCCCGCCCACCGCTGTGCAGATCATCGCAGCTTCAGTCCGATCAGAACAACTACAGTCGGATCAGAACAGCTGACTCCATCACGGATGTCTGATCCTCTAATCTTTGGATTCACACTCCTCAGTTTAACAGTGTGTGTGTGTGTGTGTGTGAGTATGTCAGTGTGTGTGTGTGTGTACATATTAATATAAATATGTATACAGTATATATATATAGACAGAGGTCAGAGGTCAGAGGGTTATATCACGGTGTAAGTCTGACTCTCTGGAGCTCCCTCAGACTCTGCTCCTCTCTGTTCATGTTCCTCTGATCGTCTCCTCCTCTTCGCCGTTTTTGTCTCCGCGTCTCTTTTCCACAAACAAACAGACCGACTGTGACACAGTGTGGGATTGAGGCGTGAAAGGGCGCGCGCAGATAGCGGGGCAGGATTAACAGTTACTTTAAAATGCAGAGTGGAAAGGGAAGGGTTAATCCAATCCTCTAATCCTCGGGCGATAAGGAGCTTAACACGGAGGGTTCGGAGTTATAGATATTTAGAAATGTGGGAGCGTTCTATAGCAGCTGAGTTTGGCTCGCTCTGCGCTCAGCGGGAAGGTTGGAGTCCACGACTGAGAGGAGAGGAGGGAGCTGGATCAGAGAGAGGGAGAGAGAGGGAAGAGGGACACACCTGAACAGCTGGAGAGGGAGAATCAGAACCAACAGAAATATCTGATCCAGAATAAACAGGCAGAGCAGCAGAGATCCAAAAACAGGTGTGTGTGTGTGTGTGTGTGTGTGTGTGTGTGTGTGTGTGTGTGTGTGTGTGTGTGTGTGTGTGTGTGTGTGAGGAGAGGAGAGGTTAGTTTTTCTCAGACACTCTCAGAATTCTCAGAAAGCTGTGAATCAGACCCGCTCTCAGTCTCAGGTGTCAAACTAACCTCAGCTCTAAACTGGAGAGGTGAGTTCTGATGAGTTCATGTCAGTTTATTTCTGTGATTTCAGATTAAAAAAGAAAAATCTACATATGAGAATAAAATAACTAAGATATGATAAAAATAATGATAATGATAATAATAAAGATTATGATAAAAATGATAACGATACAATAATTATACATGAAAAGGATAATAATTATAATGAAAATGATAATGATAATAATAATCAGGTAATAATAATAATGATAATGAAAATGATAATACTGATGATGATTATAATAAGGATAATAATAATAACTTTGACTATATTGATAATAATAACTATGATATTAAAAAAAAGTAATAATAATAATAATCATTATTATTATTATTATTATTATTATTATTGTTATTATTATTATTATCATAATAATTATGAAAATAATTATAATGTTAAAAATAATAATGATAATAATAAACAAATAATAATAATGATTATAATGATAACGTTAATCATGCAGAAAATAATAATAATAATAATAATAATAAAGATGAAGGGTAGACCCCCCCCCCCACACACACACACACACACACATTTCAGCCCCCCCCCCTCAGGTCTCAGACAACTGGGTCTGATAAACCAGGAACTGAGTCTACAAAACCTGAACCAACTTTAGCTTGTTTCAAATATTACAGATGATTCTGAAACAGGAAGACGGGTCAGAGTGCAGACAGGTTCTGGTTTTCTCTGGACCTGATTATTCTCTGTAAACCGTGTCTGAACCGTAAACTATCAGGGGAACTGGAGGTCAGACTCTGGAGGACCTGTGGAGCTCCCTGACTCACCTTTGGGCTTTTCTCCTCATGGTCCTCTTCAGTGGTTTTGGTTTCTATGAATCAAACTGGGCTGTGTAACACAAACCCCACAGAACCAGATCCGACCCGCTCTGTGACCAGAACCAGCTCCACAGACTCTCTGACCCGCTCTGCCTCCAGGTCAGGAAAAACTCCACGCTCGTTCTCCGGCGTCTTTCTCATTAAATTTGGATGTTCGGCGAAGCATTCGCTCTCACTCAGACCTCGGACTCTCTGTGGAACCGGGTCGAGGTGGAACCGGGCCGAGGCGGACCTGTTTGTCGTTTTCATGAGTCATCAGTTTGTGTTGTTTTTTTTCCTCCCTCGCCGCTCTGAGCTCCATCTGTGCCGGCAGCAGAACCCTTCACACACCGAGAGGTTTTAATGGAGTGAACAAGTGGACTGTGTGTGTGTGTGTGTGTGTGTGTGTGTTTGTGTGTGTGTGTGTGTGTGTGAAATGCTCAGGGAATTCCCTCGATCTCCCACAGTAGACGGTTCAGGTGCTCTGCAGCCCTCAGAGCATGAATAATTCAATCAGCTGATCAAAGATAACACACAGCCTGTGTATTTATAGCAGACGGTCTGTATGTGGTGGTGTAAACACACACACACACACACACACACACACACACACACACACACACACACACACACACACAGTGACAGAGAGAAGTGATGTCTCCATAATAAGCTCTGAACTCTGAAGAATCAGCGTAGACACGCAGAGACTAGATGTTTCGTTTTTAATTACAAATTTATTGCAAATATAGAAATCGATCTTTTGTACAGAAATTGCAAAGGGAAAAATGTTAATATCAGCAACAAAGAGTCCAAGAAAGAAAAAAGCCAAGAGTTGTTCCCACCAACCAAACTTGAGTTTCCTCCGTCCCGTCTGGTCTCTGAGCTGAAGACCCCCGAGGACAGAGTCCCCCCAGAGTTAAGGACGAGTGACTGATGGACTTTAAAATGAAAGGACTCAGTTAGACGTCACTAAAACCTTTTTTCTTCTGTCAGTGAAAATAAAACAGATTTTTTTTTTTACCCATGCTGAGAAAAACTAAACTCTGAAATATTCCCGTTAAACTCTTCGTCTGGAGCGATGGCGGTCAGCGCTCCGGGTTATTCTCTGATGGTCGTCATGGTATAAAACTTTACAAACTGAGAGCTTCGGTCAGGGCTGGATCGAAAACCAAAACAGAAACATAGATGTGTGTGTGTGTGTGTGTGTGTGTGTGTGTGTGTGTGTGTGTGTGTGTGTGTGCTGCTCAAATTAAGACAGAATATCAGAGTCTAAAGAGGTCAGAGTGCAGGATCTCAGCTCAGTGTGAACCTCATGTGGGTCTGACTGGTAAAGGTGGGACAGAACTGGACCTGTCTGAGGACACCGGTAAATCTGAGACCGTGCAGTCTGAGCTCAGAGTCGTGGATTATTCTGGGTTTGATGAAGTTATGAGAGCAGGGTTCGATAATCAGGTTTAAGTTTGGTTATAAAGGAACTCCATCAGCGTCAGCGTCCTCTCTGATAAACCCCCCGGTCTAAAGGTTCCTCTCTGTCCCTGACTCTGCGGGTCCCTCTGGACTCGGCAGCGTGCTCGTGTGTTATCAGTGTTCTGCTGCTGAAATCTGTTCCTGATATCGTCCAATCACAGCATCCTGATCTGACAGCAGGAGTGGGACATCCTCAGGAGACAGAGACGTTTTAATGAAGCTGCTGAAGCTCTCAGATGATTCGTCGATGTTCTGGTGTCATCTGCAGCGGCGGCTCTAGGAGAGGCCGTTTGACGTCTCAGTCAGTCCGCTTCCATGACACTCGAGAAAATTGAATTAACACCTTTGCGTCGGTTACACACCGACGGGACCGACGCAAATATACAACGTGAAATAACGAAATATTCTGAGGCGAATTTTGATGCGCCTGACGATAAACATCAAGTCTGATGTGATTTTGCAAACTTACACACATTACGTGAAACTTTGGAAAAATCGAGCGTGATCCGAAAAAATAAATGCCGCAATATCGCAGGACGGCGAAACTTTGCTGATGTGAACGCTTGTATTGACAGGATACGGGTTCGAAAAAGATATTGAAATAATCGCACGAAATAAACAGCCCCGTTGTGGAAGAACCTTTAGACCGGACAACTGAAGGTCATATAAACACTTTAGTCCGACTATAATCGGAGTTTGAGAACTCTGATTAAAACACCCAGATAATACGATTGGACGTCCGATTCAGCGAAAAAAAAAACGAATTATGAACTTAGTACGATGAAACTGTGACTGTAAACGCTCTGAGTGTGACGTCTCGGTGTCAGTCCTGCCTACACTCACACACTCACACACTCACACACTAACGCAGTCAGCACAGTTGTGTGTCTGCAGCTGCGGTCGGTGTTGCTCACACGTTGTTTGTTGTTGGAGCCGAACGAGAAGCTCTCCATCCTGGACCTCATTTGGAGCTCGGCTCCGTCCAGTGGAACCAATTACAGCTAATTTGTTTCTCTCTGTGCTCACATGCATTCATTTGAATCTCCACACTGATGATAATCCGATGATCCCCGACTATAAATATTCATCTATTTCATCATAATTATCTCATGTTCGTTTGAGTGTCCACTTCAGTGCTGTGATCCGATCTTTATTCAAGGAAACCACGATGCTGATTGGTGCACAGCTACAGCGTTAGTGAATATTAAAGGACCTGTGTCATTAGACTGATTTACAGCTGACTGGAAGGACAGCTGATTACAGGAACTCGTGGTCGAGAGGAGCAGCGGGCGCTCAGAGCCGAGGACGAGGAATGAGAATATCTGATTAAACTCACAGCGAGCGTGAGGACGCCGCCGAGATTTACCGCTAACTTCAGACTGATGGATCAGGACAGTCCTGCTCTCTCATGGTGACGTCTTTAACTGGAGATGTGGAGTCAGAGACAGTAGGACCTCCTGCTGTGACAGTGTGTGTGTGAGGGAGATCATCAGAGGAGGATGGAGCTGAGAGATGTAAACACCCACCCCCCCCGTTTTACCTGCTCGTGGTTAAAGATCAGCAACAAGGGCGGCGAAGGAAAGGCAGCATGAGACCAAAATAAAAACTCAAGATCATTAAGAAAACAGAGTCACAGAGTCAAACCTGAACGCTCAAACCAAAGATACGGGACAGAACGGTGTTTCAGCCCCGACAGAGTTCGTTTTCCGTTTGACGTCCACTCATGTACACAACAATATATTTGAGTCTCTCAAAAAATACAGGGAATCATGCAAATATAACCACTTTTCTTTATGTAGTACACTATGTTAAACTTTCTCTCTTCTTAAACCTTTATAACATATATCATTGCAAGTATTAGAAACCCACCCCTCCCTCCCACCCCGCCAAAATAAAAGCCCAAACAAAAGAAACAGACAAACTCAAAGTAGAGAAACACACAAACATATCAAGAGATCAGGCCGAGTATAAAACATCCAGAGAAGCAAGTTTTTTTTTTTTCATCTAGTGTACAAAATTCACAGATATATATTTCACAGATCCTCCAAGTCTTTTGTCCGTCTTTGGGAACCAAAACCTCTCAGAGTTAATGCATAACGTGTACAAAAAACTGTTACCATGGAAACGGCATCCAATCAGGAGAGAGAGAGAGACCCACGGCCAGGATTTCCAAACGCTCTTCTGCTCGTTATTTACAAAAGAAATCAGAAACCTTTGTGTGACTGTCGCTTTAAGAAAGAGAAAACTCCTCCCACTGAAGGAGCGGCGAGGGTTTGAGGGCGTTACCGTATCTGCTTCACCTGCTCGGATGGAGGTGAAGATACATGAAGATCACACCTCCCCTCGTGTGCTTACGTGAAGAGCAGAGACAGGGAGAAGATCGGCAAAGACCTCGGGGTCAGGTCTCAGAGACGGTCCCTACGATACCAGAGACGTCATGAGGAGGAGGAGGAGGAGGAGGAGGAGTGGGCGGGAACCAAATCAGCTGAGCTCTGGCCCGTCTGGACTAACTCTCAGCTCAGCGTTAACACACACGGGTTCATTGGTTTTCATGGTGAGCGGTTGGCAGTTGAGCAGACAGCGTTGGCAGTGCTTGGCTGTCACAGCTGCTTCATAAAGTATGAGGAGTGACCACGAAATCCTTCTGGCCGTGTCACTTCCCGCTGACGACTTCCTTTTTCATGGCTGAGGTAAATACAATTAAAGAAGTATAAAAAGGACATGCAGATCATTCTTATCACAGAGGGAGACCCACTTTAGTTCTCCATTTATCAAATTTGGCACATTATCCACGCGGGCTAATCTCCCACACACTCGGCTAATGGACTTAAGAGACGATTAAACAAAAGGTCGAAAGACAGCCGATGAATGAATCACAGCCCACTCACAGAGCTAATACCTGCCTGTCACCGCCGTCACCTGAGTCAGAGCGCCGCGGAGCTACAGGCTGACTGAAGCTGACGGCGCCGAGTGTTCGCTCAGATCATCGGATTCATGAGACGGTTTCACGTCGTCTGGTCCCCTCGTCCTTTAGATGTCCCCCATAACCCATTACCTGCGTTCAGAACCAGAGTCTGTTTAGCTGAGTCAGACGCTGACTCACTCGTCCTGACTCACACTTTCTTCTCCTGCGTGTGGTCAGGAGGTGACGGAGAAGGATGTTATAAAATCACTGAAAAGGACACATGATTAAAACCTGAACTTCTTCTTCTCTCTGATGGTTTGGATGAGCCGGGCGCATTATTGGTCATGTGATGACTCATTTATTTACACCGCTCTCTGTTATCTGGTTCTGTCCACTTCTTAATATCACCCCGAATTTCCACCACATCTGGAACGGCTGCGATTTTTGCCGTCCACCAATTCCTACCGGATCCGTTTGTGATGCGAATTTTGTGGCGGATTGCGGTCAGCAGTAATCGAGAGAACTCAGGTGTGACGACACGTTCAGCTCTGACATCTGACTTCTAAGGAAACTCTTGTGATCAGCTGAGGAACGGAAAGAAGTCGGTGTAAATTGACACGTTAACTTGAATGGTTACGATCAGCTACGATCGGAGGATACGACCTTTTAGGAGACGATCAGGATGGAGGTGGAAATTGGGGGTCATGGTTTCCTGTCAAATACTATCCTGTGTGATCATAACCTGAGTTCTGGGGCAGATCATCTTCAGTATCTGTGAAGCTGAGGGGGTCTGCAGACTGTCCGAGTGTTTCTGAGCGTGCAAAGGTTTAAACGGACCCCCCTAAACAGTCTGGTTCTGGTTCTGGTCTGTGTTTGGGACGGATCAGTCCACCTAAACAGAGATGATGATGACGGTTCGTCTCTCGTCTGCAGCTGAAGGTTCTTCCAGGACAGGCACGTGTTTTCTGAAGAGCGCGGTGTCATGGGAAGACTCTGGTCTTTGCTAATGGAAGCGTTTAACTCTGTTAGTCATTTGAA
This sequence comes from Xyrichtys novacula, assembly GCA_962446985.1. Taxonomy (NCBI): domain Eukaryota; kingdom Metazoa; phylum Chordata; class Actinopteri; order Labriformes; family Labridae; genus Xyrichtys; species Xyrichtys novacula. The sequence continues at coordinate 28,225,703 of OY660879.1, read as the reverse complement.
GCTGATTAGACATAAACCCACATCCTATTTTGGGCTTCCATTCATTATTTAGGAAACTAGACTGTAGTTTAATTGGACCGGGCTTAAACACATGGGAGCGGATTAACATGGGAGGAAGTGAAATGTCAGAGATAGAGAGAAGTGACCCAGGCCCGCCTCTGGCTGAAGGATTAAACATTAATCGCACATTAGACGGCTTTCTCACGTTCGGCTTTCCTGCAGCGCCGAGACAAACAACAAGGACGGAGCGACTCAAAGGAGCATTGATATCCCAGAGACCGGGATGGGCAGAGACCGGGGACAGGGACAGGGTTTTCACTGTGATGCTGGTTTTTTTTAAGCCTCACTTTTTAGAGGTTTCTGACGGATCATATTTGCAGGATCTCGTCTCCTGTTGTCAGTTTCAGCAGCTCTCATGTCAGAAAGCTTTTATTCTGAACTCTGAGTGAAAAGTCTAAATTTGCATTTTGACTCTCAGGTCATTATTTCTGATGACTAACATCATGTTCCTCTTGTTCCTCCACTTCAAACCATCAGGAAGATTGGCACTATTTTCTGAGAAGCTTTGTTATTGTGGAGATTGACTCCGACTCGATCCACGTCTGCAGAAGAGCATTTAGAAGAACATCTGAACATGTAGATCTGAACAGGATCTGTGTGGACCTGAAGCATCATCCACATACAGACCAATCATCAGGTTTTATGAAGCAGATCAGCTGAAGGACTGATCATCTTCATCGTGTCTCCTCTGTTACCCGAGGTCAGCAGGAGGTCTGGGAGTCAGACCTTTGACCCTGACTCTGAGCTCTCAAATAAGGGGGACGATTCAGAGATGGATACTTGATGAAAAACCGATGAGACCCCTTTTCCACAAAGTCTGTTCTTGGGCTGGTTTGGATCAGGGGAACCTTTGTGTCTGAACCCCCCATGACTCTACTGTACCTCAGAGGAGAACCAAGTTCCCTCTGCTAGACAAGGTGGAGCCGTTAACATGAGGACTTTGGTGGTCCCATGGTGATCAAAGAGAACTTTCTGAGGCCGCCATCTTTGATTTCAGAGGGGATATCTGCGATCAGCTGAGCCGTCAAGATCTGAACGCCTGAGCAGCGAGGTCGACTTTTAGGCAGAAAATTCCCAGAAATTGAAAATTTGGAGGAATCAGATCAACAAGAATCCAGAATAACTGGTCAGTCCTGATTCCCAGAGAAGACCACGTCACGGGTTTCTCTGAAGACAAGGTCAGGGACCAGCTGCTGCATTCAGACTGTACTTTGAGGGTTTTTTAAGGTCCTCTAACTCCAAACCAGAACCAGAACCAGCAGCAGGTTGACTTTGGTGGAAAAGGGTTAACTGAAGTTTCGACCGATAAGGAGAAACTGTCGTCCGCTCACATTTCCTGCATCTGCTCAGAGGAGTGAACTAAAAGGAGGAAAGCGGTGATTGTGTGTGCTGCTGAGACTTAAGCTCTCTCTGCAAAAAGGCGATTTATGACTTTTCTGATTGAATAAAACGGGGAGTTCAGGACTCAAATGCCAAAGCAGTGTCCCATTAGAGCGCTGAAGGTGGGAGGTGAGCCAAACAGAGATAAAAATGTCTGCTGAAATCAAAGCTGCCATTTTAACGGGGTCTCTGAACAAACTGTGGAGAGCCGGTTCAGTTTTTAGGACGCCGTGTCTCAGATCGTGTGTGTTAGCTGGTAATGTGACGACTCAGCGATAAAGCAGCGCTCTGGGAGGGAAAGATGTCAGCTGTCAGAGTTCGTAAACTCTCCTAAAAGGCCGAATTGATGGGAAACACGAAACATGATTGGAGATAACATCATGGCTGTGTGAGCGTCAGTCATGTGACTTATGTCTGGGAAAGTACAAAGTTTATATCTGAACAATAATCATGCCGTTATTATTATTATTATTATCTAGTATTGATTAGACTCAGACATCCTGGAGTCAGTTTGGGCACAGAACAACGTCATCTGACACGGCATGCCGACAGCCACTGACCACGGTTCACCACACAGCAACACACAGAACCATGAGGCGGAGAGCGAAGGGGAGCATGCCTGTCACTACCATCAGCGATGTTATCGATGGACAACAGTAATCCAGAGAGCAGAGAGAAGGTGTGTCCTCTGGTTTGTTATGTCGGAGACGGGGTTAGGACTGATGGACAGACTGAGAGATGCAAACAGATCCTGTAACTGACACATGATTCACTGATATTCAACAGCCTCTTATTTCTCCTCCCTCTCCTTCATGATGTTTGTGTGTCGTTCTCCCCCTGAATACACTCAAAGTTCAGGTCGTTGTTTAGACTAATGCTGATGTGGTTCAGGAATGAATGCCTGAGTGTGTGTGTGTTTGCAGGATAAGGTTTCCTTCTACTTTCATGGTGTCCTCCTGCTGCAGGACAGTCTAACCTGCTGGACTGAAAGGATCTCATGAAAGGGGAACAGGGCGAGAACAAGACTACACCACTGACATGTTGTCGCTAGTAACTGAACAGCATCACCATTCAGTCACGGTCATTACATACTCAAATGGACACTGTCAAATAAAACAGCATCCAATACAAACTGGGCTGTGAGGACTCCGACCACAGCAGCCTAAAATCAGGTCTAGCCTCTGTGGTTCCCCACGGATGAAAACATGGCACTGGTAAAGACGGTCCAGATGATCACGACTATGATCACTCAGCTGGCACTCACTTCCTGTGCTCAAATCAAACCAACAATCACCAAATGGATATTATCCAGAGATGGTGCTACAGTGACGCGTAAAATAAACACCATGATGACTCTCATGTATCCCAGACACCGTTTCACAGTCCCTGCTCCCAGCACAATAATCTATACACCTAGCATGCCAAAAATCATCCAAAGGCAAAATGTTGTCCGACATTTCCTTCTCTGTTCTTCTTCTGCCTGCAGGCCGATCAGAAGAGGAGTATCCAGACTGGTTTCCCTCTCTGCTTTGCTTTAGTCTCTTAGTCACAGCTTTTGCTGTGCCGACACACCCTTCCAGTAATCAAGGATGTCATGCAGGTCCTCTCCTTTAGCAAACTGCACCTTTTTTCTGAGGGCGTTTCCAGCCGTCACGTAGCAGGACTCATCCCGCTGGCCTTTTCTGTAGGGACGAAATCGCTCCCAGATCCGCAGAGTGCTCTCCGAGGAGTACTCCGGGCTGGAGGAGTAACCCGAGTAACCGGAATGGTGACGAGCTGGCGAAAGCTGGGAGTACGATGCTGCATCCCTGCGGGAGCGTGTCAGGGGCTTCAGAAAGGAAACCCTCTGGGCTGGGGAGCCCTGGTGGGAGCCTTCATAGTAGAGAGCTGGGACAGAGTGGCGGTGCTCCGAGCAGTGGTAGTCCTGCTGCACATCGAGCTGTTGCTGCTGCTGCTGTTGCATTTGTTGTTGTTGATGGTAATGATGGGCCTTCTGGTTGTCCTGATGCTGGGCACCAACACCACCACTGTCGCAACCACCACCCCCTCCACCACAGCTCCCACTCCCAACCAAAGGCAGTCTCTCGAGGGGCTCCCCACAGCCCACGGGACTGGCACGGTCTGGATACTGCTGCTGCTGCTGATTACAGCCATCTGGGCTCCTCGGCTCGGGGACATCCAGGCTGTACACCCTTGCTCCTCCACGCTCCCTGTCCCTACCCATGGAGCTGCAAGAGGAGGTGCTGCATTGTTTTTTCACCGCATTTACGATAACCACTGCAGCATCTGCGCTCATTTGCCTCTGAATAGGACGAACAGCATTGGCTGGTGGAGGGGGCCGGTACGGGGGAGTGACAACGTAGCCACCCCCAGTGATCCCTGGGCGCTCAGATAGAGGGGCGTTCAAGGCAGGGAGCGGAGGTGGAGGGGGTATTTTGTTTGGAGTAATGCCCTGGCACGTGTCCGTCAACCCTTGGGACAGTGGGATTAGGCCACGAGTGAGGGAGGACGTGCTGGTGGGGGGAGGGGAGGTGGGGTTGGATGAGGCTGTTGGGTTATTAGAGGCCCCTGAAGCAGCAACTGCTGCTGCGTCCAGTTTTAGAGCATCTATGCAGTTGTTGATGATCTGGTTTACCTTGTCCACCTCCATGGCGATGGTGGAAATCTCTGAAGCAGAGCCGTGTCCATCATCATCTGAGTCGTCCCCAAGATCACTGCCATTATCATCCCTCAAATCCACCCCCCTCATCCCCATATGCCCACCATCCCCCATCCTCTCCATCCCTGCTCCTCCAGTCCTGATATCCATGTAATTCCCTTTGGTCGTGGCCATGGCCTCTGAAAAGGCCGTGGCCATCTTCTCCACCTGTGGGATGGTTGACAGTCTGGAGGAACTGGTGTTTGCTGAGTGAAGCATCCCCGAGCTGGTGGATGTGGACATGGGGAGTTTGCCTCCATGGTGGTGCTGATACTGATGGTGTTCTCTGGACTGCTCCTGAAGCTTGTGAACTGCTGCTGGGTCATTTGCCACTGCTGCGGCCACCTCTGGTCCGTAGCGCATTTCCAGAATAGTCTTCTTGACACATATGGACTTCTTCTTCTCATCATGCATCCGCTTCTTTCGTAGACAATAGTAGACAAAGCCTAAAACGATGAGCATGCCAAACAGGCAGCCGACAATGGTCATGATGTAGTGAGTGGTTGTGGACGATGTGGGGAGTGCGTCATCTTGATTCTGGGCCCGAGTGGCAAAGGTCAGGCAGGTGTGGTTGTACCGTTGGGAGTTGCGGATTGATGCAACACAGAAGGTGTAGTTGGTGTGTGGCTTGAGCTTGTTGAGAGTGATCATCTCCTTCTTGTTCTTCAGATTCATGACGTCAGACACATACGTGTAGTTGTACTGGGTCAGAATATACATTTTACTGTAGGGCCGAGGGATCTGCACCAGCAGCGAGGCCGATGACAAAGAGACATGATGGAGCTTGATGCTGGGGATGTAGGTGTTTTCAGTGGACGAGGAGGAGGTGGTGGCCTGGTGGTACGGCCCCACACCACCAAATATGTCTGGCCCAATCCCAGAAGGACCATCGAGATCTGGTGGGAGAGAAGTCATCCCTGGAATCATGACTCCGTCTCGGCAGTGATGGAACAAAATGTTTTTTGCATTTCGCCCAGAATGACCAGTAGCTGTAAGTAACGGGTAACCGGTCATCTCCCGAGGGGTTTCACACTGGAGCCGGTCGTAGGTGTGTGTGACGTTGTTGAAGGACTCTAACCAGACCAGGAAGCTGTAAAGGTCGCAGCCGCAGTGGAACGGGTTTGCCGCCAGTTCACACACCATCAGCCGGTTGAGAACTGTGAACGTGGTCGGATCGATGCGGACGAGTTTGTTGGATGACAGGTCAATGCTGCTGAGGCTGGGGCACTCCCAGAATGCATTGCTGGCAATAACCTCTATAAGGTTGTGCTGGAGGAAGAGACACTGCATACGGCCGAGTCCTCTCATCATCCCCTCAGTTAGGTTTGTCAGCTTGTTGTAGCCCAGCTGAAGAACCTGAGGGCAACACAAACGGAGTTAGAACAGTTTCCTTTGTTTTATCATAGACCTATAATATAATAGACCTACTTTACTGGGACAGACAGAGGACGGCTTATTTATTTTTTACTGGTGTCCTTGAAAACCCTGATTTCAGCTCAATTCTCTCACTGCCTTAAACTCTGTATTTTAGCTGCTTTTCCACTGGTACAAAGTTTGGGTGTTACTTTTTACACAGCTTCGGCCTCATGAGAGGAGTCATCAGTGAAGTGGTGAACTAGGATATTTCATGAGTTTCATGGGTTTGACACAATAATAGATATAGTCTAAAATAATAATAATACTAATAATAATAATTATTATTATTATTGTTATTATTGTTGTTATTATTATTATCAACCAATAATGGATAAAGTCTGTAATATTAATAACACATTTATATTGGTGTAATAGAATAATCAATCATTAATACAGTCTATAATATAATAATATTGATAAAATATAATCATCAATATTAGATACAGTCTATAATAATAATAAATCTAATAATATAATAAAATTTTCAATAATAGATACAGTTTAAAATAACAATAATAATGACAATAATAATAATTATAATAATAATAATAAAAATGATAAAAATATATTATTTAATTCATAGTAGTATTTTTTTAATTATTCTGTTATTTCTACAACCAATAATAGATATATTCTGTAATATTAATATCATAATTATATTGATGTAATATAATAATATTGATATGATATATTAATTATCAATACTAGATAGTCTACAATAATAATAATAATAATAATCAATCATCAATAATCAATAATAATCAATAATCGATATATTCTCAGCACGTATCTGGGTCTACCTGTAGGTTGGCCTGTCCTGCGAAGGCGCCGTCCTCGATGTAGCTGATCTCGTTCTTGGTCAGGTTGAGGTCGGTCAGGTTGGTGAAGCGGTACATGGAGCTGAACAGAACCGCTTTCAGCTTATTCTCATTCAGTCTCAGGTCATGGACCGTGTTGTTGATGTGCTGGGGGATGGTCTCGTACGGGGGCTGGTTCTGACTGCAGATCGCCAACCACACGTAGCCCTTGTCCCCTTCAATCAACCAGCAGTCCCCACTGGCCATATTGGGGAAGTGTGAGAGGAGGAGGAGGGAGGGAAGAAGGAGGAGGAAGAGGGTGGAAGAAGAAGCAGAAGCACCCTGCATGATGCTGGTTCAGATAAAGAAGGGAGGGGGGTAATTATTGAGGGGACAGGCGGGATCAGAGGACGTGTGAGCAGGAGAGAGGAAGGATTTCCAAAGAGGATCGGGGTCTGGGTTGGGTGCTGAAGAAGGGACTTCACAGCGTTATGGTCATGGTGGTGATCAGCAGGGGAGCCGTGTCATCTCATATCTCAGAGGACATGAGTGTGAGGGGGCACAGCTGGTCTTCATAGTCCCTCCTTCAGTTCTGCTGCCAGTGACCCAGATAGACGGAGTGGAGATGGAATAAACGAGAATCTGCAGAAAAAAAAACAGAGGAAAGGGTTAACCGGGTCACAGAGCATGTCATCTTAAAACAACATTAACATAAAACACCGATATTTGATCAGGTATAGATCTCATCTCCCTCCCAGGTGTGTTTTCTCTTTTTGTCCTCTCAGCTGGTGTTCCCTCTAACCACCTCGATATGTTGTATGTGTCATAGTATTTCTTTATCATTTCCTTGAAGTAATAATCATCATGTTTATAATTTTACAGACGCGGTAGTTCTTCTGCCTTAGCGTCTCGGTCTGATTGTATTTCCATGAAGAAATGATCATAAATGTTCTTCCTTGAGCTGCGTCACCCCGCTGTAGTCCGTAATAGACTGGCATGAGGTCTCTCTACAAACAAGCGTCTGCTGGAAGAGAGTAGGTGAGTTGTGTTTAGTCTCTTTGCTAAAGAAATGAGTCAAAGTTAAAAAGATGTTTGGTGTCTAGTACTATGGCGGGGACCCTTTATGCACTAACCTCAGTAGATCATGGTGTAGTTCCATTTAGTAACAGAATCTCATTGGAAAATTAGCTAATTTAACTTTACTGTGCTCTAGTTCAAATATATTAACTCGACAGCAAATAAATCCATACCTGTTAACAAAATCATCATTTTATTGATAAATCGGTTTAATAAAAACACCTTTACCTTTTCATTTTACTACAGTAGAAGTTTATTGGCCCAGCTTATAGACTACAGAGGTGGAGAAACGCCCCCGCTTAAGTTTATGTTTTCTTAGGAGTTAGAACAACTCTGAATATAGTACTATGTCTGTGACCCTATATGTCCTGTTGATGAAGTTAGGTGCTGTTCTGAGCATTATTTGTGGCTATAGAGTGGCGTTTTGGTTGAGGTTTGTTTATGGCTCCTCAGACCGCTGTGTATTTCTATCCTGCGGTCGTTACTACAGTTGGTATAACTAGAGAAACTCCGTCTCTCACCTGGTTCAGGTATGAGTCTGTGAAGACTCAGTCTAACCTCAGGGAGGGTTTCTCTGCAGCGTGTCCTCACAGACCATCTAAGCTCTCTAAGATCTCGTCTACATGTGGTTTGAATCGCAGTCAAGCGTTTACATAAGGAGAGGATTAGCTGCCTGTTGCATCATGGCGACATTGTCCTGCGCCAGCTCAGCAGAAACACACGAACAGTAAAGACTTCCATCAGCACGTCTTCAGACACGCACACACACACAACCACACACACACACACACACACACACACACACACGTCTGTATGTTTGCTCAGTACCATCTGTGCAGACCAACAACATGACGTTCGATCTGAGACCTGAGCTTTGTTCCTGAGATCTTCTACATCAGCCAGTCTGTGTACGTTTAATAATCCCCCATAATCCCACAGCTGCCGCCGCCTCATCATCATCATCATCATCATCATCGTCATATAAATACAGGATAAAGACACCCCTGCTTCCTCTCAGGAACAGGGACACACGTCTTCCTCCTGCTCCAGATTCAGACGGAGAGCTGAACTCATTCCGGTCTATTCTGGTCCTCTCTCCTGTGGGGGCAGCAGCAGGGGACCAGGACCAGAACCAGGAGCATCCTCTTTATGATCCACTTAAGAAGATTGTCATACCTCCAGCATGTGTGCAGTAGGACATAATAGTGAGGATCTGATGACCTGAGGCTCTTGGTGGGTCACCTGTCGGCTGTCATCGGAGCGAGACTCAACAGGTCCTCAGAGCTGGACCCTGAACACGGGGACAGAGCTGCAGCAGAGTAAAACTGAAGTTGGTGATCAGTAAGAGTCGTATTTATCATTTATATTTCTCCATGAGTCTTACAAAAGGCCCGTGTGATACGTCTGTTGATTGGCGGAGGTACTCGTTAGTAAACGCTCCACTGGGTCGTATTTCAGTGCATGAAAAAAGCGACCTGTTAGATAGTACTGGATTGGAAGACTTGTTGGCCTGTTTGTGTTGAACAATGGTGACGTTTGTCTCATATTGATGACGTAAAGGTCGGATGAACGCGACCTGAGCGTCCACACTGCAGTCACATCAGATACATATCTGATTTATATCCACATACAGAAGAGGCCTGGGTCGGATCAGAACCAATCAGAACTGACCTGTTCACACTTAGATGAAAACATCAGATATGAGTCACAGATGGTTAAAACATCAGAACTGACCTGCAGTCTGAACGTAGACTAACTCGTGCTTTTTCCCCTTTTACTCATGGAGCAGCGCGCCTCCATCCTTGATGGGTTTGGTGTTACTCTGTTCACTTGTTGGCTGCAGTGAGCGATATCTGCTCTGCTTTGGTCCTCCTAACGAGACTTTAATTTAGTGAGCTTGTTAACGGGTTAAAAGGTTCAGACTGTCGGCAGGAATTATGGGAATAAAAGAGCCGGTTATTTTTAACCACGAGGCCCAAACAGACAATTTAGTGACCTTGTATTATTTTATGTTTACAACTTTAGAAAATTAAACGTGAATGGAATATTAACATGATTACACTCCCTGATGTTTAATCCTGGGTCCGTTTCCAAGCCAAGAGTAAAAAGAGTAAAAATATAGTAAAATAAATAAAAATATAATACAATAGATAAAATATAATAACAAAGAGCAAAATATAAACATGTTTAACTAAGGCTGAAATTAGCCAATTACGACAGCAGCACCCTGGCCCGCTTCACGTGGCTCTCTGTTGAACTCTCTGGATCTGAACCTTCTCCTTTGACCTCTAATGGACCCTCAGGTAGAAACGAACCACCTGGTACTGGATCAGGTTTGTGACTCCAGAACTCAGAACTACAGAGATGATGGAGAGCGACAGAGATCATGAACTTACAGACGTGTTCATGAAGATGAAGACCAGACATAATAAAGGTACTTTCAATCTCTTATTTTGAAAGTCAGATGAAGGTGCTGATGGGACGTCTTTGTTTCCTGTCTGCACACAGTCCAGATCCTCGTACCTGGACCTGTCCCACTGTTCCAGACTCTGTGGTCCTCTTTGGGAGGTCTTATCTCCTCGCCGTGAGACCTGATCTCATTTGGTGCTCCACTTAGTGGGACCCAGAGGGTTCACATGCATGAGGCCCAGCAGGTCCGTGTGTGTGTGTGTCTGTGTGTGTGTGTGTGTGTGTGTGTGTGTGTGTGTGTTTAGGGAGATGATTACATAATGAGGGTCTTTATATGTGGGACATGCAGAACACCTGTCTCAGAGGGAATTAGCGTGACTCACATCCATCCATGTGTGAGGATGAAAATGTGGGACAGGAGAGTTCTTCTTCTTCTTCTTCTTCTCTGCTGCTGCTGGACCAGGAACAGGAGTGTGTTTCAGTCTGATACACACATTAAACTTTTATGGTGTCATAACTGAGGAAACAAACTCCTTCAAAGGACTGTAATCTGTAATCTGTAATCTGAGGGAGATCCAGCAGGTCACGCAGCAGGTTCGGTTCAGATCCAGGAGGTGAACAGGTGAACAGGTGGGACCAGCAGAGCTGCAGGTTTCTGACTGTCCTACTTTCACTGAAACACAAACCTGCAGCTGAAAATCCTCGTCCTCTGACTGCAGAGGTCAGATTTTAGGATTCAGTCCAAACTCTTTAAATCCACATGTTTACCTCTCACTGCAGGCGGACCAGGACAAGACCAGAGCTGAGAAAACCTGAGCACCAGATCCGCTCCAGAACCAGAACCAGAACCTGACCACACATGAGATCTGCAGTAAGAGTGTTTTTTTTTCTTCTCAACCAAGTTTTTTCATTTAAAGATGATTAAAGGGATATTCTGTGTAAAATTAATTTAGGGTCAAACACACCGTAACACCGAGTTAGACCCCCCCCCCCTCCAGAGATGATCAGCAGGATCAGCTGATACTTCAGAGACTCAGGAACTGACATCAAAATCTAACTTCATCTAAAAACCTGATATCACGTCACTTTTAAAAGTCATTTTCTTCACAAGGATCCTGAAAAACACCGATGCAACTCTGATAGTTTATAATTAGACAAATAATCCAGGAGTCCAGGTTCAGTTCCTGACCCCCTAAATAAGAGACAACCCTCCTGTTTTAGATTCTGATCAGTGACATCAATAAAAAACGATCAATCATTAATCCAAGAACCAAACTCTCACAAACACACACCTAAAAATAAACACACATCCAGCACCATCCTGTACCAGATCCAGATCTGGATCACTCAGTGTATGTGCACATGTTGATCTCTGCTGTTGCCATGGTGACGCACTCATGACAGGCAGGCAGTCCTAATTAAGCCGCTGCAAACAGAAAAGGATGTTGTTGGCATTCACATCAAATCAGAGCTTCTCTCCTGCTTCATTAGCCCCCCGACGACAACGACGATGATGATGATGAAACTCCTGAATCCAGACCCAATCAAACGATCACTGACTCTGACAGGTGCTGGATCTGGAAATCATCCATCCCTCTTTCATTACCCACACCGTTTTTTTTTGGACCCGAGCCCATCCTCGGTCCAAATGTAGACATGTTTACTGAAACCCCTCTGTGCTGCCGGCTGCTCATCACGCTGTCAGCCTCGATTGTGTCTCCGAAGAATTACACGTACCCGCCGAACTGACATGTCAAAGCGGAGACAGGCGGATTTATGCGCATGGAAGTGCGGGGCTAATTTCCACCACGCCTTTCATTCAATTTGTGCTCACAGTCTGTGTGTAATTAGCCTCTAGTTTACTCAGGCAGCAGCTCATTATGCAATTGGACAAGGACCTGCTGTCGAAAAACCAGAGGTAGAGATTTATCGGAGCCGTGGAGAGTCATCGGAGAAAAATGATCCTTGACTAAAAGAGAAGACACGGAGAAATCGATGTGATAAAGTGGGACAGGGACCAAAACCAAACCTGGATGGTCCTGATCTTCAGGGGATTAAAAACAGACAGGACTCTGGAGCGGGAATCAACGCATTGAAAGGACAACTGGACTTACTTGAGACGTTTCGCCTTAGGTGAAATGTCTCAAGTAAGTCCAGTTGTCCTTTCAACAGGTAAAGATTTAAAGAGTAGAGGGTCCACTAACCCTCAAATTCCGCCGCATCCGGGATGTCTCCCAAAAGGTCGTATCCTCCGATCGTAGCTGATCGTAACCATTCAAGTTAACGTGTCAATTTACACCGACTTCTTTCTGTTCCTCTGCGGATCGCCGGACTCCTCAACTGATCACAAGAGTTCTATTTTTTCTGGACGCCGGAGCATGGCGGATAAATTCAGCACAGATCGGAATGCCGTGAAAATTGGGGGTAAGGTCTCCAGGAACTGGTCTTCGGGGTCCACTAGTCTCTAAAAGTCCAGCTCTTTGGACGCCGTGGTCGGTCGACTCTCTGAGGTTACTCCCTCACTTCCTTTCGAGGCAGTAAATCCTTTTTTTCAGCACACAGCGCAGCAGGCTCGACATCCCGGTGTTTTGCTGTTACTTTGACTCACGTAAGGAAACACAAATGTGTCCTGAACAATGTGACTTCAAAACAAAGAGAGGAAGGAAGGAAGGAAGGAAGGAAGGATGGAAGGAAGGAAGGAAGGATGACCCCGTGGATCTAAACCTAAGGACTCTCTTAGTGGATCTGGACTGTCAGGTGATGAGGTGAGACGGTCTCATTAGAGGAAATGACTTAAATGGATGTTGAAGTTTGATGCAGCAGCTGCCAGAACCTGAATGATGATCTTGGCAGGAGCTGAGGAGTCTGGCTGTCAACAACTCATTTACCCGTCATTACTCTGTCTGCAGAAAGACGGACCTCAGGGACGGAGGGAAGACCCAACAGGAGGGTTACTAAGAGACGATGGAGGGGGTTCAAATGAGGGACAGTGAGTTTACAGTAATTCACCGTAGATTACAGCGAGGAAGAGGAGACGGCTGATCGTCTCAGAGGTTAGATGTCTGACACCAGCAGTGGGAGGAGTTAGAGGAGCAGGAAGTTCTCAGTAATCCTGACTCTTTAAACACATCTGAGGTTGAATCAACTCTGTAATCTCAGTCCGCTCTGTAATCTTAGTCTACTCAGTGATCTAACACTACTCTGTTATCTCAGTCCATTATCATAGTCCACTCTGTAATCTGTCCACTCTGTAATCTCAGCCCACTCTGTAATCTTTGTCCACTCTGTTAGTTCAATCCACTCTGTAATCTAAGTCCGATCTATAATTTCAGTCCACTGTGTAATCTTAGGCCGCTCTGTAATCTCAGTCCACTCTGTAATTTTAGTCTGTTATCATAGTCCGCTCTATAATCTCAGTCCGTTATCATGGTCAACTATGTAATCTCAGACCACTCTGTTATCTCAGTACACTCTTTAATCTAAGTACGCTCTGTAATCTTAGTCCGTTATCATAGTCCACTCTGTAATCTCAGTCCACTCTGTAATCTCAAATCTTAGTCTGCTCTATAATCTCAGTCCATTATCATGGTCGACTCTGTAATCTCAGTCTCCACTCTATCATCTGTAAAAACCCGGCTCAGTGTGCAGCGACCTGGAATCGTACCGCCAACAGCGAGCTGATCTCGGAGGACTCAGCTGTGGCTCCGCCTCTATCATACGAGGCAGATGTAATTGGAGGTCATTTTGGACGTTTCTTTCCTGTGTCCTGACCACGGCGGCGGCGTTGTCGTTTTTGCTCATTTCATTTTCTGGTTTTTTTTAGGTTCATGTTTGATTTTCTTTGTCGCCTCAGTCTCTGAAATTGGCTCGGCGTGTGATTCTGCGGCGTGTGATTCTGCGGCCTGTTTCTAACGCCGTAAATCTATTGGCTGTTGCACAAACTCGCCCTCGGTGATGTTCATGACAGAAGTCAATTCAAGGAGCTGTCAATCAAGCGTCTGCATCGCTTTCACACGCCAACTTTACCAACCCTGTGGTGTGTGTGTGTGAGTGTGTGTGTGTGTGTGTGTGTGTGTGTGTGTGTGTGTGTGTGTGTGTGTGTGTGTGTGTGTGTGTGTGTGTGTGTGTGTGTGTGACTCTGACTGAAACTGCTCATCACAAACAAACGGATCAAACTCTCCTCGCTCCGTCTCCGTCCTGATCCTCCTCCTCTGTCTGTCTCTCAGCTCCTCCTCTCTCTCTCTCTCTCTCTCTCTCTCTCTCTCTCTCTGTCCATCAGAACCTCTCCCTGTGTCCCGGCCCGCTCCCAGGAGGACCAGCGGTTCTGTGCTGAGAGGTTTGGACTCTTTCCTCTCCACTTCACACCGAGCTCAGAGATGACACAAACAAAACTGCCGACAGATGAGAGTCTTCAGAGAGCTGCTGCACGTGTGTGTGTGTGTGTGTGTGTGTGTGTGTGTGTGTGTGTGTGTGTGTGTGTGTGTGTGTGTGTGTGTGTGTGTGTGTGTGTGTGTGTGTGTGCGTGTGTGTGTGTGTGTGTGTGTGTCAGCTGTTTGTTAAGCTCTGCTGAACTCCGTGTTCCTCGCTCTCTCCTGACAGGTGCTCACAGATACGTTTCAGTGTTTCTGAGCGAACACCTGCGTTTACCTGCGAGTGAATGTTTCTCCGTCCTGAGCGGCGATCGTTTCTCGGGTCGCTCAGACAAACGGAGGGAGGTATGAATAAATAAATGAGGAGGAGGAAGAGAAGGAGAGGGAGGGCTGAGGCGAGGAGGTGCTGAATGATCTTTGATGGTGTTTTTTTTCCTCAGACACAGATCAGCTCAGATGTTCGGTGTTACTATAAAGATCCAGTCTGTGACTTTTAGAGCGAGGAGAGAGAAAACGAGGGAGAGAGAGAGAGAGAGAGAGAGAGAGAGAGAGAGAGAGAGAGAGAGAGGGAGAGAGAGAGGGAGGGAGGGAGGGAGGGAGGGAGGGAGAGAGAGAGAGAGAGAGAGAGAGAGAGAGAGAGAGAGAGAGGTTTGATCTATTATTCATCTCCAGCCTGCAGAAGATCTCCTCCTCTCCTCTCCTCCTCTCCTCTCCTCCTCTCCTCTCCTCCTCTCCTCTCTTCTCCTCCTCTCCTCCGTCCGTTTGTCCTGCCTGACCTCCTTCCTCTCCTCTTTGCGTCCGTGTCTGTGTGAATCCTGGACGCCGTCATCTGCAGCTGTTCATGCATGACATCATATCTATTTTCTGGACGCCTCACAGGAAGAAGAAGTGACGCGACAGAGCGTGACAGAAAAGAGCCGCCAGGTCCGGGGCTAAATAGAGCAAAACACCTAAGCCCTCGCTCTGACCGCCACGGTCACCGCCGCCGCCGCTACTGCTGCACATTCTATTCAGTGCTGAGTGAGCGTAGAGTCTGCTTTAACCATGAGGGCGGGGCCTGTGAGGGCACGCCGCCACGGTCAGAGAGTTTCAGGTAGAGAGCGAAGAGCAGCAACGATAACCACGTGGAAGAAACGATTTAACTCTGGTCAACAGTGGGACAGGATGTGGGAGCAGAGAGGAGGAGAGAGAGGAGGAGACAGGAGGAGAGAGGAAGAGGAGAGAGGAGCAGAGTGAGTCTCTTTTTCATTTTTGTCCTCTGACCCCACTCACCCACAGGCCCGGGGAAAACAGGATTTGGTGATGTGAACTCTGAAGCGTGGAGCAGATAACTCAGTGATTGAGGTCAGTGAACTTTCAGAGAGAGAGAGAGAGAGAGAGAGAGAGAGAGAGAGAGAGAGAGAGAGAGAGAGAGATCTTCACCAACAGGTCTTTACTGTCATCCTCTTCACTTTTTATTTTATGAGACTAAACTGAGTCGAGTCTTCTCAGAGGTCGTTATCAACAATCATGTTTGAAGTGATTAAAGAATTACAGTCTTTAAGAGTCATTTTGGCTCCAGTGGTTTTTAATGAACGTCTCCTCTGAACACCTGAGTCTGTAAGTGAACTCAGACTTTCCTCATCTGGACCTGAACTCATCCTCAAGATGATCCTGTTTGTGGTTTCAGACTCTTCACTGTTAGAACGACATGATAATAAAACGCCGTCGATGACTTTAGACTCATGTTACAGACATGTCAGCGTCACATGACCTCAAACGAGCCGACTCACACATCTTCTCTGCGTGGTTTTAACATCCGTTGGCTGATGTCGGATGTTTCTTTGTGCACAAATGATCTGATCTCTGTAACATGACTTGTCTGGACACTGTGTGTTGCCATGGAAACCTTGACACTCAGTAGTATCTCAGGGTAGTATCCCACGCCCCCAGAGTAGAGGAGTAGCGTTGGTCTCCTCTTTAGAAAAAGTAGCGTGTCCATCATGTCGGACAAAAACAACGCTGTACGATGCTCCATCTTCTTGTTTCTCCAAAATGCCCAGCAGCAGTTGTAGACACTTCTGACGTCTGACACCGACCTGCTGAAAAGACCCATATCGCCCCCTAGTGTTGGGGAGGAGGACACGTTCACGTCAATAATTCCCTGTGTGTGATGACGAGGATGAGGACAGGATCTCTGTCAGTGTTCCCCTTTTTCTCCCCGGTTGAATAAAGACTCTGATTTTTCTTCAGGTCCAGTCGAGGTGATAATGCTTGATCCAAAATGTGCGGTTTGTTGTGTGTTTGTGTGTTGTGTGTGTGTCCTGGTGCCTCATCATTTACTCTCGCTTACAGCTGATCGAGTCGATTGATTTTCCTGCAGCCAGAATGTCCTGGAGGTTTTCCATTTCAGAGACTGTAATAGATTCATGTTTGCTAACATGAACTCTGACTAACACTCAGAATCACATATCACACACACACACACACACGCACACACACACACACACGCACGCACACACACACACACACACACACACACACACACACACACACACACATAAACACATGTCTTCAGTGCAGATTGAACATTCCCTCACACACACATACAGGCCGTCAGTGAAGCCCCACTCTGGATGAAAGCAGAATCTATTTGCCACTATCTATGCTCATCAGTTCTCCTCTGGTCTCTACGCTCGCTGTCACGGCTCAAATCTGTCAGAGCGGGAGGCGCCGACACGTCCTGATCACAGACGAGCAGGATGAATAAAAAATAAGAGAGATAGAGGAGGGTCAGATGGAGATATGATTCTGCAGGAAGGAGCAGAGTGAGAGCGCTCCTCAGCGCTCTGCGGGAGACACGGGTCTGTGTGTGTGTGTGTGTGTGTGTGTGTGTGTGTGTGTGTGTGTGTCTGTGTGTGTGTGTGTGTGTGTGTGTGTGTGTGTGTGTGTAGCGGTTGCATTAGGTGATGAAAGTCGGAAAATGATGAATCAGCAGAAATGAGCGGCCCCACGATCAGATCCAGATCTCTTTTAAAGTCATGGTTGATGATTGTAGAGATTGTTAATTATTATGATCCTCGTTTCCATGGCGATCATGGTCCTATAGTGCCACAAAGTGAAGAGAAAAAAGATAGTCCCGCCTCCTTCGTTTCTGATTGGCTAAAAAAGCTGGAAACGTCATCACACACTTAAGCCAAACATGGGCTGTCGACTCTGAACATCCAACAGAAAATTATCACAATTCTGAATCTCCGAACCCGACAGACGATGATGTTTCACAGCCATAAGGAACAACCAATCAGAGCCCAGCACTTCTAGCCAATCAGAGGCGAAGGAGGGCGGGACCTTCCCCCAACATCCTACAAAAAATAATTGCTTCCCAGACAGCTCCTATTGGTCAATCTCCTGCTCCGTCTCTCCATCCAATCACCTCGCTGTATTGGACACACCCCTCTCCCGTAGTTCCGACTCGTCCCCTCCCACTCTCCCGGCCCTCCTCGGACCTCTGAGCGGCTAAAAGTAGCGTAGCAGCTTAGCGACAGGAGCTGTGATGAAAGGGGCGGAGTCAAAGAGGACATGTGACAGCAGAGTTTTTATCGTGGCTCATGTTACATAAATAACTCTGATTAGTCTCTGACATGTCAACACGGTAGCTGCAGACGGCGCTCGCTGTCAGAGCTGGCGTTTACTGCCGCTAGTCACTAACAATCCGACATGATGGATCCTGTTTGAAGCTAGCGTAGGATCTTCTGCCAGAGGGGGCGTGTCGTGGGGAGGGCGATACAGGTTCAGGGGGCGGAGTTATGGTGGAGCACAGAGGGGAGGGGTTTGTTTGTAGGGGGTGGGACGCGTTTTTCAAATCTGCCTCAACAGCTCAGTTTTTTTTAACTTCTCAGATCTTCAGACATGATTTTAAAGACACAGAGATGGTTCAGCTCTCCTGCCGTCTTCACTTCAGTGTTTCTGTGTTTTTAATGTTTTGAAAAGTTTCTCTTCGCTCTGATAACCTGAACACTCGTCCCTCTGCTGCTCACCTTCTCCTCTGCACACCGGGACAGACTCCCAGTCCCCAGAACCAGAACCAGGATGAAGACTTGAGACGGGAATAGATTTTAAAAACAGACTTTTTGTTTCGTGGCTCACTTGGCGCCGGAGTGACGCGGCGGCTCATTGGGACGTACATAACGAGGTTACTCGTGGATGTTACACCCCATGAACTCGTCTTCCCCCGGAATATTAAACGACTAAAGACTCGTGTTTGTGTTTCCTGGCGTTCGCCGGCGTTCGCTCCCGACTGTTTCTGTGTGAGTCATAAATATTCTCCACACCTAATTACATCCGCCGATGTTTGGTAACTCTGTGGGCGAGCCTGAAGGTAGAGCGCCGCGTTAAAGACGGAGGAGAAGGACAGAGAGAGAGAGAGAGAGAGAGAGAGAGAGAGAGAGACAGAGGTCGACTGTTTTGATCTGAAAATGAGATTTTTTATTTTTATTTATTGATTTTTTTTTAAAACCTGAAGATTTTGTTTGTGTCAGATCTCGCCGCGGCGTCTCGTCATGGTAACCTGAGAAACAGGCCAAAACAAACCAAGGAGCTGTGACCTCTGACCTCTGATAACCCCTCCCATTTCTCTGATCGCTCGTTTAACCATCTCTGAACCGGACAAATCTGATGTAAAAAAGTTTGTTTTTTTTATTGTCTGTTTTTGACCGCCTGTTTTTATAGTAGCAGTCTCAAACCTCATACCCGCCTGCTCTCCTCAGGTCTCATCGCTCTGACTCTCGCTCTCTCTCTCTCTCTCTCTCTCTCTCTCTCTCTCTCTCTCTCCCTGTCGTCTGTTTTTATCCTCTGACTCTCCATTATCCATTCTCCATTATTTCTCGTCTGCCCTGAAGTCGCCCGTCTCCTCATTCCCACTTCAGTCTGATGATGACATTTGTGGAGGCTTTGAGCGCTGATTGCAGATGTCTATACAGTCATATCTCGGCAGAAGTGGCGGCGGCGAGCGCTCTACGAGGAGCAGTAACCCCCCCCCCCCCCCCCCAGAATCATAAGCACATTAGCTTTAGTGAGCAGAACTCGCCGTAGAGAGACGTAAACAGATGTCACGTCTTTGCCAAGTCAACAAAAAGTCTGATGGTAAATAGAGGGAGGTGAGGATGGAGGAGATGAGGGTAGAGGAGGTGAGGATGGAGGAGGTGAGGAGGGAGGAGGTGAGGGTGGAGGAGGAGGTGAGGGTGGAGGAGGTGAGGAGGGAGGAGAGAGGAGCACAGACTCAGTTACTCCCTGGTTTATTGATAAAGATGGTCTGTTTCCTGATCGTCTTCAGTCTCGTAGTTTCTCAGACTCTGAATGAGACCTTCGCTCACAGCTGATGATCCGACTGTCAGTCTGGATCTGAAGTCCAGACCAGGATCTGAACATCTCCTCTGGTTCAGTTTCTGTTGATGTGTTGAGAGGATGAAACCAGGAGCTCTGCTCCATATTTCTTCTTCTGACTTCAAACAATGAGGTGAAGCTCTTCTACTCTGAGTCTCCAAACGGGACAGAAACCTACTACTGAACCCCGAGGTTCCCCTGGAGGGGCACACAGACCCAAACATCGTTCCTGATATCAAATATTTAAAACCTGACTGTGGAGAAAAGCTCCTCTCTGAGTTTCACTCTTTTACTCTGCAGTGAAACTCAGAAACACTCAAATAAAAATATGAGAATAAAACTTTTTAGTGTTTCTGAAACAGAAGAAGAAAAAAACTGACCCTGACTCTGAGACGTGAGAACCTCAGGTCCACCGAAAAACTACCTGATCGGATATTTCTGTATCTGATTCATTTAAAGGTCGTGTGTGTGTGTGTGTGTGTGTGTGTGTGTGTGTGTGTGTGTGTGCTCTCCCTGTGCAACAGTGCATGAATAAAAATGTCTGTTTATGCAAATGTCCTGCAGCAGAGCTGTATGCAATCACACCAGCTCTGCAAATGAACAAGCCCTCGGCAAACGTGCACCTTTACACTCATGTGATCTTTACAGTCAAGTTTACACTCATGTTTACCTTTAGCATGTTAACACTTGATTCTGGTTTTTGCATCTTACGCCCCTCATCCATCATTACTCTAATATCGTCCTCTCAGTCCTGGTTTGTTTGCAGCATGGCTGCACTGTTACACACGTGTGTCTTTATGAAGTTCATGTTTCTGGTTTGATGCACTTTTTTATTTGACGTATGTTTTTGTTTGATTATATTTATATTTTCCCCGCCCGTCAGAATCAGAGTGAGTATGTCAGAGTTTCGTTCTGCTGTTGGATCCTCTCATATGAAGTGATCGGAGACTCTCAGTGTATCAGTGGGCAGAGTAATGACGACCACAGAGAATCAAAGTCTTTCTTGACTGGAAGTGAAATGACTCAGTGTCGGAGAAAAACAGCGTCTTTGTCTCTGACTGACTAACCAGCTCTGGTACTCTACCTTACATTCCCACTGTATATTGATTCACTTTATTAACTCTGAGTCAAAGTGAGTCCAGGCAGTGAGTCACGGTTCATAAGAACAGATCAGAGCGTCTGCAGCTCTGATGAACGTGTCTCAGCCTGCAGGCCGACCGCTGACGTCCTGACAGGACCAGATTATATATACTGATAGAGAGAGAGAGAGAGAGAGAGAGAGGGAGACTAACAGATGATATCATTGGTCAGCTGAGACCTCTCTCTGTTACACACACAGACACTTGAGGACTGTTCAATTTAACCCATTTATATCAAATTCACTCTGTTGTCTTATTGTAGTAAAATGAGTTCATCAGGAAGGTAAATACTAATATTATGTGATAAAGATATAATATTTGTATAATATATTATATTTGTATATTATATTATATTATATTATATTACACATTATTATATTAAATAAAATAATAAATTATACTGTATTATATTATATTATATATATATATAAAATTTATATCATATATTATTTTTTTTTTTATTATTATAACTGTTGTTATTGTATTATATCATATTATATTATATAGATATAATAGTTTTATCATATATATATACTATTATTATTATTGTTGTTATTATTTCATTTATACAAAATATTTATATCATATATATAATGTTATTTCAAATATATATAAAGAACATTTATAACATATATTAATATTGTATTATTTTATATATACAGAGTAATTGTATCATATATAGACATAATATTATTTTATATATAAATAGAATATTTATATATAATATATTTATATTATATCATTATCATGAACGCTGATCAGCCTCAAGCATCAGGTGTTCTTTTCTCCAAACTCACTGTAACAGGAGGTGAAGCTGCAGTGGTGCAGGGATGACAGCAGAGCTGTGTACATATGTGTGTGTATATGTGTGTGTGTATATGTGTGTGCATATGTGTTGTGTATGTGTATGTGGGCGGGGGTGCAGCCTTGTTCCGTGCCTCTGCAGCACTCTCTCTCTCTCTCTCTCTCTCTCTCTCTCTCTCTCTCTCTCTCTCTCTCTCTCTCTCTCTCTCTCTCTCTCAGACTGTATGTGGTCACGTCTGAGCATGTATGACAGCAGTTTACAGAGCTCTCTCTGAGCGTGTGCAGTAGACGCCCCGCGCTCCGACGCTCTCTCTCCACATTATCTTTGTTTCATTGGGGGGGGGGTGATGCTGACAAACCTTCTGCACAGCTAAAGTAGGACACTGCCACGCTGCCGGCGAAAAAGGAGCGAGTGAGAGAGAGAGAGAGACGGAGGAGAAGAAGAAGAAAGGAGAGAGAGAGAAGAGGAGGTGATGAGGAGATTTCAGAGAAGCAGAAACTAGCAGAGAGCAGGTCGCTCCCCGTCCTCTCACAGTGTCACAGTGACCCGCAGATTACACAATTATCACGCCACATCAGAGCGGAGAAGGAGGAGGACGACAGATCCGTTTATGTAACGGCTGCTGGTCTTGATATTGTTTGGACTTGTAAGCAGATCAGACTGAAGAGCAGCAGATCTGAGTCTGAGGAGGTAAACGTGATGATCTTAGAGCTCCGAGGACCATAAGAGGATTTTCTGATTGTTCCACCATCAGACCGACAGTCCTCTTTACGGGAGAGTCTGGAGACCTCAGCGGGTTTGAACCGTAGACTGTAAACACTACATATACTCTATATACTCTATGTACTCTGTGTAATCTATATACTCTATATACTCTATATACTCTATGTACTCTATGTACTCTATATACTCTATGTACTCTATATACTCTATGTACTCTATGTACTCTATATACTCTATGTACTCTATGTACTCTATGTACTCTATATACTCTATGTACTCTATGTACTCTATGTACTCTATATACTCTATATACTCTATGTACTCTATATACTCTATGTACTCTATGTACTCTATGTACTCTATATACTCTATGTACTCTATGTACTCTATATACTCTATGTACTCTATGTACTCTATGTACTCTATGTACTCTATGTACTCTATATACTCTATATACAGTCTATAGTAAAACTCAGAGTTTATAACAGGCTCAGTCCAAAAGACATATTTGACGTCGTCACGTCTCCTTATGTTTCCTGTGTGAACGCTCATGGAGGTCCAAACCAGCAGGTGATCCCTCAGCGTGATGTTCATGACTCAGACATGTTTCCACGGTGACGCCAAACTCCTGAACTTCCTCTGATGAATTCGAGTTCAAGTTTCTTATCTCATCTTAATACATCATCGAGTTCATTAAAAACAGACGCGTCATATATCTGAATACAGACGTTGGCGTTTCAGCAGAATCCAGTGGGGGGGTGAAGTTGGCGAGGTTTGGAGGGGCGGGGTTATGGAGGTCTTTGTTTGAGCTGTAAAGACTAAAACCGTCTCCTGACCAGTCCTGTTTAATAGTAAATAAATCAAGACTCTTAAAGAGCTGTTCGCTCGGCTGTAGCAGCCTGCCTCGAGTGGACACTGGAGGAACTGCAGCTCTCCTACGTTGGCCTCATTTCTCGATGTTTGGTTTCTTCATCGTACGAACGTATCAGGATGGAGAGCAGAAGGATCTCAGGTTAGACTAAAGCAGGTGTTTATGAGGGCGAGTGTGAGAGGAGAGAGTTAAACCTTCATCAAATTATTATTATTAAGAGAGGAGGAGGAGGAGGAGGAGGAGATGTGAGAGGACTAAAGGAAGAGGAAAAAGAGGGCAAACAGGGACATGAGAATCAAAGAGAGAGGAGCTGATAAATGAGCGAGATAAAAGACGAGCTGTGATGGATTAACTCATGAAACACTTCATTTCCTCTTCTTAAGTCTCCGACACAAAGAAAGAGCGAGAGTCAAAGAAAGAGAGAGAGAAAAGGAGAGAATGATCCGAGGTCAAGAGTGTCCGTCCTGAAAGGATGAATCATCTCTGAGAACAAGACAGGAGTAAAAAAAACAACAACAGAGAGAGAGAGAGAGAGAGAGAGAGAGAGGTGATGGAGAGAGTGTCAGGAAGATAAAGACGCCTGTCAGAGACTCAACCTGACGACTTTAATCATCCAAAAAATAAAAAAGAAGAAGAAACCTGCAGGGAGAGAGAGAAAATAGAAACGAGAGCACCCCGGAAAAAAAGAAAATAAGACAGAAAGAGAGAGAGAGAGAGAGAGAAGAAATGAAGAGATGTAATTAGAGGAGAGGGGAAAGAGAGATAGAGAGAGAGAGAGAGAGAAGGAGAGAGACGAGAAACAGACAAAACAGAGTCAGAGAAAAGTGAAGGACTGAGTCTGAGTCTGCAGAACGAGAACTGAAGAAACAACCTGACTGACTACAACAAACACATACATAAACACATATAAACACACACTTAAACACACACACACACACACACACACACACACACACTAATGCTGGTGAACTTCCTCCTCCTGACTTCCTGTGACCCTCACAGACAGGTGTCCTCTCTCTCTCTCTCTCTCTCTCTCTCTCTCTCTCTCTCTCTCTCTCTCTCCCTCTCTCTCCCTCTCTTTCTCTCTCTCCCTCTCCCTCTCTCTCTCTTTCTCTCTCTCTTCTCTCCTCTCTCTTTCTCTCTCTTTCTCTCTCTCCCTCTCTCTCTCCCTCTCTTTCTCTCTCTCCCTCTCCCTCTCTCTCTCTTTCTCTCTCTCTCTCTCTCTCTCTCTCTCTCTCTCTCTCTCTCTCTCTCTCTCTCTCTCTCTCTCTCTGTCTCTCTCTCTCTCTCTCTCTCTCTCTCTCTCTCTCTCTCTCTCTCTCTCTCTCTCTCTCTCTCTCTCTCTCTCTCTCTCTCCCTCTCTCTCTCCCTCTCCCTCTCTCTCTCTCCCTCTCCCTCTCCCTCTCTCTCTCCCTCTCTCTCTCTCTCCCTCTCCCTCTCCCTCTCTCTCTTCTCTCTTCTCTCTCTCTCTCTCTCTCTCTCTCTCTCTCTCTCTCTCTCTCTCTCTCTCTCTCTCTCTCTCTCTCTCTCTCCCTCTCTCTCTCTCTCTCTCTCTCTCTCCCTCTCTCTCTCTCTCTCTCTCACCCGTGTCTTAAAATCAGCTGTAGGTGAGACACCTGTTTGAACTCAGGAGGTTTAAGTCTGTTTAATCAATGAGGAGGAGAAAGAGGAGGTGAGAGGAGGTGAGAGGAGGTCAATCACAGAGCGCTGCTGTCTGCTCGTACGTGAACAGCTCGTCTGCCTCACCTCTCGGGGTCGGCGAGGCTGCGGCGTGCGGCGCTGAGTTAACCCGGGTTAAGTAATCAGCGCACTCATTAAACACACCTGTGTGACCAGATGTGTGTGAGAGCGCCCGACCGTGAGTCCGCTGACTGTCAGAGCGCCGTTCAGTCAGACATGTTCTTCCAGAAATATCAGAGAGGAGGCCGAGCGAGAGAGAGAGCGAGCGAGCAGCTGGGAGAGAGAGTCAGACTAACGGCGAACGCTGTAACCCCTGAGGCGAACGTTCGCCGCCACGCTGCTGCTGACAGGAACCTTCCAGGTACGAGCTCTCCTCCTGTTCCTGTTGTTGTTGACGGTGAATCTGAGCGAAGGTTTCCATCATCAGAACTCGTTAAACACTCCAACCGCTCTGCAGCAGGATGTAGACCGTCTCTGTTTGTCAGCATCCGTCAGTGAAATCACATGAAATCAGAGCGCCGTGGAGCGCGCTCAGTGCTCACACTTCATTATCCTCACAGTAACCTTCTCTCAGAGACGTGAGGATCATGAACAGACGTGTTTACAGCTGACGGGAGGACAGTATGAGACGAGTTTGGACTAATCCTGTCAGAGTGGACCAGACCGGGCCGCAGAACTGGGTCTGTGAGGGTTCAGGATCAGACCTTTAGAAAGTCGTTTACCCACCATGAGAGTTTGACCCACTTCCTGCCGTCCTCTGATCGGTGGGAGCGTCACGGGTCAGTATCTCTGTAGGAGTTACACTAAAGCCAAACTGGACTCAAACCCGGTCTGGTTGTCGAGTTTCTGAGCTGGTCCAGACTTCCATCTCAGACTGAGACCCCCTATAGGACCATGACAGAGTTTAGACTTTCACACCAGACTAACAGAGGAGATGGACCGGGGTTCTGTTCTGGACCAGACTGAACTGTTCTGGTGTCACTCAGTGTGTTTACATTTACAGTTTAATCTGACTAAGATCATAATTCAGACTTCTCTCCTTGTCCTCGTTTACATGCAGCTGAGAAAATCAAAATTATTGACGTGAACGCGTCCTCCTCCCCAACACTAGGGGGCGATATGGGTCTTTTCAGCAGGTCGGTGTCAGAGGTCAGAAGTGTCTACAACTGCTGCTGGGCATTTTGGAGAAACAAGAAGATGGAGCATCGTACAGCGTTGTTTTTGTCCGACATGATGGACGCGCTACTTTTTCTAAAGAGGAGACCAACGCTACTCCTCTACTCTGGGGGTTTGTTACGGGGTTACGGGGGCGTGGCGTCATACTCCGACTACGCTGGTTACATGGTAGAGAAAATCAAATTCCAGTCTGAGGTAGTTTACCACCACCAAAGTGTGACTGTGTGAGTGAATGAATGATGTATCTATCCAATGTAAAGCGCTTTGAGGGTCTCTGATAAAGCGCTATATGAAATCTGATGCATTAGTATTATTATTATTATTATCTGGGTGTCTTAATCTGAGTTCTCCGACTCTGATTTAGTCGGACTAAGGTGTTTACATGACCTTCAGTTGTCCGGTCTTTATCGGAATAAGACGATAATTCAGTTTTTTTGAGTGTCATGGAAACGTACTGAGTGTAGGCCTGGGCGATTTGGCAAAAAATTGATCACGATATATTTTGTTGTATCGTCTGATTTCGATTATTAGCAGGAAAAGCTCGACTCTGATTGGCTGTTGTGATGTGAAATTTATCATGATCATATAATCGCCCAGTCCTAACTGAGTGTGACAGCACTAAAACCTGGAGTCCAGTCTGAGTCAAGTACCGACTACCTGAGTCCTCTTCCAAGTTTCTCTAAACCTCATCATTACCGTAAAATCTGGAATATGAGGATCTATGAAACAGAGTTGAACCTCCTGTGTGTAGACTTCTGTGACATCTACCTGCACGGACACTGAGCTCAGTCTGTAGTAGAGCTGATGGATGAACTCTCCTCCTGTGAGGAGGACTCACTGAGACCCAGCCTCCTGTTTTGGTAAATTCGAGTCTTTTCAGCCAAACACTCGCTCCGTGGGGATGCTCTCATGTTTATTTTGTGTTATTCATGGAGTTCAGACAGTTTCATGCACCAGCAGAGACACTCAGGGAACAATTAGGGATCATTATCTGCAGGAACGAGGGGAGAGGAAGGAAAGTAAGGTCAGCGCTAAAGGACCGAAGACGGAGAGAGGCGTTAAAGAAAGACGACAGGAAAACATCGTGGAGAGGAAGAGTGTTTGTGATCGGGAGAGAAAGTGTGAGAAGAGAGAGAGAAGAAGCCAGGAGAGAGGAGGTGAGGTGAGGAGAAAATAAACAGCTGTTTTTGAGTCGACACTGGGAGACAGCGAACAAACACGAGCCTCATTATAACTCCGATTGTCCCGCCGCGGGCTGCAGAGGAGGTTCGAGACGCCATCATTATCAGTTACAGCGCTCTCCTTTCTCTCTCCACCCGTCTCCCTCGCCCCGCTGACAGCTCGGCGAGGAGACACCTCTGCTCCAATAATCATGTCTGCCTCATCTTTCTTCTCTTTCTCACGCTCTTCAGGAAGTCACAGCAGGAGGTCCGATTTTACAGACGAGCCATCGACGGAGAAACTGTCACTGTCAGCGTCTGAGTTTCCTCTTTTGGCTAAATTCGTTTTTTCACGTCGACGTCGGTGTTTCTGGAACAAGTTCAGCGTGACGATAAGAGAAGGTCGTAAAAGTGAACAGGTCGTAAACTTACAGCTTTGACAGAAGTCGCAAATAAACTTTAATTAGAGAAGAAAATTACAGCTTTTTACTGTCAAAATACTCTAAAATAAACGTCCTTAAACCTCAAACTGTAAGAACTATAAAAACATTTTCACAGTCAGAACCAGAACTGGGTTTAAGTGTTCTGGTGCTAAAACAACAAACCCATAAAATAAAAACAGTAATTTACTGTTAAAACGTTTCAGTAAAGAAGGAAATCAGTGTCAGAGCTGCTGATTGGCCGACTGCAGTGATCTGATTATTTCTGTTATTTTAAGGTGAAATCTTTTCGCCGTCGTCGTCGTTTTCTTACGCTTCATCCGGGTCCGGGTTGCGGGGGCAGCAGCTCCACCAGCTCCTCCTTTGGGGGGATTCCCAGGCGCTCCCAGACCAGGCGAGAGATCTAATCCCTCCACCTGGTCCTGGGCCGGCCACGAGGTCTCCTCCCGGTGGGACATGTCTAGAACACCTCTAACGGGAGGCGTCCAGAAGTCCACCTCAGCTGACTCCTCTCCACGTGGAGGAGCAGCGGTTCTCCTCTGAGCGCCTCCCGAGTGTCCGAGCTCCTTCCCCTATCTCTAAGGCTGAGCCCGGACACCCTGAGGAGGAAACCCATTTCAGCCGCTTGTATCTGCGATCTTGTTCTCTCTGTCATTACCCAAAGTTCATGACCATAGGTGAGGATCGGCACGTAGATCGACCGGTAAATCCAGAGTCTCGGTTAAGCGTCCGCATCACTGCTGACGCCGCTCCGATCCTACCCTCACTCATGAACAAGATCCTGAGATACTTGAACTCCTCCACTTGAGGCAGGACCGCCCCTCCGACCTGTAAATCTTCTAAACCAGTCAAACCCTCAGACCCTGAAACAGTCCGGTCTTTAGGAGGATCTCCTGACCTTCAGTCCTCGCTCTGAATCGAACCTGAACATCTTCTTCTTCTCTCCTCCATCAGTCTATTTTAGCTCCTGTACCTCGGTGCGTGGGCGTCGGTGTTTCTTGGCGTTAAAGATCCGTATATGCAGACATATCAGCATATGGCCTGTGATGGTACGGATCCAGGAGAACAAAGACGGCTCTGTGGAGAACAAAGCTTTCTTACACTGTAATGATCACTGACACATTTTCAGCGTTTTGTTCGCCAAGCGTGCCTCGGCTTCACAAATCCTACTTTTAGAAAAGCTCACAGTAATTATTACCAGTCGGAGAAATGTGTGCAGACCGTTTTTCAACTTCAGCGGGAACAAAGAGGAGCAGACAGCAGGTACGATTACTCCAAAGGAGAGGAGCTCAGTCATCTGCTGACCCCGCTCCGCTCCCCGTTTCTCTCTGAGGCTAAATTTAGAGAGACTGAAAAGAAACGGAGCGTGTTGTTGTTTAAGGCAGAATAAAGACTGAATAATGAGACTGAAACAAACATCCACGAGCTCACAAGAAGTCAGGAAGCAACGCTCAGAGCCGTCAGTCTATCAGCCAACCACAGACACGCTCATGTATCTGTGCAGCCAATCAGCTCTGTCCTCGTTACGATGGCAGCCACGCGGCGCGGCGCTCCCAGCTCAATCTTTTCACCATGAATCTCCTGAAATGGTGAACTGAGGGCGATGCTAATGATGCTAATGATGCTAATGATGCTAATGATGCATTAAACTAATTAGCTTCAGTGGAAGGCAGTGGAGCTCACAGGGTTTAGAAACACACGACACAGAGACACGGATGTGAACGCCATGATCCGACAACAACACGCCATCATCATCATCATGAGGAAGAGGAGGAGGGTTTAATTTATCCATGGATTAAATCAAGGTGGTCTCTGATTTAACATATATGAGGGTGTGGAGGACTGATGTGGTTTATGGAGCGACAGGTAACTGAGAGAGAGAAAGAAAAGTGCACGTCATCCAGTATTTCAAAATAAAACACCGTATATGAACTCCTGACTGTATCAGTCGGTGTCGATGAGAAATCCTTCCTGGTTCTGGATTTATCAGGAACAGAACAATCTGATGGTCGATCCCTGATCCATGTGGACCCCAACAGGACTTTGACCTGCTAACCCGGGATTTTCACTGCATCCAGAACGGCGGTGATTTTCACCGTACACCAGTTCCTACCAGATCTGTTTGTGAGGCAAATATCATGGCTGATTCCAGACAGCGGTAATCGTGAGGACTCAGAAGAACCTGCAGATTCACGTTCAATCACACGATAACGAGTTGTCTCTATAAAGACAGACACATAGACATATAAGCAGTAGATTGTGTCCTTCCAGAGGAGGAAATCTACTTCTAGACTTCTAGAATCAGCATCTCCTCATCCATGGTGTCATCGGGGTGAAATGACGTCTAAAATCAGCTGAGGAGTCCGGCGATCCGCAGAGGAACGGAAAGAAGTCGGTGTAAATTGACACGTTAACTTGAATGGTTACGATCAGCGACGATCGGAGGATACGACCTTTTAGGAGACGATCAGGATGAAGGTGGGATTTGGGGTTTATGGACCCTCTACTCTTTAAATCTGAGGATGCAGCATC
The DNA here is from genome assembly GCA_962446985.1 of Xyrichtys novacula. Taxonomy (NCBI): domain Eukaryota; kingdom Metazoa; phylum Chordata; class Actinopteri; order Labriformes; family Labridae; genus Xyrichtys; species Xyrichtys novacula. The sequence continues at coordinate 28,195,609 of OY660879.1, read as the reverse complement.
TATGATTTACATCACGCTCAGTAAGGATCCTGGATGTTTTCAGCTTCAGAGCTGATCCAAGTTTGTTCCTCTGCTCTAACTGTTGCTGTGACTTTGAGACGACCTTCAGGTCTTCTCTCTAGTTTACTGTAAACCTGAACAGTCGCTCTCATTCTGGGCTACCTAGATCCTCGTCTCACCGTGACACGCTTCCCGATCTAAAATAACACGAGGCTAGGTCTCAGACGACACGCAGCGCCTCATTTAGTGCTCCACTTTTCGCCTCTGCAACACGTGTGTGTGTGTGTGTGTGTGTGTGTGTGTGTGTGTGTGTGTGTCAGCTCTTTAATTGAGACCTCATCAGACTCACTTCTTCACTAACTCTGATCCAGTACGAGGTTGAACTTTTCTTAAAACACCTAAACTCAAACTTTTTAACGACACGTTTGACTGAAGAGCTTCAGCTGAGAGTGACGGCGGGACCAACGGGGCTCACAGAGCGTGGTGGTGGCGGCAGTGGCGGGCTGGGTTCATCACGGCGCCCCTGTCAGCCTATGTGAGTCTGGTGTGTGTACTCTGCTTGTTTGTTTACTGAGCGCATCAGAACAGTGGCGGTGGCGGCGGCGCTGCTGCCACGGGTGTTTTATTTAAGATTGAGTAAATATCAGGAGTCATCCTCTCCTGCAGACGTTCATTAAAGTTCAGAGAGTTTCTCGTGTCACAGATTTCTGGGTTTGATTCATGGAGTCAGAATTATGAATACATGAGGATAGACTGGGGTTCAGAAATCAGACTTCTGATTGGCTCTCAGGGTCGAACTCTTATCGGGTCAAAGATGTCGTGGTCAAAAACACTCTTCGGTCTGATGTTCATGAGGACATCATGGAGGTTCAGGTTATCAAACTCACATCAGGAGGAAGGAGAGGGCGTGACCTTCAGCTGCTCAGACTATGATTGGTCAAAAACTGTCAGACATGATTTTACAGTCGACAGTCGGTGTGCAGCTTCCTGATCCACCGGTGAAGAGTTTCCACCTTTCATCACTCAGTACGAGTTAAGACGTGGAGGCACTGATTGGCCGATTAATCAGCCAATCAATGCTCACGTTAAAACATGGACTGAGCTTAACATGGATCTGCAGAGCAGGTCATCTCTGGTCCTGATCATGATCACACTGGGAGGCTCCTGAGTGTCCAGGTGGAGTGAAGATGGTGTTGGAGCAGACGGAGCTGCTGTGTGAGCAGAGCTTCAACATGAACCTTCATCCTCTCATATTCACCCTCCTTCTTCTGAGATCTTTCAGCTCCTGTGGATCCAGGAACCTCTAACCGTGCAGATGAGTCCAAACCTGGATCTGGATGGTTCTTCCTCTGGTTCTGCTCCTCTGTGTTCCTCCCTCTCTCAGTCTCTCTGTCTCTCTCAGCGGTTCTTCTGGATTAGGTTTTTGTTGGAATACTGATCTGATTACAGAAGAGATAGGTCAGCTTATGCAACACGTACGGCTCACTGCATATGGGGGATGTCTCTCTCTCTCTCTCTCTCTCTCTCTCTCTCTCTCTCTCTCTCTCTGAGTAAACCATGAGCATAAATCCAAACTGAATCAGAGACAGACCTGCAGCTGTATCTGAAGAAATCATTTCTCCTGTAGATCTTGAATCTCGGACGTCCTCTCTCTCTCTCTCTCTCTCTCTCTCTGGTTTTCGTTCCTCCATGTTTCCGATATATTTTCCTCTGTTGTTCAGATCTGATGTGAATGTCGTCGTGGATTAGGATGATGGATTAGGATGAACTCATGCTCTCTTTTCTCTCATATCTGCTGCGTCTCAGTCCATCTTAGATGTTCCTCATTTTCTACGTCATGATCTGAGCTGCTGCTGCCAGAACAATCAGGTCTCCTCATGTCTTCTTCTTCTTCTTCTTCTTCTTCTTCTTCTCTGACGTGCTCTTCCTTTCAGATCGTAACGTTTCTCCTTCCTCTCCTCTTATGTAACCTCTCCTCTCTAATTTAGGGCAGTGTGTGTGTGTGTGTGTGTTTGTGTGTGTGTGTGTGTGTGTGTGTGTGTGTGTGTTACATTGTCAGTTTGATGAAGTTGTCTTGTATTTGAAGTTCATGTCAGACCGACTCTGTAGTTTTCGGTATATTTACACGTTCTTGGTTCTTCTCTGTCTCTGCTGGTTCCACAAACACACCGACCTGATAATCAGTGTGTGTGTGTGTGTGTGTGTGTGTGTGTGTGTGTGTGTGTGTGTGTGTGTGTGTGTGTGTGTGTGTGTGTGTGTGTGTCTCTGGGCTCTGTCTCTGTGTGTACATGCATCTGTGTGTAGCGTCTGTTCTGCGCTCCTGAATTCACCCGTGCACATGAGGATGATCACATGAGGGGCTGAAGTAACAGAGACGTCGATAAATCCTGACAGAGACACACGAGCTGAAAACAGCTGAGGGAGGAGTCCAGGAACAAAGTCCACTTTAGGGGGGTCCTGAGGGGATCCCTGAGGCTCCGAGTTGTTGAGCGTAGATTCGACCATCATGAGGCTGGAGGGCGTTTTCTGGACTGATTTAAACTGATGTGGTTTCAGGGAGATGAGGCTGTTTTAGGATCAGATCACCTCTCTGTTGGTTCGTTCGTTCGTTTGTGTGTTGGTTTGTTTGTGTGTCGTTACCTGATGTCTGAACCCTCCTCAGCTGCTCTGTGTCGTACTCAGCTGAGTAACTCTGTCCACGCTGCTTTAGGAGAACACGATGATTCATGGAGAGGAGGAAATGTCAGTGACCACAGGAGCGAGGATTCATCAAAACTATGAACCATGAACTATAACAACGCTCATCCTCAGGTGTGCACAGATCTATACATGCTAGATGTCTCTGTCCTCATGTCAACTCCTCACACGGCCTCATAAAGACTCTCTCTCTCTCTCTCTCTCTCTCTCTCTCTCTCTCTCTCTCTCTTCTCTGTCGTTCGGTCAGAGTCTGAAATGCTGCCAAACTCAGAGGTCACTAACTCTCTGAATGACGCTCTGATTCACTGTCACATGACGTTCACATGTCCATCATCTCTGTACTGACGTTAATTTAACGTATTTCAATTATCATCATCATCATCATCATCATCATCATCCTAATCTTCATCATCATCATCATTATCATCAATATCATCATCATCATCATCATCTTCCTATTTATCCTCATCATTTTCATCACTGTCATCCTCATTATCTTTGTCATTGTCATCATCATCCTCATCATCATCTTCATCATCATCATCATCATCATCCTCATCATCATCATCATCCTTCTTATCATTATCGTCATCATCAATATCATCATCATCATCATCATCTTCCTATTTCTCCTCATCATTTTCATCACTATCATCCTCATAATCATTGTCATTGTCATCATTATTCTTCATCATCATAATTATAATCATCATCATCATCATCCTCATCCCCATCATCTTGTTCATCATCATCATCGTCATCATCATCATCGTCATCATCATTATCCCCATCATCATCATCATCATCATCTTCCTATTTATCCTCATCATTTTCATTGAAATCCTCATCATCCTCATCCTCATCATCAACATCATCATTATCATCATCATCGTCATAATTGTCATTGTCATCGTCATTATCATTATTGTCATCATCATCATCTTCCTTTTTATCATCATCGTTATCACCATCTTCATTCTCATCATTGTAATCATAATTACCCTCATCATCATTATTGTCATGGTGATCGTCATCATCATCATCATCATCATCATCATCATCATCATCATTCTCATCATCATCGTAATCATCATCATCATCATCATCATCATCGTAATCATAAGCACCCTCATCATCATCATCATCATCATCATCATCCTCATCCTCATCATCCTCATCATCCTCATCAGCTGGAGGCTCCTCTCTCAGCATCAGTATCATGTCTGATCCCTTCTGTGTTTCTTTTTCACCTCCTCCTCTCTGGATCTGGACTCAGTCAGAGTTCTCAGTGATGATTCAAATGTGTTTTTTTAAAGGAGAGATGAGCGCTGATGTCAGGTCATGTGAGCAGGATTAGCAAACGCTGGCGGAGGGACGGTTGCAGAAACAGCAGATGAGGGGGGAGGAGAGGAGGGACGCAGCAGGGGGGAGGAAGACAGCAGGACCAGAACCGAGGTAGAAGAATTACAGAGGGTATTTTAGAGCAGAAGAAAACCCGGACATGTCTTCACAGACAGACGGAGAGGAGTGAAAATAATCGTGATGAATAAGAAGTCATGTGACGGAGAGCTGCAGAGATCCAGGTGACAGACGAACAGATGTGAGAGTGTTTGAGTTTCTTCTTCAGCTGAGCGGAGGTCTGCACGTGGAAATGAAAGAGTTTATTTCAGGATAGGTTTGATCTTCACTCGTCCTCCAACATAAAGACAGCTCGCTCTCTCTCTCGCTCTCTCTCTCTCTCTCTCTCTCAGCCCGCAGTCATGTGACGCTCATGTTAACATGAGACGAGGGTCAAACTAGGCCAGCGGTTCAAGCAAAGCAATCTGTTCCCGTCTGAGACCCCCCAGCAGGATCTGTCCAACTCACACCAGCAGACAAACACCGACGCAAACCCCCCTGATGCTGGAGTCCTGGATCGAGCTGTGGTCGTTTCTTATTGGTTTAAAATCAAAGTATTAACCTTTACTGCTCTAACCTTCAACCACAGAGGTGTTCAGCTGGACCCGTGCAGGTCCAGACCAGCTCACTCACTGAAGACGGACCAGCAGCTGGAGACTGAACTGTTCCACATCAGACTGGATCACTACGCTCTCTTTAGGACGGTCAGAGCGGTTATGTAAACCACCTCCAGCTGCATGTGAGAAAAACAGCCAACCAGGAGGAGGAGCGAGAGCGAGCGCGTGTGCTGTCAACGAAACAACAGGAAGACGACCTTTTGGTAGACGTTCAGGATGAGGTGGACATTAGTGGTAAAGGAGAACCCAACGTCTCTACGGCATGATGATGATGATGATGATGACGATGATGATGATGATGATGATGATGATGACGATGACGATGACGATGACGATGATGACGATGACGATGACGACGACGACGATGATGATGACGATGACGATGATGATGATGATGATGATGATGACGATGATGATGATGATGATGATGATGATGATGGTGATGATGATGATGATGATGATGACGGGGAAAAACTGTGTTCTGATGGACTTGAGTCCAAAGAGGTTCTGGACTCATCAGTGAAACCTTCCGACTCTGAGGGAGACGGTAATTTAAGACTTCAGTCCTGCAGCATAAACAAACAACACACACACACACACACACACACACACACACACACACACACACACACACACACACACACACACACACACAGTCTCCGTTCTGGGCTGCCACCGAATCAATAATCCCATTACAGCTGAAAAGACTCTTATTTGTTCTGATGGAGTTTGTGGTGAGGAGGAGGAGGAGGAGGAGGAGGAGGAGGAGGAGGAGGAGGCTCATGATTAAAGCAGGACTTTCCAGACTGATGGTTCAATGGGAGGACTGGTATGAGAGCAGACTGACACACATCCAGGACTCCTCCTGGACCCAGATCTCATCAGCTCCTGTTCCTCCCTCTGAAGATAAGGAGTCAGTCTGGATGAAGACGAGAGTCACAACCTCCAAATCAGCTGAAATCTGATCTCTACCAGCTGAATATGAAGCATGCACAGCTGAGAGTTTAGACCTTAAAATCCTCTAAGAGTGAGACATCTCACCTCCTCACTATCTTTGCAGACAGAAGTGTGTGTGAAACAGCGAAACAGAGTAAAATAACAATAATAACTGACAGTGGAGTGAGACATCTCACCTCCTCACTCTCTCAGGTCAAACTGAAGCCGATCAGAACAGAAGCTGACCTCTGCAGCGTCTTCACATCAGAAAACCTCAGAGAGAGAAACGAGGCGCCTGTCAGATCTGAGGTTCAGACTAAAGGTCGGAGTGTTTGAAGAAAAACACGTCGGATTATTCTGTTTTTATTAAACAACGAAGATGGCGGCTTTAACTTGACCTGCACACGCATGTGTTTGGTTGTTGGTCTCTTCTGGAGTGAGTGGGCGGAGCATCAGTGAGCGCTGTGATCTTTATGCATCAAATAAACTTGATCCTCTTCTCTGCCTCCCGCCTGTTCTTCTTCTGCGCTCGTTTAGAGTCTGAGTCGACCTCCAAACCTGGATCCAGCTCCACGTTTGGACTGGTTTCCAGCTGCTGTTAGAGTGTGTGTGTGTGTGTGTGTGTGTGTGTGTGTGTGTGTGTGTGTGTGTGTGTGTGTGTGTGTGTGTGTGTGTGTGAGTGTGTTTCCCTCAGGCTGCTGCTGTAACAGTCTGCTCTTCATTGGCATTCACACCGCTGGCACTAAAAGCCCTCTGTGAGTACAGCGGCAGAGTTTGGCGTCTTTGATTTTGGCCGCACACTTCCTGCTGAACGCTCCTCCAACTCCAACAGCTGAAGAGGAAGATTCAAGACTGATGTGATTTAACTGGAGCTTTTACAGTATGTTTAAATAGAACTTAAATCACCGTTTAATATCAGTCAATAGTTATTAGTTATTGATGACCTTTGGGAATATCACGATATCGCCGTGTTTTGTCATGTCCATGTCCTCAACATTTGAAGACGCTGCTCCCCGTCTCGTTCAGGAGCCCAAACAAAGTTAGCGTGCTACAATATCGGACAGTAGAAACCAACCAGAAAGTTCGGAAAATTGTCTGAATCCTCCTTTGGCCACGACTGCCCACACAAGCAAGAAAACAGTCAAACATAAACAGTCAGCAAGAAAACAGTCAACACCAAAACAGTCAACAGGAAAACGGTCAACACCAAAACAGTCAACAAGAAAACAGTCAACCATGAACAGTCAAACCCAAAACAGTCAACCAAAAACAATCAACAGGAAAACAGTCAACAAGAAAACAGTCAACCATAAGCAGTCAGCAAGAAAACAGTCAACAAGAAAACAGTCAACACCAAAACAGTCAACACCAAAACAGTCAACAAGAAAACAGTCAACATCAAAGCAGTCAACAAGAAAACAGTCAACAAGAAAACAGTCAACCATAAACAGCCAGCAAGAAAAAAGTCAACAAGAAAACAGTCAACCAAAATGAGTCAACAAGAAAACAGTCAACCCCAAAACAGTCAACATCAAAACAGTCAACAAGAAAACAGCCAGCAAGAAAACAGTCAACACCAAACCAGTTAACAAGAAAACAGTCAACCCCAAAACAGTCAACCAAAAACAGTCAACAAGAAAACAGTCAACCATAAACAGTCCACACCAAAGCAGACAACAAGAATACTGTCAACAAGAAAATGCTGCTCCCCCCGTGTCGTTCAGGAGCTCAAACAAAGTTAGCGTGCTACAATATCGGACAGTAGAAACCAACCAGAAAGTTCGGAAAATTGTCTGAATCCTCCTTTGGCCACGACTGCCGACACAAGCAAGAAAACAAAGTAAATACCGGAGACTCTGGAGGAATAACGGGCGCTTAAAACGGAGGTAGACCGGACAAGAGCTAAAAAGCCGGGTCAACATAAACGATGGGGGACGCTTGGGGATCTTGGTGACCCTGTAACCTTTCTGCTGGACAGGTAAACCGCTTTAACAAAGTAAGACAAGTGTCTGTAACAGAAGTGTTTCTTGTCAAACGGACCTGCTGTAGCGTGTTGTAGCGCCATCGCTAAACTGTCCTCCCTCGGGTCCTGGACTATGTCACTTTATCCTCGTTGTAGAAGTCCTGCAAACATTGTGTTTGCTGGTAGTCTGTTGGCATCTACAGTAGCACCAATGCTTTTGACTTTCACCTTGACTGGGCCCCATTTGTAATGATCTGAAGGATTTATCTGCATTATATCTGAATTTAACTGGAACGATACGAGCGAGCAGGAGCGTCTGTTTGTGGGCGGGGCTTAAGGGGAGAGGAGGAGCTGAGGGGAAAACTGGTTGTGAGGGGTAGAGTTTACATTCAAGATTTCTCCTAAAAACTGGAACCTCCTCAGATCCTGAGTACAACACCTTTAAGTTCCATGATTAGATGATTAGGGATCGGTCACTGACAGACGTTTAAAGTCTGTTCACTTTGACCTGTAATAACTGTCTCTCTGTGAATTATCCTTACATAAGAGAGGAGAGCAGAGGAAGGATGGTGCCTGTTTAAATCTAACTTCATGTCCCAAATGACTCGCTGCTACGATCTCCCAGAAGAGCTGAGCAACACTTTAAAGCTCAGCTAGGTAGCAGAAAGCCCTGAAGGCAAACTTCTTCTCTTCTGGGTCTGAGTCGGGTTTTTGTTTTTTTCCGAGCAGACATCAGGGCTGAGGTAGAGAGACAGAGGAGGACTTTCATGTAGGAAGTTTGAGAACAGACGGGGAGATTGAAAGAACAAGAGGCCTGACAGGAGTGAATCTCAGACTGGCTTTCAAGTCATCGGTGAGAACGTAACTCCACTCCCAACTTCAGAGGAGAATAACAGAAAATATCGACTCTTACATAAAGTCGTTTCAGAGCCGAGAGCGAGTCGAGCAGAAAACTACAGTGGTAAATAATCCTCTATCTGTCGACTTTACAGCTGCTCATCTTTGTAGGACGACAAACTAACGTGAAACTCTTCAACAGGAACCAGTACCTGATTCTATGTGATCGATGGAAACAGTCGGCCAGACTGGACTGACTGTTTGTAGGTGAGGAGCGGAGGTCCGGTTCTGATCAGACCAGTCAGGACTTTAAGGTCAGAGACAAACAACAGCCAATCAGAGACTTGGTGTTTTCTTCTTTGCTGCTTTGGTTGATGAAACTCACAGTCTCACTCAGTCCGTTTCCATGACACTCCAGAAAACCGAATTATCGCCTTATTCCGATTAAGACCGGACAACTGAAGTTCATGTAAACACCTTAGTCTGATCAGAGTTTGAGAACTCCGATTAAGACGTGATTGGAATTCGATTTTCTGTACCGTGTAACCAGCGTAGTCGGAGTATCATCAGAAAATGCATGTGCGCCACACCCCCGGAGAAGAGGAGTAGCGTTGGTCTCCTCTTTAGAAAAAGTAGCGCGTCCATCATGTCGGACAAAAACAACGCAGTACGATGCTCCATCACACTTTATTTTCCCGGTTTACTAAACTCTCTCTACTTTATGTGACATCTTTTTTTATGTGTCTGTATGTGTGTGCGTGCGTGCGCCTGACAAAGATGGTTCATGTGTACCAAAGTGACCAAACTGAGCCGAGCCTTAAAGAGCAGGAGAGAGAGAGAGAGAGAGAGAGAGAGAGAGAGAGAGAGAGAGAGAGAGATGAAATAATTACAACGATTACTGCTTTAGCTTTATCTCTGCCTGGCACACACACTTACACACACACACACACACACACACACACACACACACACTCACACAAACAGAATATAATAGCTGTGGTAAGTGGAGCTCTGTCAGCACTAATGACAGTGTTGCCAGTTAAATAAGTGCAATAAGAGCGAGGAAGACGACGTCGTAATGAAAGCCTGTGAAGACGCTAACTAATGCTTTCACTGCAGCGCCTGCAGGAGCTTCACAGAGAGAGCTACATACATGACACATACACACACACACACATGTGCAATTACACACACATGTGCACAACGTTTGGAGCCGCTGTAGAGCAGATGTGCTCTTTAGTTCAGTGATTTGATCATTACAGGCGTGTGTGTGTGTGTGTGTGTGTGTGTGTGTGTGTTTGTGTGTGTGTGTTCAGACAGGTGTGTCAAATCACCTGAGAGTCACTTCAATGTTTAGATGAAGCCGTGATCCCAAACTAACGTCCAGCAGAGAAGGAAGAAGAAGAAGAAGAAGAAGAAGAAGAAGAAGAAGAAGAAGTCTCTCACCTGGTTCCTCTCCTCCGTCCTCCTCTCTCGTCTCCTCTTTCTTTATCCACAAACAAAAACAGCTCCTCGCTCGCTCTCGTCTCGGCGCTCTGCTTGTATCCTTAACGGGGATTTCTTGGTAAGGGAAGTTGTTCTCAAAGTCCGTCACCTTAATCGGTTATTTGTTCCTCTTGGATCTGAAGGACGTCCTCAGTGTCCCACAAACCTCCGCCTGGAAAACTGAGACACAAACGAGAGGAGAGAGCAAAGTGAGGAAACATTCAGTCTGATGTTTCACACACAGACGAGCGAACGTCAACGTTTGTCATCTTTATAACCTGATGAGAAATTGACAGTAAACTGCTGTTGTCTCCTTTTTAGACTTTTTTAATCGCTGCAGATCGAACCACCGTGTTTGACTCTTAATCTAATGATGTAACAGCCGTGTTTACACAGATACATATGTAGAGTTTATGATATAAAAATCCTCTGTATATTTCTCAATCAGCCAAGTGTGGTTGAAATGAAGCGTTACCGATATTTGTGCTGGAGAGGAAGAGAAAAATCTGAGCTGATAAAGCTTCACTTGGCTGCAGGGTTGGAGAGCGTGAGCGGAGATGTGTGGGAGAGCTGAGACTCCAGTCAGACGGAGAGAGAGAGAGAGTGAAGGAGAGAGAGAGAAGACAACTGAGTTTCTCTGCATACAAGCTTTGAAGGAACGAGAAACAAAACTGGGACGAGCAGAAAGATCTGTCTGTCCGTCTGTCTGTCTGTCTGTCTTCATTTCTCTTCTTCTCTCTGAAGCAGAAAAACTGTCGTTAACATCGGCCATAAAACAGGAAGTGCTGCAGATCTATCAGGGGTTAGGAGGTGACAGCTTCAGGATCATGAGAAGGTGCTTGTCTCACTCAGATTGTTTACAGTCTCAGTTTAATCCGACTAAACTCAGAATTCGTCTTTTTCTCTGAATCCGACTTCTCTCCTCGTCCTCGTTTACATGCAGCTGAGAAAATCAAAACGTGTCCTCCTCCTCAACACTAGGGGGCGATATGGGTCTTTTCAGCGGCGCTGTTTCCGACCCCATACAACCGTCAACAACAACAGCAGGTCGGTGTCAGACGTCAGAAGTGTCTACAACTGCTGCTGGGCATTTTGGAGAAACAAGAAGATGGAGCATCGTACAGCGTTGTTTTTGTCCGACATGATGGACGCGCTACTTTTTCTAAAGATGAGACCAACGCTACTCCTCTACTCTGGGGGTTTTGACACCTGTCACAGCTCACCTCAGAACATCTATGAACAGTTCCTCCATATAACTGTCTGAGGAACGTAAACTCACACCTGACCGCTTTCCTCTCTCTTCCTCTCTCTCCCTCCTCTTCTTCCACCCTCACCCTAACACTTCCACAAACCCCCTCAGTCTGAATCGGTTCTGGAGAGCCCGGCCCCGTCGCCCCGCACTGAGCCGAGCGTGACATCTCATTTCCTGCAGTAATACTGAGCTGATCCTTCTCCTCCGTCACAACCTCAATGGAGAGGAGACGCTGCATTAGACCTGATCATGAGCAGGAACAGGAAGCTTCTTCATGCATGTTAGGAGACACGCACCATGACAACACACGTGCACGCGCCCGAGCACACACAAGCTAAACCTGTTCCCAGTGAGAGCATGATTTGCATGCAGACGTTAAGCTAACACACACACACACACACACACACACAGATGAGGAGTGTCTCCCCTGAGAGCTCTTACTCCAAAAACACATCAGGACTAAAAAAAGCACAATAAAAAAAAAACAGTTCTCATTGAAAAGTCTCTCCGGTGTTGGATCTCTGCAGAACCAGCTTCACAATAATCCCTCATGATAAGATCTTGAGCCCATCTGAGGCCTGCATGTTTGTCGTCTCCGTGTTTGACAGGAATCTGACTCTCCTTGTAAATCTGGATTTTATCTCCATGCCTCGTCCTCACATTGTGTTGCAGTCACATCGTAGCTGAGGTCAAAGCAGATTCTCTCTTTCAGCCCAAAGTCAGTATCGCTGTCAGCTGAACTTCGCCTAAATCTGTCTTCGAGCTTGAACCATGACCATTTTGGAAACTCCTCCAGTTCTCCTCCGGGGACTCCTTTGGGTCAAATTGTCAGCTTTTCTTCACACGATGTCAGAAACTTATGTCCAGATTTCCGTTAAATGTTCTGCGGATGTTCCTGCTCCCTGAGGGATGAATTCTAATATTTTGGGCGAACCCTCTGACCTTTCGTGTCGAGGCGGCGGTTTCTGGCTAAAGCTGAGTAATCTGCTCTGAAGCAGCCTGAATTAACCCAGAACATCACGCTGGAGAGAAAATATCTCTGTGCCACTCTGGACTTTTTTTAACTCCTGCTCTTATAGAGGTCAGCTCTGTAAATCTTATCCACATCGTCTTCAACCATCTTTCATTTTTACCCAAATGATGGCGCTCCAAGAATAAGATCATTAAAAGTTCTGCCTGTGCAGAGCTGCGTTCAGAGCTTCATACAGACTCAGTCCACTGATTCCTGTTCAACTGTTTGTTACAGTGACGGATCTTCATCACAGCAAAGTTTCTACAAAAATCAAGGACTTTATCCAAGGACGTGTTCTAGTTTCTCTGAGAAGCTCATCTGGAGAACTTCATGAGATTTGGCCTGAACATGATGTCACGTTCTGTCGTCCAATCAAGGGCAACGATGCAGGACACGCCCATCCTGAAGCTGAGGGTCTGTTTCCCTGCAGGTCTTTGAAGACCAGGACAAGCCTCAGTCATTTTCTACAAATTCAGAACTGAGCTGTGTAAAAAGTAACACCAGCGAGCTGAGTCGGACTTTCTATCAGTGTGAAAGCAGACAGTGATGGGGTTCAGTCAGAGGCTGAATGAACCTGGAGTAGAAGAATCTAGAGTTAATGAATCTAGAGTGAACTAATCTGGAGTGAATGAATCTAGAATGATAGAATCTGGAGTAAACGAATGTGGAGTGAATAAATCCAGAGTGAAACAATCTAGAGTGATAGAATCTGGAGTTAATGAATCTAGAGTAAATGAATCTTAAAGGGATAGAATCAAGAGTGAACGAATGTAGAGCGAATGAATCTGGAGTAACGAATCTGGATTGAACGAGTTTGGGGTTAACAAATCTGTACTAAATGAATCTGAAGTAAATAAATCCGGAGTGAAAGAATCTTAAGTGATTGAATCTGGACTGAATAAATCAGGAGTGATAGAATCTGGAGTGAACGAATCTGGATTAAACGAGTCTTGAGTAAACGAATCTGGAGTGAATAAGTCTGTCTCCTTTAACTGTAGACCCCAGACTGTCCTGCAGCCTCTTCTTCTTCTTCTTCTGCTCGTACTAAAAGTCTAAATAAAGTCTCGTTCTCTTCAAACCGTTAAATGAAGGTCAGTAAACGGAGACAAAAGCCTGAAATGATTGAGTCATAATTTCAAACACAGACTTCATGTGTTTCTTCTTGTTTAGTAAAAGTGTTTTTTTTTCTCTCTCCGGTCTCTGAGGTGTTCTCAATTATAAATGGACATGGTGTCCTGTCTCTGCTCTCAGAGTGTCTTCATCAGACTGAGATGTTCCTGACCTCGTCCACATGAATTTTGAATCCTCCTCCAGCATGTTTCCACCTCTAAAGTCTTCAGTTGGACGCTCACTCAGACTCAGAGGTCCTGAAGGAGCTCGGAGCAGGTTTTGCTGTTTTTATTACAAACATTTTCCAGAGTGGACACCTGTAACTAATTACCAAAGGTGTTAATATGCTTTCATCTTATTTATCTGCTGGTGCATATGTTCACTGTATCTGTGCTCCTCTCTCTCTCTCTCTCTCTCTCCCACTCATAGTCCCATCAAAGCGAAGCAGCTGCTGACACAATGAGAGGGCTGGAAATGAATCAGACGCTTTCTCCTCTGTTCACTCGCATTAAACACAAGCCTTACTCATGGCACCGAGCAGTCAGCGTTTTCCAGCTTCAACACCTTCTCCCGGGTCCATGGGCGGATTACACAAATGAGTTACAGAATCCCAGGAGTGTGGGCGCCTGTGTCTTTGCATTTCTACACGTCCCTGAATTTCAAACAGCTCTCTGCAGGCCGGACTTCTCTGTCCAAGACGACTGAAGTGGACAGAGTGACAGAACGGGAAACTTAACTCTCACAGCAGTAATTATGCATCAAATGTTCATTTTAGGATACAGAAACCAGACTTAATTAAGCTCATACTGATTAAAACAGGCACTTAAGTACATAACACATTTAACGAGGGGCCCGGACAATTTTAGCCTGTTGGAGATCAATCGGTAATCGGCCAAAACTCGCAGATTTTCGCCGATATTTTCAGAAATAAAATGCGGAGAATAAGATTCAGTTTCACTTTGAAAATGTTCCTCCATTTGAAAAGTTCCCCGACTTATCCTGTAGATGGCGCAGCGACCTCATGACAATCCCCATCCACTAACTACCTCACAGCAATAAGTCAACAAGTTTCAGTTCAACCCACTTCACCATGTTCCCCGCTGTGCTGGTCTCGGTCACGCCCACTTAACGCTGAAGCACCATGGGATATGAAGCTAAAGTTAGAGTTAGCCACCTGCTATTAGCCTTGCTACACTGTTAGCCGTGTCAGTAACGGTAGAATAAACAACAGTACACATTAGTGATCGAGATACTTCTCTGACTGAGGCAGCTGCATGTCTGCAGATCAGACCGGACCGGAAATGAGGAACGGGAGTGAAGACGGAGGAACCGATCAGCGGCGGCAGGGGGTAGTAGTCGAAAACGCTTTTCTGGTCCGAGTTTGATCAGTTGGTCTTCCTGTCGGCGCTTAAAGCAGTAGCCTACAGTAAATCTACAGTACATATATATATATTTTTTCTAACTTCATAAAAAGTTTTATAAATCGGCCGATTAATCAATAATCAGATTTTTTTCCCCCCTAATAACATGAACAACAACAAAGATGAACCAATAACAGATAAATCAGTAAACACCAATGACTGACTGCACGACTCAGGATATCCAGATATAAATATAACCCAAACTCTACTATCATGTATTTATAACCCAAACTGCTCCGTCAGAATATCCAGGTATTTATTCCTCACACACTCGACAGCTGTCTCCTGGTGGGCTGTGATTGGCCCGTCCCAGTCTCCAGTTTAGAGCGGATCTGTATGTCCTCGGTGTTTCCATCTTTATCTGTAAACTTCACTCACAGCCCACCCCAGCAGACCTCACACAGGAGTCCCCTGAATACTTCTGCCTCCTTCTCACAGCGCGGTTTATAATTACAGGGAAAGGAAATCAGAAATCATTCGAGGGGGAAACAGAACTGGGAAAGGTGATCAGTCCAAAAGAACTCCAGTATGCTCCAGTATACTTGTGCCTCTGTTATTTCTCTGATCACCAGCTGTTGTTCCTCTGGTTGTTGACGCCCAGAAAAGATTGGAGATGATGACGTTAATGAACTCTCTGTTCATCCAGACACAGACACAGAGGTGGAGCTGACGCTTTAGCCCAGCACGCCTGTCTTTAGAGAAGATACTGGTCCATCTGTGCGTAAGTCTGAAGATGATCAGATGGATGAGTTAGAGACGATAGAGACCTGAACCGCTCATTTAAAAAAACTGATCCCTGAATTAGGGCTCTGATGGGGTCACCTGGTATTAAGAGACAGCCTCAAGTGGACACTTGAGGAAGTGCAGCGTTCAGTCTTTGTTATCCCACCCTGGAGGTTCATGTTTACACTGATCAGTGGGCTCAGAGTTCTGATGAGTCAAGAGTTCGGTTCACCTCACTCCCACCTGGATTACATGATGATTACATTAAATATTCAGCTGTGAAAGCTCTGCCTCATAAACCCACACCAGGTTTGACTCTCAGCTTTGAAGTCTTTGAAAGTCTTTGAAAGTCTTTGCATTGGCGTCGTCAAATCCAGTGAGTAATCTAGCGAGTCTGAACGCCAGTTCTTTACCGCCAGCTTCTTATGTCTCTTCTGTTTCGCCGCTCTCGAGTTTCTAATTTCAGAAAACTGATTTCTTGAGCATGAGAGAGTCATGACCTCTCCATCTGTATCTTTGCACGCAAACATCTCTTAATTAGCTTGATATGAGCCTACACTGATCAGTGTGTGTGTGTGTGTGTGTGTGTGTGTGTGTGTGTGTGTGTGTGTGAGATTGCTCGGTGCGTTGGAAGAGCAGTGAAAGATACCTAATTATACTTGAGAGGCTTTCTGGCACAAATATTTTCTATATGATTCCTGCTCAACAGGAAATAAATCTCCTGAACACATGAATAGATAATAAAGTCAGAGTTCATCCTGACCATCGGGTTACGTAAACATCGGATTGTTCTGCTTCCTGATGAGAAATTACCATGAATCATGTAAATATGAGAGTTTCAGATTTTAATTTTTACTCTTACATCTAATGATAAAAATTACCCAGAAGTCCTTCGACCTTTAGAAACATGACAGCTGACTTAAACATAAGAACAGCTCCACGTCTCAATGAGGCGCCGAGAAGCAAAAATCCCAAACAGACATAAAAACCGACTCTACGTCAAACTCAGTCCTCAGGGCTGAAGACGGAGGCGTCAGAGGATGAGACATGAGGGGAGCAGGTGTGTGAGTCAGGAACAAAGGTCAGAGGACACAGGTGGACAGCTGAGCTGGAGGTTGGACAAAGACCGCTTCTGTCAGATAGAGATGCCAAAGGTCCGATCACATGTCGAGGAGTCGTCCTGAAGAACGGCGTGTTTCAAAGCCCAAGTGAGACCAAGTCTGCAGAAAAACACGTTTAATCTCATAACCCTCTAATGAAGAGCCTCCGATTCATTCTGATAAGAGAGGAGGGGGTGGGTTAATCTAATGTGAGCACACCTCCTCAAACTGAGGAGACGAGGAGGAGAAGAAGGAGGGAGGAGGAGTGAAAGTCAGCATGTCCATCTCCATCTCTCATCCATCTGTCTCTCTGTCCTTCCTTCAAGGCTCATGTGTCCTTCACACTGATGGGCAAAAAATCGGACACCAAGACTGGGGGGTCGGGGGGGCATAAAGGAGAGAGAGAGAATGTTGAAAGAACGACAGATCAATAACAGAACGACAGATCAATGACAGAACGACAGATCAATGACAGAACGACAGATCAATGAAAGAAAAGAATGACACATCAATGACAGAACGACCAGAACGACAGATCAATGACAGAACGACACATCAATGACAGAACGACAGATCAATGACAGAACGACAGATCAATGACAGAACGACACATCAATGACAGAACGACACATCAATGACAGAACGACAGATCAATGACAGAACGACACATCAATGACAGAACGACACATCAATGACAGAACGACACATCAATGACAGAACGACAGATCAATGACAGAACGACAGATCAATGACAGAACGACAGATCAATGACAGAACGACACATCAATGACAGAACGACACATCAATGACAGAACGACACATCAATGACAGAACGACCAGAACGACAGATCAATGACAGAACGACAGATCAATGACAGAACGACCAGAACGACAGATCAATGACAGAACGACACATCAATGACAGAACGACACATCAATGACAGAACGACCAGAACGACAGATCAATGACAGAACGACAGATCAATGACAGAACGACAGATCAATGACAGAACGACAGATCAATGACAGAATGTTCAAGTGTTGCAATTTTAAACTGCTGTTGATGAACTTTAATGTGTGTGTGTGTGTGTGTGTGTGTGTGTGTGTGTGTGTGTGTGTGTGTGTGTGTGTGTGTGTGTGTGTGTGTGTGTGTGTGTGTGTGTGTGTGCGCTGTACATGTTTGACCCAACTATTGGTTATTTAAGTGTTCCATGCACCGTAGACTGGAATGTTAGGAGTGGACGAGCTGACTGAAGCAAGATGGCCGACATGCGCGGACGTTGGTCTCCATTGGTTAACAGTGTGCGTAAGCCATCTAGCATTCGTATATATATATATATATATATATATATATATTTATATGTATATATATTTATATGTATATGTATATATATGTTTGAACCTGTCCTGGAGCTTCTCTGCTCAGTCATGAATCAGACTCGTGATCAATCAGGAGATCTTGAAAGTGTGCTTCAGTTTTTGATCTATCTGAGGTCTATCAGGGTGGATGGAGGCAGTGAAAACGTGGATTTAAAAGAACTTGAAATGGTTGGACTAGATGGTCCTGATCTTTAGGGCGTTAAAAACAGACAGGATTCTGGAGTGGGAATCACCGCATGGAAAGGACAACTGGACTTACTTGAGACATTTCGCCTGTAAGTCCAGTTGTCCTTTCAACAAAGAACTGGAAATTCTAGATGCTTCCATGCTTACATTTATATCTGTCTTTGAACTGGATCTCTGACTCGTTCCAGGTCTCAGCACCTCCAGGCTGAATAAGAGATCTGATACTGGGATACTGGAGTGTGTCTAAATAATAGAGCAGGCCTCTGGGTCTGGACTATTACAAAACATTACAGTAATTTTGTCGTGTATTTTAATCTTAGAAAAACATGCAGAAACCCCCCAAAGCATCCTGATAATCCTCCTGCTCCGAATCATTGTAAAGCAGAGATTTAATCCAAGTTTGTTTCTGAATCGATTATGTAACAGAAAGGAGCAGCGGCCCAGTTTCCAAAACCT
Source organism: Xyrichtys novacula (assembly GCA_962446985.1). Classification (NCBI taxonomy): domain Eukaryota; kingdom Metazoa; phylum Chordata; class Actinopteri; order Labriformes; family Labridae; genus Xyrichtys; species Xyrichtys novacula. The sequence goes on along the minus strand of OY660879.1, from coordinate 28,177,036 downwards.
CCGTCACTAAAATAACTCTGCATTTACGCCAGCTCGGCACTTTCTATGTTTCGGAGAGGGTTCGACTCTTCCTGATAAACCTGAAAGATTATCGTCCCTCATAAATCTGAGTGTTGGAGCCTTTCTCTGAGAGAGCAGAGCTTTGTTATCCGCAGAATTAAAGATGTGATTTCAGTGTGGAGATGAGCTTTTAATGTCCTCATCAGGCTGATTTTATGAGGACAAAAATAAGAAGTGTCAGAGTTTTAATAGCTCAGTAAAACCTTTAAAACAAAGTGTGAATAAAACAGATTCAACAGAGCGAAGCTTCGAGGGTTTGGACTCCAACAGCAGCAGTGAGGGTCCGCTTAATGTGAGCCGTTCAGAACCACGCCACACGCCCTGAATGAGAACCATCGTTACCAACAAACACCTCAGACACACACACACACACACACACACACTTGTCTGAGCTTTGTCGCCTGGCTGGTGGATTAAGTGTGAGCATTTGTGAAATCATTTGACCCCCCGGGGCCGCAGAGAGGAGTGTAAACGCTGCGTGTGTGTCTGAGGTGTGTGTGTGTGTGTCTGAGGTGTGTGTGAATGCCTGCACTCTGCTGAGGTTTGTGCACATCTTGCAGCGTATGTTCGTGTCGGCGGCCTGCAGCATGTCTGTGATTCAGCTCTGCAGGAAAACTGCGAGAAAACGGGATTTTACCGTCAAAAGTACCGAGAGTGAAAAAAGGACAACAGTTTCAATTCCTTTGGCTGCTTTTAAGAGAGGAGGTGCAGCGATCAATTCTGTTATTGACTGAGAGGAGAGGTGGCATTTGTTCGACTATTGATCCCTCAGCAGTTTATTTCTGCATTTTAGCCTCCATGACTGCAGACTCTGAGCCAGAGCAGGTTAGTGAACCTCATCTGAGACAAACAGAGACTATTTCTGACTGAGAAGATACACACACACACACACACACACACACACACACACACTCAGTCAGGATCCAGTAAAAAATTGGTGTGCGCTCCACTCCAAACCTCTCCTGAGTGCAGATGTGTGCCTGAACGCTGCAGGCTTGGATGTGTTCTTAATCTCTAATCCGCTGGAATAAAGTTTAATTTCACTGAAGCCCAAACACCTGTCAGCTTTACCGTCCCAGCAGAGGAACGCAGCCCACGGCCCACTTCTCCGAGTTTGGTCTTTAGTTTCATTTCAGGTAGAAAAGTGTTTGAACGTCTTTCTTTGAGTTTACCTGCAGAGATCTGAGCAGAGCTGAGGAGAAACCTCAGACCCTGAAGCTACACAGAGATGTGGAGTCTCAGAAAGTCTCTCGAGATCAAACGTGATCTCAGACCTGAAAACATGGTGGGCTGCTGGAGCTTTGAGCTGTGGAGTCCTGACTTCAGATCTTAGTGTGGTTCTGTTCGGCTGGTTTTAGCTTCACTGTAAATTCAGGCTCATAAACAGAAGTTTAGGTTGAACTCCACAGAGTGTAAGAACTCCAGCTGCAGAGCTGAGTCTGTTTATTGGTTCATTTAGAGGTGGAGTAGGCAGGAATCTGTTAAAGAAGCATCTTATTTTGTGGTGTATATAATAAAAATCTTTAAATATCAGTCAATAGTTATTGATGACATTTGGTAATATATGGATATCTCTGTGTTCTCTTATGTCTGTGTCGTCAACATTTGAACATTTTTGAGCGGTCCGCTCTTTCTGACTGTAAACAAAGCCGTTCTCCACCTCCTCTAACCTGATTGGTTGTGAGGCAGACGCTGCTCCCCCGTGTCGTTCAGGAGCCCAAACAAAGTTAGCGTGCTACAATATCGGACAGTAGAAACCAACCAGAAAGTTCGGAAAATTGTCTGAATCCTCCTTTGGCCACGACTGCCGACACAAGCAAGAAATCACTCAAACATAAACAGTCAACACCAAAACAGTCAGCAAGAAAACAGTCAACAAGAAAACAGTAAACAAGAAAAACAGTCAACAAGAAAACAGTCAGCAAAAAAAACAGTCAACAAGAAAACAGTCAACCATATTCAGTCAGCAAGAAAACAGTCAACAAGAAAATGCTGCTCCCCCGTGTCGTTCAGGAGCCCAAACAAAGTTAGCGTGCCACAATATCGGACAGTAGAAACCAACCAGAAAGTTCGGAAAATTGTCTGAATCCTCCTTTGGCCACGACTGCCGACACAAGCAAGAAAACAAAGTAAATACCGGAGACTCTGGAGGAATAACGGGCGCTTAAAACGGAGGTAGAGCGGACAAGAGCTAAAAAGCCGGGTCAACATAAACGATGGGGGACGCTTGGGGATCTTGGTGACCCTGTAACCTTTCTGCTGGACAGGTAAACCGCTTTAACAAAGTAAGACAAGTGTCTGTAACAGAAGTGTTTCTTGTCAAACGGACCTGCTGTAGCGTGTTGTAGCGCCATCGCTAAACTGTCCTCCCTCGGGTCCTGGACTATGTCACTTTATCCTCGTTGTAGAAGTCCTGCAAACATTGTGTTTGCTGGTAGTCTGTTGGCATCTACAGTAGCACCAATGCTTTTGACTTTCACCTTGACTGGGCCCCATTTGTAATGATCTGAAGTATTTATCTGCATTATATCTGAATTTAATTGGAACGATACGAGCGAGCAGGAGCGTCTGTTTGTGGGCGGGGCTTGAGGGGAGGGGAGGAGCTGAGGGGAAAACTGGTTGGGAGGGGTAGAGTTTACATTCAAGATTTCTCCTAAAAACTAGAACTAACTCAGATCCTGACTACAACACCTTTAAATCACTGTAACTTCAAACTGATGCAAACAAAATCTACAGTTTCATTTGAGGCTCATGAAGGGCCCCGTCCCTCTCTGGGCCCCCCCGAGTCGTCGGTCCTGGATCAGATCCGGTTCTTGTTCTGGTTCAGGTTTCTGTTTCTTCTCTCTAAAATAAATCGGCTTCGTTCACATTTAAAACACTAAAAACACATTTAAAGGAAACAGAGTCTGTGTGCAGAATACTAACAGACGCTTAGAGAGAAGACACACACACAGTAACACACACACAGTAACACACACACACACGCGGAGGGAGAATACAGTCTGTGTGTGAAACTGCAGATGCAGAGTGGGTGACAGAGCTGAAATATTTATACCCAGATCTGAGAGAGGGAGAGAGATCGAGGGAAAGACGGATGGATAACGAGGAGGAGAAGAAGAGGAGAGGCAGTCGAGAAAAAAGAAGAGTGTCAGAGTGTGCGTGTGTGTGTGTGTGTGTGTGTGTGTGTGTGTGTGTGTGTGTGTGTGTGTTTATGCATGAGTGTGAGTAAGAGAGAGAGAGAGAGAGGGATGAGTGTGCGGCACAGATGCCAAATGAATCTAGGGCAGTTCAGAAAAAAAACACGGCATTATTCCAAAATCCACTTTGTACGTGAGTGCAAGTTTCTGTAATTGTATTTCTGTGTGTGTGTGTGTGCGTGTGTGTGTATAGGTGATGTGTGCATCCGTCTGATGTAAATGTGAAATGCCAAAGGCTCCAGTGTGAGTGGAAATACCGAGTCTCTGCTTTCTTCAAGCTTTTTATTCATCCTGCTTTAACAATTACAGAGCTCTCTGCCTCACACCCACTCTAACACACACACACACACATAAACACACACGTATTAACACACACACATGTATCCAGGGTGACATTTTTATCTCCTTGATCAAACTCCTAGTCTGGAGGATTTGTCTCTGTGAGCATGGCTGTGGGTTAACAAGGGTGGGGGATTGGCACAGAGCGAAGATGATGGCAGATGGTGTCCTTACTTAACACACATACTGTAAACACACAAACACACACAAACGCACACAAACACTGTCTCAGCAGATACGCCCTCGTACAGAGAGGGGAATTACTACATGCAGATCGTGTGGAGCTCATCATTAATGCATAGATCCACACATGGAGCTTCTACAAACATCTTCATCTACAGCCTCAGATCATCCTCAGAATCCCGTACATGAATTCATTCAGTCACCGTTAGGAGTCTGAAAACCCTTCAGAATGACATTTATTCTGGTTAAATAAGCTCCTCCCCCTTTAACACTGATAACATTAATGTTAATGATCTGTGTGTGTTTCCACAGAGCCGCTCCTCCAACCCTGATGGTCAGATTTGACATGAAGACAGTTCCCCGTCACAGTCAGTGTGCTAAAAACACCAGTGGGTGAGTGTGAGCCCGTGGAGCCTGAAAATAGCAGCACTAACAGTAACAGCTGCAGCTGATTGTGAGTCATGTCATGATCTTTTCTTCCTCAGGAGGTTATTAAACCAAAAACAGGAGGACTGAGTGAAGATCAGAGGAGAGTCTTCCTCCTGGAGGAGCTCAGAGCTGCAGTCAGTCAGTGTTATTAAAAAAAAACACTCAGACTAACCAGAACAGAGTTTGTCATTCAGAGCGTTAGAGTCATACAGGACTGAGCCGTTCCATCCATTCTGGGATATAGATCCGTATTTTTCGGCCGTACATTAAGTGTCTTTAAAATTCTCCTGGTTCGGCCCGGTGCACTGTTAAGCCGAAATCATCCAGGATCCGTATTGAGCGCGTTGTTCCGTATTGTCTGCGTAGAGCAGCATTCAGACAGAGTTACTGGCAATCTCCACCTTCATCCTGATCGTCTCCTAAAAGGTCGTATCCTCCGATCGTAGCTGATCGTAACGTGTCAATTTACACCGACTTCTTTCTGTTCCTCTGAGGATCGCCAGACTCCTCAGCTGATCACAAGAGTTCTATTTTTTCTGGACGCCGGAGCATGGCGGATAAATTCAGCACAGATTAACCCGTGCTGGAAAGGAAGTCGGGCACAGACACAAAATAAAACATCCGGCTTCTTTTCAAAATAAAACACTCCGGCGGAGACGAACAAGTGAAAGGTTTTTAGACGTCATTTCACCCCGATGACACCATGGATGAGGAGATGCTGATTCTAGAAGTCTAGAAGTAGATTTCCTCTGGAAGGACACAATCTACTGCTTATATGTCTATGTGTCTGTCTTTAGAGAGACAACTCGTTATCGTGAGATTGAACGTGAATCTGCAGGTTCTTGTGAGTTCTCACGATTCCTGCTGTCTGTAATCTGCTATGAAATTCGCCTCATAAATGGATCAGGTAGGAATTGGTGTACTGTGAAAATCACCGCCGTTCTGGATGCGGCGGAAATCCCGGGTTAGCAGTTCAAAGTCCTGTTGGGGTCCACATGGATCAGGGATCGACCATCAGATTGTTCTGTGTTCCTGATAAATCCAGAACCAGGAAGGATTTCTCATCTACACCAACTGATACAGTCAGGAGTTCATATATGGTGTTTTATTTTGAAATACCGAATGACTCGCGTGGTTTTCATGCTTGACTTCCTGTCTTGAACGATTGACAGGCGTAGAGCAGCAAAAATCGACTCGCCGTGTATCTTTAGCAGAGCTGCTCTCGATATGATGCTGAAACACGTCCTGTACGCTCTGCTGCTTTGATTAGAATGGAAACTTATTTGCTGCGAGATACACGTGATCGTGATCCTACGGTGACTTCAGGCGTGCGGCTCTGAGTTCGGTGTGTTCTCACGGTTAGAGGTAAAAATCCTGAACTGGGTTTGGTTTGATACCGACTCACAAAGCAGACCTACTTTCCTCTCAGACCAAATCCAGCTCAGTGTTTTCAGGGACACGCTATTTTGTTAATGCATCAACTTATTTCCAACGTCTTGTTTTGACTCCATTTATTATATTGCTGTCTGTCTGTCTGTCTGTCTGTCTGTCTGTCTGTCTGTCTGTCTGTCTGTGGACGTTAGGATTATATGACATCTCATTTCTGGGGTTGTCTCCAGTCTCTGTATGGAGACATTAGATTTCTGCGTCCCTCTCGCTCCGCTCAGCATCTTTCCCCCGTCTCAAACGTTTCGTCATCGTCAGCTCGAACCCCCCCCTGCTGTGTCAGTCGTGTTTCAGTCATGAAGCGCTCAGCTGTGAATCTATTAATTCCAGAGCTATAATACGGTATCAGCGTCTGATTGGTTCCTGCAGAGAGACGCTGAGCTGCTTTATTCACCTGTTTCTGCACATGTGGATTTAAAGGTGATGAGAAATAGTTCTGCTAATCTGAGTATTGATCCATGATTGATCCATGAGTGATGAACCTTCAGGGCTGTGTTTCCCTGTGTGGATCTGCAGGTTAAACTGAGCAGGTTATTATGATGATATTTTTACAGCTCTTTTTATAAACCGCTGTGTTTATGATTCATGAGCCTGACTGCCTACCACGGTATACCTGCTTTTAAGGGTTTTTCCTTCCTCCTCTGCTGTCTCCCACACTCTCTGCTCTCCTCTCTCGTCTCATCCTCCCATAACGCTCCTGTAAAAGCTGCGGATTCTCCCTTTAACTGAACTTAACCCAATCACACCTCAAACTTCCTCCTTCCCTCAGAAACCTGATCATAAATCTCCGTCTGCCACGTCTCTCGCGGTCTGTCGCCTAAAGGGACCTCCCACAGGTTCCTGGCAGTGAAGGACTGACGGCTGTTGCGAAACATGTCTGTTGTATTGATTGTAAAGAGCGCTGCAACAGCTGGTAGGCTCAGAGAGAGCGCAGTGTGCTGCTGCTGCAGCCAAGATTGTGATGTGGAGGAGTGAGCAAGTGTGAATGCCTCCCAAAGGGTTATCCCTCTCAGGATCTTTGCATAATCCTCTCTGATGGATACTCAAATCGATGAGGAGGGCGTGGCAGCGAAGGGGAGGAGCCAAAGATGGGAGATGGTTGAATGTGGGCCAGAGAGCTGACAGTGAAACAGAAACAGAGGAGCACAGAGTGTACCGCCGCTCTGGATCTGGGCAGGCTTCACACTGAAATGATCATCTTTTCATCCAGAGGCGTCTATCTCTCGCTGCACAGATCGACAGAAACACATAAAGACGACAGGAGGATAAATGATTCAAGATGTTGAAGGGTGGATTTAGGTCAGCTAAAGGCCCATTCTGCATTTTCATGACCGCAGCCAAATACATATTTATATTGCATAAGAAATTGAGGAGGATTAAAGCAAACATGTAATTTTAGAAATAGTTCTTACATTTAAGCTCCAGTCTGGAATTTTCTCATGTTTATGAAGCAGAACTATTATTGATGCGTTTTTATGATCATATCTAAAAGAAAACAAGAACTTTTTACATCAGACGGTATTTCAGCTCATCTGTGAGTCGATGAGGGAGAAGTGAAGAGTGTTTCAGTTGTCCCCCGTCTAAGTCTGTCTTCACACTGCAGGTCAATTCACATTTTTCACCATATGTGACACATATCGGATTGTTTCATGTACCGTATTTTTTTCGCACTATAAGGCGCACTTCAAATCCTCTTGGCTTGTCGGAGCGCTGCAGCTACCGTAACCTCGCAGAGTTACTAAATAAAAAATACTGAAAAATATAGTAAGTGTGAACAGTGCAATTCAGATTTTTTCAAATCTGACCCAGGCCTCTTCTGTATGTGGATATAAATCGGATATGGGTTACTTCACCAATGTTCAACAACACAAACAGGCACGGAGAGCAATTTGTGGTTTGTGCACATGTGGGTCACTTCACTGACGCATTCTGTTCACATTAGATGCCGCATTCGATGTTGTAATGTAACAACCGCACAAAAAGATCGGATTTAACTAAAAATCCGATTTGTGCATCAGAACCTAACGTAGCCTAAGAGGAGGTGCACAAGCCCAAAACTTCACCAAAGTCCAACAACCCAAACCTCGACTCACACGCACACTCAGGTAGATGTTGTGCTGTTACCTTCAGACAGGGTTACTGGCAATTTCCACCACATCCTGAACGGCACAAAAAGGTCGTATCCTCCAATCGTAGCTGATCGCAAGAGTTCTATTTTTTCCGGACGCCGAAGCATGCGTGGTCTCCGGAGTGGGAATCAACGCATTGAAAGGACAACTAGTAAGTAAGTCCAGTTGTCCTTTCAACAAAGAACTGTTCCTTTAAGGTTGGAGCGTCTCCACTGATGGTACCGTTTCATCCAATCCAAGTGTTAATGCGGAGACAGCATATGGTCCATCAGAAACCATCAAGCTAACGGGGACACACACACACACACTCTGCACATTACGATTGTATGACTAATGCATTTTGCATATTTTATTGAGTCAACATCTCTCTGAAGGAAGGTGCTGCCAAGTCCTACATTTGCATAAAGATAAGCAGAGAAGTGGGTTTAAGGTCCCGGATCAGCGCCGAGCTGCGGCCTCACAGGACCGCGTTCAGCCCGGCACATTAGAGCCGCGAGTGTTTGACCCGTACCTGTTAGTGAAAGGTGAATTAATTATGTCTGCGGAGCTCTAAGTGTCTCGGCCTCTCTGCTCCCAGGTCACACAGGTATAAAGGCGCTAATGGCTCCTCTTATTAACTATTCAATACGTCCTCAAGTTCTGGCCCGTTGGATCTTAATTGGCCCAGACAGTTGATGGAAATCCCTTCAAAGATTGAGAGTCTGGTTATTCCAGTCATCCATCAGGCTAAATGAGAGTTGATCCAGAGTGCAGCAGCAGCAGCATGTCTGGATTATTCCTCCGGATCATGTTTTCCTTGTATTTACAAAGATATTTGAAATTGTATTTTTGAAGGTTTGCGTCCCAGACTGCGATTAATCCTCCTGTTTCTTGGCTGCCTTTGTGATGCTCCGGTAATCCAGTGTTTCAGCGACACTGTTGTTATTTTTTTCTTCTTATTTCATCCACAGAGTGAATCCTCCAGAATCTGTTTGCATGTCTGGGAGGAAAATTACACTTCAGGTTTCTCTCAGGGTAGCATCCATCACCTCTTAAGAGCGGAGCTAACAGGCGGCGCTATGGATCCCCTGAGTTATGGTCAGCGTAGTTCAATAGTTTACTGATGAACTGGAGATTACATGGCAACAAGGCAGCGGCTCGGGTCGGTGGGTGGTCATTATTCAGGTCTCCTCGGCCTGCAGTCCCGCTGATTTCCTGGAACACCGGCTGTCTGTGATTGCAATTGATCGCAGACTGCTCATCATTCCACTCAGGGCAACATCAGGAACCATCGACACGAGGAGGAAATGGGTTTAAGGAGATAAGGAGCACGGGGCCAATGAATGGAGGGAGTGGAGGAGGAGGAGGAGGTGTGAGGGCGAAGTGGGCGGGGCGAATGAATGATGAGGCTGCGCTCGGACCCTGACGTGGAGCTGAATGGCGAGGGTCTCCCCTGTCAGCTGGAGTTGACTTCATAACAAGGATCCCACCCCTCCTGATGGAGCACTTATCAACTATTGATCAGCCGTGCTGCATTATTGACATTCACATCTCCACTTTAAGACCAGCATTAATTGACCAGAATAGGTTTCTTGACGTCTCTATTGGATTCCAATCAATCCATAAATAAGCTACAGAGGCAATAAACCCAGTCGATTGGACTCTGTCGTTATGAGGACAGAGTTTTAGATCAACTGGGTTCACAGTTCTGATGGATTTAAGGTCATTTGATGTTTTTGAGAACATGATTTTATGAGAGAAGAAGAAGAAACACAAGAGCTTAAAAACACGAGTCTTACTAGTTTGTCCGTTCTGTGCTTCTGTAGAAAAATGGCGGTTGGTCGGCTCTTATGTCGATGTAAAGGCTCAGTTTAGTCTGTAGACTGGATGAGGATTGAGTTCTTAAAGCTCTTCTTTGAATGAGAATCTGACTGTAGTTCCTCCTCTGCTGCCTCTCAGGTGATCCACAGACCTTCGTCACCTGAGTGAGTCAGACAGCTGCTCTCTGCAGACCTGACATACGACCAGGAGACCAAACTACCTCTCAGATGTTTGTCCGCTGAGGACGGCTTCTGTCGGACTCATCCTCCACTTTCTAGAAAACCTCGCTGTGAAACTTTACAGTCAGGTTACGATGAGAGTGCCCTCTGCTGGCTGACTCTTTTAGGCTGCCTTACACACTGACACTGTGTATAATGTGGATTTTAGTGAGTTAGGATTAGGGCCTGACCGATATGGATTTTTTGGAGCAGATGCCGATTATTAGGAGGGAAAAATCTGATTACCAATTAGTCAGCCAATTTTTGAAATTTTTTATGAGGCTATAAAAAATGTAGAATACTGTAGATATCTACAGTATTTCTGAGTATACAGTATATTCAGTATATCTGAGAGGACGTACACAAGCGAGGATCTAGAGACCTGCAGAGCTGAAGTCATGCACAGGGTGTGAGGAATCGGGCTTTAAAGACACATACTGTTTATATATTACTTATATCATCATCACCACGGCAACAAGACCAAGCATGGGGCTCAATGTCAACATCATCATTGATATCAATCACAATCTTGTTCGACTAAATCTGACTAACAAATACCAAACACTCTGTCCCTTTAAACACATATGTCTGAGTCCAGCTCAGCTGTTTGTCCGTCAGTCTGTCCTGATTTCACTCAGAGAGGACGTCTCTGTGTTTCTAACATGGACAAATATAGAGAGAGACACGGGCAGAGACCTGAGACAGGAGGCCTGAAGTGTGTGAGAATGTCTTTAAAACCAGAACCAGACCGTGACCAGGAACCGTAGACTGAAGGGGAACCGGATATCAACAGGTTTACATCGAACATTAAAGATTATCTAACAGACCGAACAAAGATCCTGCTCTGTGAGGGAACGAGAAATGGAGTCAAGATTTACATTATACATTCAGATCATGTTCACACACACACACACACACACACACACACACACACACACACACACACACACACACACACAGCCTCCTCATTATGGGTCCATGGTTCTGAAACACTGATTCTCACACTCGGACCAACGTGATTGACACACAGTACTCAATCAGAGCCTCAGTCCGGATTATCGAACCCAGAGCAGTGATGATGATGATCATTTTCTCATCCTGATGTTCTCAGCTGTTCTGTTTCATCTCCAAACCTGTGGGCGAAGGAATCGGAGTGGTCCATCGGTCAGCAGCCCAACACTGTTGCTGCTCTCTCTCTCTCTCTCTGACTCACACGCACGAGCTCGGGAGCGCCATAGACAGCTGACATCGACCCCCTTATTGCAGGTAAAGTGTTGCGCCCGTCGTCCCAGTGAGTGTTGGGGAGGTACTGGACCATTCCCATTCACCCTCAACAACCACGAGCACCAACAACAACACGCGCGCGCATTCGCACAGACAGCGCACGCGTGTGCATTCAGTTTTGATCCTCCTCTGCGTGATTCCTCCCTCGATACTAAATCCCCCCTCTCTCTCTCTCACACACACATCTGTCCACAGCCCGGACTCTGCCCGTCCAGCCCGTCCGCGTAAATACCGTCAGGATTCAGGAGAGACTGAAATCCGTGTCCGCAGATTTTCATCACATCTGTTTCAACACGAGCGCAGCAACAAATGTAGACCACCACCACCACTACCACACACTCAAACACATCCCCCATAGATGCAGAGTCCACACAGACCAGCCCCCGAACAGAGGACCGTGGTTCCGAGCCCCCCTTCAGTCCTCCACCATCTGGGCTTCTGTTGCACCAAGAGGACTGAGCCGAGCTGGAGTCAGTGCTGCAGGTGTAGCTCTGCTCTCTCTGCATCCATCTTCTTTCATTCTCATCATTCACAGGTTACATCAAAGATTTCTCATCAGGTCAACATTCAGATAAAAGCAGAATTCTGGTTCCTACCTTCACTGATTTCCCTTCCGAATCAACGAGTCCGTTTTCCTGAAGCAAAGAGAGAGAGAGAGAGAGAGAGAGAGGCTTTTTTCTCCTCCATCCACCGCGAACGTCGCAGGCTCGGCTGCACGGCGGGAGAGAGTGACTGAGGGAGAGAGAGAGAGAGAGAGAGAGAGGTGGTGAATGCACAGACCTCTGCGTACAGAGTGAGATAACGGAACTGCAGTGGGCATCTGCCTTCACAGCTCTGTGCTGTTGTAGAGAGGTAAATATCTGCAGACAGACTTCACTGCAGCTCCAAAAAAAACATCTACATGCTTTAAATTAATGAGTCTGCAAACTGGATTAACAGGCGGGATTAGAGAGGAGGAGTCTCAGAGCTTCATTCATTCATTCATCATGAAAATGATCAAACCCACTCTGAGGTTTACAGGTTTTAGTTCAGTGTCCGGATGATACGGTGGCTGCGAACAAAAAAGAATCCAAAAAAAAAAAAAAAGAAGTCACAACCGAAGTTACTGATGCAACAAAAGAAGAAACCGAAGTCCGCTGCAAATACAAAAAGAAACGGTGATAAAAAATTTTAAAAAGCCACAACGGAAGTTAACGACACAAAAAAGAAAAAAAGTTACTCACTGCGAAAATAAAAGGATGCAAATAAAAAAAAGCCACAACAGACCAACCAAACATCGGACAACAAGAGACGTGCAGATCAAGTCAGTATCGAGTCGGTTCGTCAAAGACAGTGTTGTTTTCGTTGACGATGGCGTTGACGAAAACAACACTGCAGAATATATGTTTAGCGTTTGACTGACAAAATGCTCATGAATTTTGCAACTCTGTTCGTTGTTCACCACTAACGTTTTTATTTAGTCTCATCAATGAAAAATGCACATTTGTCTTGTCACATTTTAGTCATCTAAGACTAATGTTTAACTTGTCAACGTCACGTCTCTGTCGTGGAAAAAAAGGAACGTTGACGAAAATATTTCATCGATGAAAACAACCAGTGCTGTTTTCATTGACGAAATATTTTCATCAACGTCAACGAAAACAACACTGGTCAAAGACCACATCGAGGGCCACGTTCACTCTGCAGGTTCTGATGCACAATTCAGATTTTTTGTTAAATCTGATCTTTTTGTGAGGTCTTTTAACTTTTTTATCTTTTTGTGTCGTTAACTCCCGTTGTGAGGTTTTTTTTATCTGCACCGTTTCTTTTTTTATTTGTAGCAGGTTTCGGTTTCTTTTTTTCTTCCATTGAGACTTCTTTTTTTTTGCAGCAGTGGCGTTCCTCGGCCACCGTAGACGGTTCTCCTCAAACCTCCACCTGCTGCACCCTCACTGCTGTGCTCTGAGTCAATAGATGATCCACTCCAGGTCTGTTGAAGTCTAATTAGCGGAGGTATCAACTCTCTCTCTCCTCCTTATCGCTCCCCTCTTACTCCATGTGTATCTCCTCTGTGTATCTCCGCCCACACCTTCAGGTTCGGAGAAGAATGAAGGAGGTGGGTGGGGTTGATTAAGTCTCCTGCAGTTTGTGAATCAAGCTGTGGGAAAAAAACGAGGGAGTGTGGAGCAGAGAAAGCCCTGATGAGTGTGTGGGCGTCCGACAGGTTGATTCTGTCGCTCTCTCTCTCTCTCTCATGGAGGAATATGTCGGAGGTGTGATCGTACTCAATTAACACTCCTCCTCTCAGCTCACTTCTCACCTCCTTTCTCTGCTTCCTGGTCTTTTTCACTCGTCAACCTGATCAGACAGACAGACAGACGCTCACTCATGTCTCTCTCTCTCTCTCTCTCTCTCTCTCTCTCTCTCTCTCTCTCTTTGATGAGGTTCTGAGAATCTCATTAATATTTCCTCATTATCAGTGACTTTGGTGTCGACTTGTCCGGGCATGAAGCTGAACTAATGTGTTTTCTGTTGCTGTGAAGGACTGAAGATGGAGTCATGATGATGTTACACAGACAACATGAGAGGCCACTTTATTAGGAACAGGGTCTGACCCCCTTTGACCCTCAGAGCGGCCCTGATTCCTCCTTCTCTGGTGTCTGAGGAGGACCTGCTCGTTGATTATCACGTGAACTTTAGCAGATCTTCTTCACCATCAACCCTTTTTCCTCTAATGTCTGTTTGGTTCTGGTTCTTCTTCTTCTTTTGGGTTGTTCTGGTTCTTCTGTTGGGTCGGGTTCTTCGTAGGGCTCGTCCAATTTATCGGCAAGCTGGTTAAATCATCCAATTTTAGCCCGTTTGAGACTAATCAGTAATCGGCCAAAACTTGCAGATTTCCGCCTGAGACGATCAGTCGGCCGACTCGAGATCATAATTCTTCATGTGTGAAAAGTTCCCCCTGACCTGGACTCTCTGGCTGTTTCCTGTTTTGCTCAGAAACATGTCTTTTTCCCACTGGACCCATCAGCTGTTTGGTCTCCAGACTGCAGACTCTCTCTGAAACAGGCTCACGGTTCGAGTCCAGGCCTGTCTGGGACCCGGTCTTTGAGTGTTGGTGTCGGCTCAGACTCTCTCTCTCCTGAGGGTGATCCTCTCATCAGACTCACATCGACTCTCCCTCTGCTTGTGTTTCTTAATTCTCAGTTCCAGCTGTACTCATAAATAATTCTCTCCTAACTTCACCCTCTGGTACAAAAACTATTTTTAACACCAGAGTTTTTTTTTTTTATCATGACGGCCAAAAAACTAAAACGTCCTGAAGATTCAGCAGATCAGAGTTTTTATTTCTGATCCTTCTTCTGATTTCAGGGTGAAGACTAAAACTGTTGATTTATCCTGATTCTTGATGCTTTATGATTCTGCTCAGGTCTTCCTCGGCTGTTTGTCTACATGTCTTCTTTGTCCTCCCTCTATCACCACACTTGGCGGTCTTTCTCTTGGTGGTCTCTCCATGAGATCTTCAGGATGGATCTGAGGCACCGTCGATGGAAGACATCCAACTTGTTGGTGATGCTGGCTGTCTTTGTCCACGTCTCTCAGGCGTAGGTTGCTGTAGGGATGACCGCTGACATATAGAGGCGTAGCTTTGTGGTCGTGATGATGGATTTTGACGACCAGATGTTCTTTGCCAGTTCTGGTCTGTACGTCTTTCTCCACGTCTCCAGTATTTGAGATGTTGTTTCCGAGGTATGTGAAGTTCTCGACTCTACGTCTTGTTCGCCTACGGTGAGTGGTGGAAGGTGTTGGTGTTGTGCGACGGTCGTGGCCCTGGTCTTTTCTTGGCTTATACGTAGACCGACTTTTGCTCCTCGCTCATACACTCGCTCAGAGTGTGACGTGGGTGTGGCTAATGAGCGCCAAATCGTCTGTAAAGTCTAGATCTGCCAGTCTGCCCCCCCCCCCCCCCCCCCCCACTCGATGCCGTGGTTTGGCCCGATGACAGTTCTCCTCACCACAAAATCAATGACTGGAATAAAAAGTAAGAGTGACGGGATGCGACCCTGTCTTACCCCGCTCATGATGTCAAAGTCATCGGTTGTGCCGTTGATGGAGTTGTGATTTAGGGCCCTGAAGATTTTGACGTATAGTTGGATAATACGCCACAGTGATTCCAGGTGGATGCTGTCGAAATAATGTTAATAATAATAAAAAAAGCCCAGGATGTAAAACGACCTCAAAGACAGACAGACAGACGTTTGATTGAGTGGTTTCAGCCTCAGTTTCAGCCGCAGTCATGTGATGAATCAGAACTTTGAACATGTGAACAGAACCTTCATCAGAACCAGTTTGGATCACATTAATTCTGCTCGTGTTGAATCGATAAGCAGCAGGACAGAGTGGAGCTCCGTGTGCTTTCAGCCTTTCATGATACAAACATGTGTAATGTATGTGGACGCTCTACATGTATGTATGCGTGTGAATAATGGATGACAGATCGCTCATGCACTCAGCTCCTCCCCCTGCTGTGGAGGAGTTCAGGGGCGTGCAGAGAGCGGTCCTGGTCAGCGGGTCGTGGTTGTTGTGATGAGGTCAGACTCCGGATCTCTGCACAAACATGTTTTTATCATGATGAAGGTTGGCGTTGGATGATGTAGGAGGCGTTTTTGTTCCTTTAACTGTTCTTTAAAGTGAAATGTCACACTTCCCACTGAGTCTTTTTACATCGAGATGAAGAATAAAACAACAACGTTCAGGGCCGGACTCTGATTTCCTGTCAGAGAAATCAAACCTCCGCTGTCTCAGCTCCTCATCCTGCCTCCTCTCTCTCTGGAATCCATTACTTCTGTCTGACTTCTACATTATGTGATAAACACATATCCAGTTCGGGTGGCAGGATTGTTTACCAGACACGGTATCTCAGCCGAATGGCCTCACGACTCGAGTGCTGCAAGTGTGTTTCCATGGTAACCGAGTGTAGTATTGAGAAGAGGAGCAAAGAGTGAGCGAGGAAGAGGCGCTGAGGATAACCCTGAGCGCTGCGTCTCCTCTCTGTGTGTGTTTATGTCTTTAGGAGGAGCTGGAGGATCATGGGAGGATGGAGGCCCGGTTCTTTATTCAGAGAGGATCATGGGAGGATGGAGGCCCGGTTCTTTATTCAGAGAGGATCATGGGAGGATGGAGGCCCGGTTCTTTATTCAGAGAGGATCATGGGAGGATGGAGGCCCGGTTCTTTATTCAGAGGTTCAGTCCAAACACAGAGAGACGTCTTTGACTGATCAGAGATCTGCAGCTCAGCGGGTCTGACAAGGATTCTTTCTGTCTTTCTTTCCTCTTTTCTTTCTTTTTTCCTTTTTTCTTTCTGACTTCTTTGTTTCTATTTTTTCTTTCTTTCTTACTTTCCTCACTTCTATCTTTCTTTCTTTCTTTTGTTTCTTTCTTTCTTTCTTTTTCTTTCTTTGTCTTTTTTCTTTCTTTTTCTTTCTTTTCTTTTTTCTTTTGTTTGTTTGTTTTTTTTTCTTTTGTTTCTTTCTTTCTTTCTTTTCTTTCTTTCTTTCTTTCTTTCTTTTGTTTGTTTGTTTCTTTTTTCTTTTTTCTTTTGTTTCTTTCTTTCTTTTCTTTCTTTCTTTTGTTTCTTTCTTTCTTTCTTTTGTTTGTTTGTTTCTTTCTTTCTTTTTTCTTTTTTCTTTTTTCTTTTGTTTCTTTCTTTTGTTTCTTTCTTTTGTTTCTTTCTTTCTTTCTTTCTTTCTGTCTTTCTTCTTTTTCCTTTCTTCCTTTTTTGTTTCTTTTTTCTTTTTTTTCTTTCTGTCTTTCTTTCTTTCTTTCTTTCTTTCTTTCTGTCTTTCTTTTTCTCAAACTGTAAGAACAACAACAACTAAAAAGTACTAGAAACAAAAACACTGAACACAATAACACATCTGTTCCTGAAACAACTGAACATGTCAAAGATAAATTCACACAAACATGTTTGTCGTCGTTGCTCCGACCTCCATATCTTCGACTTTATAACACGCTAATCTGTTCCTCTGGTCTAACATGAACACTGAGATCATCACAGCCTGACTTATCTGTGTCCTTCAGCTCATCTTCTCACTGACTCCATCAAACTGAAGCGTCCTCCAGCGTTTCTAGGAACATCACGCCGTTTGCACATTGAGCATGCTCCTGAAAAAACGGCGGTCATGTATTAAAGGGACGGGGTGATGGGTCTGTGAGCAGTGTGTCAGAGTGTGAGTGCTGGCTGTGTCATGGCGGCCTCACGCCTGGACGGGGTCGAGGACGCCATCATCATCATCATCATCATCATCATCATCATCATCATCATCATCACAAGACTCAACGGGGACGTGATCAGCAGTGGAGCAGAGAGAGCGCCGAGCTCCAGCTGATCCTTACAGACAGTACACTTCAGTAGACGGACGTTTGAACACACACTCACTTCAGACACACACACACACACACACACACACACACACACACACGCTCTTCAAATAAACTTTACTTACTTACTTGTGTTCTCATCAAGACATGAAGTGACTGTATTGTTAATATTTACATGAACTGTCTTTGGTCCACAGCTCCTCCTCCTCCTCCTCCTGATGATGATGATGATGATGATGATGATGATGATGATGATGATGATGATGATGATGATGAGGAGGAGGAGGAGGAGGGGGAGGAGGTCCTGAGGGTCTCATGTCTTCTGCTGACATTCAAGGAAAGTGAAATTTAACGGTCTGAGATTCTGAACATGAAAAAAGTCTTTTCTTTAACCACGAACCTGAAAACCTTCTTCTTCTTCTTCTTCTTCTTCTTCTTCTTCTTCTTCTTCTTCTTCTTCTTCTTCTTCTGTAGGATCACTGTAGGCCACTGAAAACCCCCCTGGATCAGGTTTACAGAGACCCTTAGACCCACTCAGGTCAGGGAACCGTCTGTGAAACAGGACTTTGGTAACATCTAGTGGTACGTCTGAAGAACTACAACCTCCTCAGCTTCAGTGGAGACCCCAGAAACCAGTTTTTTCAATTTTCAATTTCAATAATAATAATAACAAGAATACGAATAATAAGAATACAATAATAATTAAAAAAAAAACAGTAATAATAATAACAATGATAATTTTTCCCTCAGTACCTGAGAGGGTCAATGAGCAGAAGATTATGGAGTAAAATTCACGATAAGATCATGAGAACTGTGATCGCAGAGAGAAAGTAGGTTAACTCTAAACTCCTCTTCATCTCTAAGATCCTGGAAAAAGTTGTTTTTAGTCAAATACAATCATTTTTAGACAGAAACAGCTTCTCCAGGTGTTCCACTCTGGTTTTAAAGCACAGCGCAGCAGTGAAACAGCACTTTTAGAGGTTTTTAACGATCTTTTATTTCTCACTGATTCTGGGGATTCAGCTCTTCTTCTGCTTTTAGATCTTTCTGCAGCTTTTGTGGATCACAACATTTTAATTCCTCGTCTTGAACACTGGATGGGGGTTAAAGGTTATAGTCCTGGAGTGGTTCAGGTCATACCTGGATGTCAGGAGCTTCTCTGTCGGCCAGCTTCTCCTCTCCCATGTGGAGTTCCCCAAGGCTCCATGCTTGGCCCAGTCTTTTTCTCCTTATTCATGCTCCCCTTGGGATCTACATTTAAAAATATAACATTTCTTTTCATTTCTATGCTGATGATAAACAGCTGTATTTACCCCTGAAATTAGGAGCTTCCAACGCCGTGGGCCCACTGTTGGACCGTCTGAGGGACACTAAAACCTGGATGGATCTCAACTTTCTAAACTCAAATGAGAGTCAGACTGAAGTCATCGTCTTTGGACCCCAGAGCAGATCTGTCCACCTCTGAGTCCTTTCTGAAAGACTGTCAAAAATCTGGGGGTTATAATGGACAGAGATTTTAAAATGGATCTACAGATAAATACAGTTTTTATCATCTTTGTCTTTTCAACAAGGTCAAGTCTTTTTTCGAGAAGGTTATTCATGCTTTTATCACGACTCGTCTTGATTATTGTAATGCTCTTTATTTTGGTGTCAGTCAAACCTCTCTTCATCGTTTAAGATAAGATGTTGTTCCAAAAGTTTAAAGTAAGTATTCATTATGAGGGCCTGGAGTCATGAGGAGGGGTCACATGTCTGTATTTAACGAGGCTCGATAATGAAACAAACTCATTATCCTGAATCTTCTCGACGAACCTCCAGGTACAACAACGAAGAACTTCTGCAGACCTCTGCGACATGTTGAGGTTTCCTTCAGACTGAAAACGGTCTGAGCTCAGATTTCACTCTCGGTCGTTTTAGGGAAATCACAGAGATCACATTTAGCTCCTCATTTCATGAGCAGTTTGAAATGATGTGAATCCTGAATTAGAGTAAACGGATTTGATCAAACGTCATGGTTACTGCAGACTGAGGTGCCGCTCCTTCAGAGAGGAGGATGGTTTTTAGACTTTGGTTAATATTCAGAGCTCCTTGAGTCCTGTAATGAGCTGTGGTCGACTAAAGTGCCTTCAGAATAAGTGGATAAGAGGATTTGCATGAACCTTTGCATGGTGAAAACATTTGTGGCTGCTGTGCAAATGTCCAAACTGTCCGTATACTCAGCTGTCTGAGAGAGGATGGACATTTAGTGGAGTGAGAGCTGAACGATGAAGGTCTTCACCTTTTCTCTTCTTCTGGGTGAGTCATCCTCGTCACCGTCTGTTTCATCTTCTTGAATCTCTTCCTCTGAATTCACTAAAATACGAGGATTTCAGACCTAAACTCTCATCGTACAGCGTGTGGGAGTTAACTTGATTTCTGAGATAAACAGGTTTGTTGTTTCAGCTGCAGACGTCAGGTCCTGATCTCTTTGTCTATGATAGATCTCCATCACTGACTTCATTTCTGACTTTTCCTCTAACTCTGTGAAGACTTTGGTTTCTGTGCGTGAACTTGAGGATGATCCTGTTTCCACATGTCTGGTCCTGACTGGTCTTTGTCCGTGTCTCCTCAGGCTCGCTCCTGGTCCTGGGTCGCTGTGTCTTCCCTCCAGGTGTGTGTGATGTTGGTTCTCCTGACAGATGAAGTTAGACTCCTGTGGATCATTATCTCCAACTCTCATGATTTTCTCTTCTTCATGCAGGTTCTTGTGATGAATACTCAAACCTCACCGACTCCTATCGAAATTATTTATTCACTTCGACCACGTTTCCTGGTTTTCCTCTTGATGACGCTCGTCTTGTTGGGAAGTGGTGGCGTTTCACGGGCATCGGTGGAGACAAAATCTATAATTCATGCTACACCACCCAAAGAGGTGGTACCTACTACATCACTACTGTTCCTTTCTCCTTACCAACAGTTGAATCTGAGACTGAAACCACAGGGACCGCTTATACACACGCTGGAGCTTGTAATAATTATCCTTTTACAATGAGTGTGGTTCTCTGTCCTGGAGGGTTCCACATCTACAAACCATCACAACACCGTTACAGCACTTCAGGATACACGACCTGTAAGAAACCACGACACATGTTCGTACTTTGGTGTTTTTCATTTAAAGGGATAATCCGGCAAAAAATTAATTTAATTTATACCAACTTTAGTAACGACCGCAGGATAGAAATACACAGCAGTCTGAGGAGCCATGAACAAACCTCAACCAAAACGCCACTCTATAGCCACAAATAATGCTCAGAACAGCACCTAACTTCATCAACAGGACATATAGGGTCACAGACATAGTACTATAGTCAGAGTTGTTCTAACTCCTAAGAAAACAAACTTAAGCGGGGGCGTTTCTCCACCTCTGTAGTCTATAAGCTGGGCCAATAAACTTCTACTCTAGTAAAATGAAAAGGTAAAGGTGTTTTTATTGAGCCGAATTATCAATAAAATCATGATTTTGTTAACAGGTATGGATTTATGTGCTGTCGAGTTAATATATTTGAACAAGAGCACAGTAAAGTTAAATCAGCTAATTTTCCAATGAGGTTCTGTTACTAAACTGAACTACACCATGTTCTACTGAGGTTAGTACATATAGGGTCACAGACATAGTACTAGACACCAAACATCTTTTTAACTTTGACTCATTTCTTTAGCAAAGAGACGAAACACAACTCACCTACTCTCTTCCAGCAGACGCTTGTTTGTAGAGAGACCTCAGGCCAGTCCATTACGGACTACAGGGGGGTGTCGCAGCTCAAGAAAGAACATTTATATAACATTTTATATGTCCTGTTGATGAAGTTAGGTGCTGTTCTGAGCATTATTTGTGGCTATAGAGTGGCGTTTTGGTTGGGGGCGTGGCTCTCTGTATTTCTATCCTGCGGTCGTTACTAAAGTTGGTATAACTAGAGAAGTAAGCGGTCGACAACATTCATCCCTGGAGGGGGGGTCTAACTCAGTGTTACAGTGTGTTTGACCCTAAATGAATTTTACGCCGGAATATCCCTTTAAATAGAGTTACAGGTCTGTTTGTTTCTTGTTCTGTTCAGATCACAGTGAGTGCGGCCCGGGTGACTGTGGACCTCTGGCCGAGTGTTCAGGTACTGGAGGTTGTGTCTGTGTTACCGGGTATGAAATCCCCCCAGAACACCTGCCCACTGCAGAGTCCTATGGCTGTGTCGGTGAGTCCACTTTCCTTCAGCTCTGAAATCAGAGCGGACTCCTCAGAACCACCAGGAGCTGATGTTTGTGTCTCCTGACAGACATCGATGAGTGTGAGAGGACTTCAGGACTTTGTGGTTCCTACACCAACTGTACCAACAACATCGGATCCTACCTCTGCACCTGTCTGGACGGGTTCAACGCCACAGGATCAGGACCTGTTGGAAAATCCAACCCCTGCAAAGGTACCATCAGAAATGAAGCTGTTTGTGTGAGCTGCAGGAATTTAAAGCTCTTCTTCTTCTTCTTCTTCTCTGTAGATATCGATGAATGCGTGGAGGACCCCTGTGGTGATGGGACCTGCTCTAACAACGTTGGAAGTTTCTCCTGTTCCTGCTTCACAGGCTTCATCCTTGACCTGAAGGCCACTCCTCTTTGCCAAGGTCAGTCTGAGATTATTTTAGACTCCATCAAGAAGGCTGGGTGACTCTGATTTCTTCTCAAACGTAGAAAAAGATGGAGAAGTCCTTGGAGGAGCTGGACTGTCTGGAGGTCCAGATGCCCTCCTTTGCACTTTAGTGAGAAACAAAGAGACCTGATGGACCAGGACCTTCTTCAGGGTCTCATCCTAACTGTGTTTCCTGCTCCTCAGATATCGATGAGTGCTTCAACTCCACCGTCTGTGGACCTGACTCTGAGTGCACCAACACACCTGGATCATACACCTGTGCATGTAAACCCGGCTTTGAAGCAGTCCAAGCGGACCAGGAGCCCAGCGAGAAGAACATCTGTGTCGGTATTTGAATTGATGAAAGTCCAACATTTGGAGCAGAACCAGCTCCTGTTGGAGATCTCCTGGTGTCCCTGATCTTCTGTGTGTTTGATGTTCTGGTCAGATGTGGATGAGTGTGACAGAGACGCCTCAGTCTGTGGTCCTCACGCTAACTGCACTAACTCCATCGGCTCGTACCTCTGCACCTGCTTCTCTGGTTTCCGTGTCAACAACCCGGAGATGATCGCCAGCCATGCTCACCCGTGTACAGGTGTGTTACCGTGCCGAATACTCCTGACACGTGATCTGGTCACCATGGTAACCATTTGACAGTCAGCTGTTTCCTCTCTCCGCAGACATAGACGAGTGCAGTGAGACCCCCGGGATCTGTGGGAAACAGACGGTGTGCACGAACGTCCCGGGGACCTTCTACTGCTCCTGTCCTGATGGGTTCTACCCCTCAACGGGGATCTTGTGGGAAGTCGGGGTCTCCTTTTGCAAAAGTAGGTCCAGGATGAAGCAGAAGATGTGATGCACTTTGAACTTCTCATCCCCTTCTCATTATTAACCTGTACATGTTCTTCAGGTCTTCATGATATTCTGGAGGAGCTTCAACCCACAGAGGTAGACAAAGACCGAGAGCTGCAGAAGATCAGAAATCAGACAAATACAAGACCTCATGGGTCTTCTGGCTTTAGTTCCTCTGAAATCAGAGTTTCCCTACTTTAGACTGTGAGCAGGTCAAAGGTCAAGGTGACAGCAGACCAACGACAACAACCCAGACTCTGTTTTTGTCTTTTCTCCAGGGTCAGACCAAAGAGAGAGCTTTTCTGGACGACATGGACAAACAGCTAATAGACAATGAAGGCGTGTTCTTACCAGACCCGGTGAGTGGATCAGAACAGAAGAACCCCTCCAAACCAGAGGGTCTGTAGTTCTTAATGACCGAGGGATTACCACCAATTTTCATCCAGAACCTTTCACTTGTTCGTCTCCGCCCGTTTGCATGGTGTGAAATACGATCCTCCTGAAACACGGAGTGTTTTATTTTGAAAAGAAGCCGGATGTTTTATTTTGTGTCTGTGCCCGACTTCCTTTCCAGCACGGGTTAATCTGTGCTGAATTTATCCGCCATGCTCCGGCGTCCAGAAAAAATAGAACTCTTGTGATCAGCTGAGGAGTCATGGTTACAATCAGCTACGATCGGAGGATACGACCTTTTAGTAGCCGTTTAGGACTAAGTGGAAATTGAGGGTTAGGTTTTCTCTCCCTGTCCTCAGACTGTTTACCTGCTCCAGGAATCGTTCATGCAAATCTGCTCACAGACCAACAACATGATCCTGACTGCAGGTCCAGAGTCTGACAGGAACCATCAGGGTAGAAAACAGTTGGTGGTCTTGGTGGTCTTGGTGGTGGCAGGTCAACAGGAGGTGGAAACTCCCCCATCATCATCATCATGTGACTAACTCCGATGACCCCTGAACTGCACTTTGACATGATGATTGTTCTTCTGCTCTCTCTCTCTCTCTCTCTCTGCAGACGGTGGCGAACAGCTTCTCGGCGAGCATGGTACCGACTCTCCTTTGTCTCTGTATTTGGATCCAGACTCAGAACCATCATCAGTTGTTCAGATACTTTCACTCTTGCAGGAAGTGTCGGGTGTAGGACCTCGGGTCACAACATCTACGGTGAGCAGTGAAGGTGACGGGGAGACCGGCAGCGTGATCCTGGACATCTCAGACCGTTTAGTTTCTGCGATCGTGCAGCCGGGTCAGAACAGAACCAAGAGATCTGTGCAGAGTCCGACTGTGGGTAAGAGGAGCTTCTCTTTATTGAATGTAGATCTCCTTCATGTGTGCCCAGATCCACCCCAGCTGTCCTGGTCTTTGTTTCTCTATTAGATCTAAGTCTGGAGACCGTTGGGGCTGGAGAAACCTCTGCAGAGAGCTCGGTTCTCTCAGCTGGTGAAAACACCATGGAGATCGACCTTGGAGGTTTGGCCAAGAACAACAATGGTGAGAAGGTGGTCCTTGTCCTTTTAGAGCAGAGGTCCATGATTCCCTCAAAGAGTGCCGAGCTGTGATCCAGATCTTTGTGGATCACTCAGGACCAGTATCTGAAAGTGTTGACCCGTTAGCTCACGCAGTCTCTCACGGAGGCTGACAGACTTGGCCTCTCTGAAGGTCCGTCTGACCCGGTCCTGTCAGAGTCTGTTGTCAGTGGAGAACCTTCCTCCCTGAGATCTTCTCCATGTGAACTTTTTCAGGTTCTGCAGCAGCCGCCTTCATGACCCTGAGCGGGATGGAGAGTCTCCTCAGTCATTCCTACTTCCAAACAGAAAACCAAACACAGATGCTCTCCAAGGTCATCACCGCCATCTTACCCTTCACCAACAACACCAACCTCACCCAGCCCGTCAACTTCACCATCTACCATGAGAAGGTGAAGCTGCTCACTTGATCTAGCATCCAGTTTGAGGAGAACCGATTTCAGTTATCTTGTGATCTTCCAACAGTCCTTGTTTCCTTGTTCTCCTCAGGTTCCTGAAAACGGCATCGTGACCTGTGTGTACTGGGAGGACAGACCAGAGGAGACGGGGGCCACACGCACAGGAGGAGAAGGACAGAAGAGGACCATGCGTTGGTCGGTAGAGGGCTGCTGGGTGGCCTTCACCGAGCACAACAAGACAGTGTGCAGCTGCTCTCATCTGTCCACGTTTGCCCTCATCATGCAGATCGGGGAGGTAGGAGATCTCTGAGATGATGATGATGTGCACTGACCTCTTGAAGACCATCATCACAGACATGTTGTGTCTCCTCCTCAGCCTCCACCTGAGAACCCTTTCCTGGAGTGGCTGAACCGGATGTGTGTGATCGTGGGACTCTTCTTCTTCAGTTTGGCCATCTTCACCTTCCTTCTGTGCAGCTGGAACCCGAAGATCAACAACACGGCGCGTCTCCACCTCTGCCTCAGCCTGGCCTTGTCCCATCTGCTGCTGCTGTGGAATGACAGATACACTGAAGACCAGGTAGACTTTGGACGGCGTGCAGACGGCGGTTTGCAGCTTCATGTACTTGATGATGGAGGTATGGAACCTGGTCCCGCCTTCACAGCTGTCCTAATCCTCCTCCTTGTGTCTGTCCGTCTGTTCAGCTGGCCTGCACCGTCATGGCGGGCCTTCTCCACTTCTTAGTCATTGCCAGCTTTGTGTGGATGCTGCTGGAGGCGCTGCAGCTCCACCTGTTGGTCCGGAGGCTCTCCAAGGTGCAGGTCATCCAGAGAGACGGCCTCCCGCGGCCCCTTCTCTACCTGCTGGGCTACGGCGTTCCCTTTGTGATCGTGGGCGTGTCGGCGCTGGTTTATTCTGACGGATATGGAGCGACTGAGGACGAGGCGTGAGTAAGACAGACAGTCAGACATGCTGGAGATCCGGTTCTCCTTCACTGTTCATATGGATCCAGTTCAAACGGACCTTTCTTTGGTTCTGCTGCAGGTGCTGGCTCTCTGCACGCCGAAACTTTAAGTGGGCGCTGACGGGTCCGGTCATCGCCATCCTCGCAGTGAGTTTAATGAAGGTTAAAGGGTCAAACCCACTGAACTGGTCTGGACTGTGGGGTCTACCAGTCCCTCCGGACCAAGCTGCTGTCTTTGTTTGTTTCTTTGCTGATGACCTGCTGGTTTATTCCGGTTTATTCTGTTTTCTTAAAGTTTATTCTGGTTTATTCTGGTTTGTTCCAGTTTATTCTGGTTTATTCTGGTTAATTAAGGTTTATTCTTGTTTACACTGGTTTATTCTGATTTCTTCTGGTATGTATTGGTTTATTCCAAATATACTTTCATTCTGGTTTGTTCTGGTTTATTCCGATTTATTCTGGTTTATGCTGGTTTGTTCCGTTTTTTTTTCTTTTTCTGGTTTATTCTGTTTTATATTGATTTATGGTAGTTTGTTCTGGTTTATTCTGGTTTGTTGTGTTTTATTTTTCGATTTTATTCCGGTTTATTTTGGATAATTTTAGTTTTTTTCTGTTTTACTCTGGTCTATTCTGGTTTATCCTGGTTTATTCTGGTTTGTTCTGGTTTATTCTGGTCAAATAAGGTTTATTCTTGTTTACTCTGGTTTTACTCTGATTTCTCCTGGTATATATTGGTTTATTCCAAATATTCTGGTTCATTCCAGTTCATTCTGGTTTACTATGGTTTATTCCGGGTTATCCTGACTTCTTCTGGTATATTCTGTTTTTTTTCAAATATTTGGGTTAATTCTTGTTTATTCCAGTTTATTCTGGTTTATGCTGGTTTATTCTGGTCTGTGCTGGTTTATTCCAGTTCATTTCGGTTTTATCTGGTTTGTTCTTTTTTTTCTTCTTCTGTTTTATTCTGTTTTACTCTGGTTTATTCCGGTTCATTCTGGTTTATTCTGGTTTATTCTGGTTTATTCCGGTTAATTCTAGTTTATTCTGGTTTATTCTGGTTCATTCTGGTTTATTCCGGTTCATTCTGGTTTATTCTGGTTCATTCTGGTTTATTCCGGTTTCTTCTGGTTTATTCTTGACAATTCTCTCCTGTTTCAGCTGAACTGGTTGTTATTCTGTGCCACATTATGGAGTCTCAGACCCACACTGGCGAACATGAAGAGTGACGTTTCTCAGTCCAAAGACACCAGGTACCAACAGGGGGTCCTGAAGGCCGTATTAACTTCATGAGATCTTCTCATAAAAACAGATTTAGAGTTTTATATGACTATCAATTCTCTTTTCTTACAGGTTGATCATTTTTAAGATCCTGGCCCAGTTTGTCATACTGGGCTGTACCTGGATCCTGGGTCTGTACCAGACCAACCTCTTCTTCCAGGTCCTCTTCATCATCCTGAACTCCCAGCAGGGAACCTTCCTCTTCATCGTCCACTGTCTGCTCAACAAGGAGGTAGACCCACAGACAGAGGAGAACTGATACTGGACCCAGAGGTTCTGGAGGAACAAAAGCACTAAAGAGTCTGTGTGTGTGTGTGTGTGTGTGTGTGTAGGTCAGAGACGAGTACCTGAAATGGCTGACCTGCTCCTTCAATAAGCAGAGACCTGAAGGATCTGTGGTAAGTTCTGAGGAGGAGGACACCAACAGGAACCATGAAGTCAGTTCAGTTTGATTCATGCTGGAGGGATTAGTGATGAAACAGTGAAGAAATGAACTTTTATACCTTTATTAGACCATGAAAATGTTGAGACTGTGAACATCTGTGTCCACAGAAGGACGTCCCCTCGGTCTCAGAGGACTTGGATAAGGCTGGAGAGCAGACGGACTGACGCTGAAGAACCCTGAAGAACCAAAGGAGAGAGACGAACAGGAGACACTTGTTCAGGATTTACTGTAGTTTATACACACACGTCTTCACAATATTAATATATATATATATATATCCCATATATGTATATACATACACACATGTATATTGGAGATTTAATAGTGTCTGGATTTAATATTTGTAGTGTCGAGGAGTTTTAGAAACGTCTTTAATAATCCTCTGTCCCATAAATGAACCCCTCAGAAACATGAACACACTTTATTTTATGGACTTATTTGTAAATTTCGTGCTTGTTTGACTTATTTTCCCTCCTCAATAAAAGTTGTTAGTTACGATGTTTCCTGTTTTTTTACGAGAGCCTTTGTCTTCTTTTGGAGGCGGCCTCTAGTGGACACTCTGGGAACTACGGGTTTAGAGGTTTTAACCCCTTAAAATCAGTTTGGCAGCTTTTACCCTGAATTCAGACCCTCATGGCTGTTAGTAGGTGGCACCGTTATAAATATTAAATTCAGTTTATTTACCTCCAGGTTAGTTTTTGAGGTCACAGGGTCAACACTTGATTTTTTTCTTGTTTAAAGAGAATCAAACTTTAGTAACCATAGCAACAGACTCACTGAAGATCTCCCTCTGATCCTCTGACCTCTAATCGTCGGTTCAGATCTGATCAGGATCGATTGTTTGGACTGAAGTTCAGATCCTGAAGCTGAAGACGAACCGTGGAGAGGAAAGCTTTTCTATCGGCTCTGTGAAGGTTTCAGTCAGTCAGTTCACCGCGAGTTTACAGCCCTGATTTTCCTAATTTTCTAATTTACATACAGGCTTTAAAGACACGAACAATTACCCAGCAGCCCTCCTCTGCTCCCTCAGCCGTCACGGCAGAAACCGTTAAAAAAGAGAGACTGTTGAATCTTCTCTGGAGTTTTCTGCTCTCCCTGTTCCTTAAAACCAGAAAATGATCTATTATTACACGATTGAAGTCATTATAAAGTTGATTAATTTTAAAGGGGGTTACCACACGTCTCAGTTTATCACAGATCCTTCAGTTTAACAGAGAAAATAAAGGTTCATCCTCTGCATGTTTTAAATTTCCTGTTTTTTCCTTCTCGGTCGTCCCTGATTTGACATGATTTGTCTTTTGTTATATCAGGTATGAGAAAACCATGTAAATGAGAACACTCTCAGCTTTTCCTGTCTCCTCCGATTTGTCTTGTAAAGTTCGGCACACCTCCGAGTTTCTCAGCTCTTATGTAAATCTGAAACAAATCCAAAGATGGAGAAACAACTGAAGGTCGAATGTTTTCAGAAAAGATGTTTTTTCTGAGCCGAAGTCTGTTTGTGGAGGATCCCCACCCACGCAAATGAGACCACGACTTTTCAACGAGTCAGAGTCCAAAGTCTGTGATCATGGCGAGGTTTATGTCTTTTACTTCAGTTTGGACATTTGTCGAGCAGACACTAAAGCTCCATGCAAATCCACACACTTCCTCTTTTCAGCGTCGTGGTTTTGGTTGTTTATCTGTTCTTCTGTAGTCCAGCATTCGCACGCTAGATAAACGGGTATTTTTGATTTGAATGATTTCCCTGAAACCACTAAGAGCTGAGAGTGAAATCTGAGCTCAGACCGATGTCTGCGGTGAACTTCAACACGTCTCTGAGATGTTTGCAGAAGGGCCTGATTTTGCATTTGTTTAGTCCTCCGTGTCTGAATCTGTCGCTCATTTCTGCGTTTATCTTTCCTTATTACTGCTTCATGTTTTCTTGTCGTTCACTGCACAGAACTTTAATTTGCTGCTGTTTTCAAATGTCCTCCAGGAATAAATTCGACTCTGTGTGATTTTTGTCTCCGCTGTCTTCAGGTCAGACCCGTTCAAGGTGAAACTCTGTGGTTGTAAAAGTTTGAATCCTTCCTGAAGTGTTGGAGTTTAGAAATGTCTCTTAGAAAAGGTGAGCAGGTAGAAATGTTCTGATGTTGATGAGGCCGCAGGGACAGAGAGGCGTCAGAGGAGAGGAAACCTGCTTCACCTGTCGGGACATTTGTCTTGTAAAACGGTTTCATGTTGTATCCAAATCACCGACAAAGGACTAAAACTACAGAGGGAAAGATTTACAGAGTTTCTAACTTTGAAATAATAATAATAATAAAGACGTGTCTGTGGTCTGTCTGACTTTGGTTTATTTCAATCAATGAAAACTTTTTCTTTTTTTACAGAGATGAGAAAAAACATTACAGGGAATTGATCATGTTAAATATATTTCAGGAAAAGCTTTGGTCGAATTAATCATCACATGTTTTTATAATTAATGAGTGGAGATGAATAAATAAAACTACATTTAATATTTCTTCTTCTGCAGGATTTTATCAAAACTTAAACAGAAATAAGAGTAAATGAGATGATTGAAAAAAACACTTTTTCAAAACTATGAAGGAAGTGATTTAAATCATGAATTAAAAATGAGCAGAAAGAGTCTCTTTTAGCTTTATAAAACTCTGTTACTAAACACATCTGCCGCTCAAACTCAGTCAGTTAATCATTAATGTTTATTTTTATTTAACACAAATGACAACAATTATTATCTGAAGACGGTTTCCAAAGAGCGGGTCTGAACCTGACTCATGACTTAAACTCAGTCAGAGTTAAAAACATGTTTATTTTTGTAAAACTTATTAATATTCTCCTTTGATATTTGTTAAATCTTTGTGTTTTATTGTTGTCATGAGTGGACTCAAAGAGTCTTTAACTTTAAACGAGTCGCTCTCTAGAGGACATGAGCAGAACTGCAGCATTAAATCAAATCAGTGTGAGAGTATAAACTTTGGTTTGTTCATTTTATTTCAGATTATTTGGTTTGAAACTCCTCCACATCCTTAATTCCTCAGCAATAGTGATAAATTATTATTGAATTCAAACACTTTAAAACACAAACTTTAGTCATGAAGTTCTTTTGTTTCACCAGTTTAGAGGAAAAATCATCCAATTCTCTGTTACAGAAAGGAGATCAAAAATCAATGATTGTTATTACAGAGGCCTATAAATTAAATGAAAACATTTAAGATCTAAAAGCAGCCTTTTAGGCAAAAAAGGAGTCTTAAAATATCTTTAATAATGCAAACATTGTATTAATTTCTTTCGCACTGAACCTGTACTTTTGTAGTATATATATAGAAAATATAGTATTCTATAAACACTTTATGGAGAGGATCAAATTTCCTTATTTATTTTGTTTTATTTTTTATTTTAATTCATTTTTTAAATTTTATTTTATTTTTGATTTTAATTCATTTTATTGTATTTTATTTTATTTAATTAATTTTTTATTTATTTTATTTTGATTCATTTTATTTATTTATTTTTAATCTATTTTATTTTATTTATTTTGTCTGCCAGTTCACCGTCCCTCACTCCAGTCCAGTAGGGGGCGGTAAGGCACCTTTAAGTTAGTTTGCCCTCCGCCTCCATTGAAGAAGAAGATCGAACGGAAAATGTGGGTTAGGAACCTTTTGTCCTTTCAATGTTTCCAGTCGACGACACAAACAGACGGATCAAGCTGGTCGAAGCTGCTCTCCGGTAAAATAACGATCCTGTTTTTATGTTTTTATAAAATTATGAAGCTTTTCGGTCAAATTTTTGTGATTTAGTTTCTCAGAACGAACGGAGTTTGTGTATTTAAAGAGTGTTTGTGACTCTGAGTGAAAAACTTTAGTCTGAATCTGATTTAACAGCTAAACCTGTTAGCATGATGCTAACTGTAACGGTACTAACGTCTTTATAAATCAGTTAAAATATGGAGTTTAAAGAGTTTTTACTCATTATTAAAGTCTAAAAACTTCAGGAACAGACTTTTAACGACACTACATTTACATTAGTGTTGTTTTATCCACATTAATGAAGTTTAAACTGATTATTTAGGAGGAGTTTTTTATTAGTAACAGAGAAATGAATGAAAACACAGAACTGAGTCTGAGAGTAAAAACTCTGAGGTTTAATGAGATTAAAATCTGTGTTTTTAACATTTAAACCTGTATTTCTCACATTTAAACCTTTGTTTTTAAGATGTAAACCCAGATTTATCATATTTTAATCTGTATTTTAATATTTAAACCTGTATTTTTTATATTTAAATCATTTTTTAAAATATTTAAACCTGTATTTTTTATATTGAAGTCTGTTTTTCTAATATTTAAACCTGCATTTTTTATATTTAAATATGTTTTTTTAATATTTAAACCTGTATTTTTTATATTTAAATCTGTATTTTAAATATTTAAACCTGTATTTTTTATATTTAAATCTGTTTTTTTTAATATATTTAAACCTG
>OY660879.1:28112500-28140000 GCA_962446985.1 Xyrichtys novacula | reverse complement strand
GGGTCCCAGCACAGACTCACCAGCTGCTAAAAGGTTGAAGATGGAGCCCAGCAGTCAGAGCCCCGCCCCCTCAGGGAAGAGCACGCCTCAGCCCCCGTCAGGAAAGTCCACTCCCAGCTCCAGGTGCGCCCCCTGCAGGTGTTTTGGCAGAAATGTTCATGTAACCCGCCTCAGTGTCAGAACTTAAACCCGTTTCGCTCCTTCTCCCCCGCAGTGACGTTCAGCTGACGGAGGAGGCGGTCCGGCGGTACCTGATCCGTAAACCCATGACCACCAAAGACCTGCTGAAGAAGTTCCAGACCAAGCGGACGGGTCTGAGCAGCGAGCAGACCGTCAACGTTCTGGCGCAGATCCTCAAACGCCTCAACCCGGAGCGCAAGAACGTGAACGACAAAATGCACTTTTACCTCACTGAGTGAGAGCGAGGGGGCGGAGCTTCACAGGAGCGCAAATCTGCAGGTGATGGTTAGGAGTCAGAGTTTGGTTTACGTGATGTTTGAAAACACCCCAGAGTCCGGGTCCGAGGGTCTCTGCGGGGGGCGGACTGAACTTATAAAAAAAACCTTTTGAATCATGAGTTTGTTTTTCTGAGAGCTGATAAACGCCGTCGAGAGTCGGTTTGAGCTGTAAGTAGATTTTAGTTTCAAAATAAAACTTCTTTTTTTTTAGGTAGAATCATTTCCAATAAAAAGTCAAACCCGGAGCAGCGCCCCGTTTCTGTTCTGTGAAAGTTTGTGAAAGTCTGAAACGTGTTTAAGAACGAAGAGACGCGACAGGATGGAGTAAAAGAGGTTTAATCCACAGAGGATCAATAACAGATTAAAGAGATCGATCAATAACAGATTAAAGAGATCGATCAATAACAGACTAAAGATCAATAAAAACCACCTGATTAGAAACAAACAGAATCAAAACTTTCAGCTCAGGGTTCGGTCTCTTCATGTGCGAGCGATGTCATAGTTGGCTGTAAACCAATCACAGGTCATCTTGACAGCTGGGAGGAGAGAGGAAAAAAATCAATCAATCAAACTTTATTTATAAAGCGATTTTCCTACGAGGAATAAAACTCAGAGTGATTTACAGTTAAAAACAAAAACAGAAAAACTCTTCCTAAAAATGATCAAAGAATAAAAACGACTAAAAACTAAAATATGAATAAAACACCGACCATCTTTGTGACAATAAATACTGATAAATATAAAATAAACCAAAGAAAACTAGAATAAATGAAGATAAAACAGATAAATATTAATTAAAAACTAAAAAGGAGGGTCTGGAGCCCGCTCTTAAAAACTTTTTCTGTGGCCCTGAGGTTCTCCGACAGACGAGGGCCGTAATATTGAAAAGACGCCTCGCCATGAGTGCGTCCTGACTTTAGGAACGACGAGGAGACGCTGCCAGAGGAGCGGAGGGTCCGTGAGGTTCGTAAGGTAAAGATAAGAAGCCAAGGATCATTAAGACATTTAAAAACAAGTAAAAGAAGCTTAAAGTGGATCCTAAAACACGGGGAGCCAACGCAGTGATTCTAAAACCGCTGTAATGTGGGCCCGCCTCCTGGTCTTAGTCAGGACACGTGCCGCTGAGTTTTGTAAAATCTTCTTTTTAAGAAGACCAGAAAACAGGGCGTTACAGTAGTCTGTAGGAGAGGTGATAGAAGCATGAGTCAGCGTCTCCACGTTGACCCGAGAGAGGACAAAGGAGAGAGTCAAATCAGGATGAGGATGTATGCAAACGCTCATTCAAATCAGCTGATCCTGAGGGAGCGCCGCACTCAGACCGAACCCTCCAGACCTCAGAGTCCGACTGATTATTAAAAACTGTAAATTAACCTGATCGATTATTTTTAAAATGATCTAAAGTCCTGCGTCTCTCTGAGGGAGAGTCAGAGTTCAGTAAGTATGAACATGGAGGAGAGAGTGACCTCTGACCTTCTTTCAGCGGCGTGAAGGTGAAGTCAGGGCGGTAACGTCTCAGCTTGGCGTTACTGGCGGTCTTCTTCATCTGGCCGTCAGACATGGAGGTGTCATACTGAGGTCAGAGGTTAAGGAGAGACAACACTCACACCGCCGTTCATTAGTTAAGAGGAAACCGTGGTTCGTGGTCAAAAACACGGACTGCAGTAGATCTGAGAACCTGAACCTTCTCGAACCTGCAGCGTCTCAAAGATCAGAAATCTGTGAAGGATACTTGAATTTCTCCGCCAAAGTCCAGAGCTGCTGCGATCATGTCCACGGCGTCTTTAATGGAGACCTCGTCGTCTTTGCCAACTGAGGAGAAATCATCAGTTTAGGAACAAACCGAGCGCTCTCTGCTGACCCCTACAGGTGAAAAGAGGGCGGACACTCACCTGTGAGGATAACAGGACTGATCTCTTCATATTCTCTCAAAACCCAAACGATCAGACGGCCTAGATCCTGAGAGAGAGAGAGAGAGAGAGAGAGAGAGAGAGAGAGAGAGAGAGAGAGAGAGAGAGAGAGAGAGAGAGAGAGAGAGAGAGAGAGAGAGAGAGAGAGAGAGAGAGAGAGAGAGAGAGAGAGAGAGAGAGAGAGAGAGAGAGAGAGAGAGAGGGAGACAGAGAGACAGAGAGAGGGAGGGAGAGGGAGAGGGAGACAGAGAGGAGAGAGAGAGAGAGAGAGAGAGAGAGAGAGACAGAGGGAGAGAGAGGGAGAGAGAGAGAGAGAGAGAGAGAGAGAGAGAGGGAGAGAGAGAGAGAGAGGGGGAGAAGGAGAGAGAGAGGGAGAGAGGGACAGACAGAGAGGGAGAGAGAGAGAGAGAGAGAGAGAAGGAGGGAGAGAGAGAGAGAGAGAGGGAGAGAGAGAGAGGGAGACAGAGAGACAGAGAGAGGGAGGGAGAGGGAGAGGGAGACAGAGAGGAAGAGAGAGAGAGAGAGACAGAGGGAGAGAGAGAGACAGAGGGAGAGACAGAGAGAGAGAGGGAGAGAGAGAGAGAGACAGAGAGAGAGAGAGAGAGAGAGAGACAGAGAGACAGAGAGAGGGAGGGAGAGGGAGAGGGAGACAGAGAGGAAGAGAGAGAGAGAGAGGGAGAGAGAGAGAGAGACAGAGAGAGGGAGGGAGAGGAAGAGAGAGAGAGAAAAAGAGAGAGAGAGGATTTTTACAAACTGAGTCTCTTCAGAAACGTTCAGAGATGATCGAGAGTCTGAACTTTCGCTCACCAGAGAGTAAATAAACTGTCTCCTCGGGGCCCCGGAGCCACACACCGTCAGAGGGGTCCCGTCCTCTGGAAGTAAAACACTCTTCATGTTATCTGCTCTGTGTGTGTGTGTGTGTGTGTGTTTGTGTGTGTTTGTGTGTGTGTTAGTCACTTTTTGCTCTGTACGTCTTGTTCATCAACGCCGACAACACGTGTCCGTTCTCGATGTTGAAGTTGTCGTGGGGGCCGAACACGTTTGTGGGGATGACGGCGGTGTAGTGATGGCCGTACTGCTGGAAGTACGCCCTGTGGACACGCCCACACACATACATGCACACACACAGATGTTTGGGTCATCAGGAGTGTCACAGGTGGACAGGTGTCACACACACAGAAACTCACCATGGTCTCGTCGATGGGGTCGCCAGGTGGTCTTATCTGGGATGACAGAGACAGATCCCTCTGCTCTCTCTGCTCCACGCCTTTGTTTGCTCAGCTGCTCACCTGTTCTGGACGTCGATCATCCTTTTAGCGTGAGAGTAACCGAAGTTGGAGTCGTGAGGTAAACCGTCATGGATCTGTGGACCGCAGAGAGACTCGGGTCAGAACAGGAGCAGATGTTTGGGTCATCAGGAGTTCACAGGTGGACAGGTGTCACACACACAGAAACTCACCATGGTCTCGTCGATGGGGTAGGTGGTCTTATCTGGGAAAATACAGCTGGACAGGCAGGAGACCACCTTGGTGACCCCCATCTCATGAGCGGTCTGCAGGACGTTGTCGTTGATCTTGAGGTTGTCTCTCTGTGGAGATGTTGGACTGTTACCTCAGCAGTTTTTGACTCACCTGGTCCTCAGTACAGATCCTGAACAGAACCATGATCTCACCAGGAAGTGCAGGTTCTCCCTCATGTGCAGATAAAGTCCTCCCACTTTGGCGGCCAGGTGGATGACGTGCGTGGGGCGATGCTTCTCAAACGCAGCTTTGGTCTGCTCCAGGTTTCTGTTCGGGGTCGGAAGTTTTTATGATGTTTAAAGGACCTGGAGGTGTTCTCTGAAGTCCAGAGTATAAGGTTCTCCTCAGGAACTTTACATTCATACACTCAACCAAAACGCCACTCTATAGCCACAAATAATGCTCAGAACAGCACCTAACTTCATCAACAGGACATATAGGGTCACAGACATAGTACTATATTCAGAGTTGTTCTAACTCCTAAAAAAACAAACTTAAGCGGGGTCGTTTCTTCACTTCTGTAGTCTATAAGCTGGGCCAATAAACTTCTACTGTAGTAAAATGAAAAGGTAAAGGTGTTTTTATTGAGCCGAATTATCAATAAAATCATGATTTTGTTAACAGGTATGAATATATGTGCTGTCGAGTTAATATATTTGAACAAGAGCACAGTAAAGTTAAATCAGCTAATTTTCCAATGAGGTTCTGTTACTGAACGGAACTACACCTTGTTCTACTGAGGTTAGTACATATAGGGTCACAGCCATAGTACTAGACACCAAACATCTTTTTAACTTAGGGAGTGAGGTAGGGAGACCTCAGGCTAGTCCAATATGGACTACAGCGGGGTTTCGCAGCTCAAGGAAGAACATTTATGAGAATTTCAGTGTCTGCTTTCCTTCTACAAAAAGGCCGCTAGAGTTTAGGTTCGCTTGCATCCGTGACTAGCTTGAATGATCAGTCCGGTTTGAGTGGTAAAAAATGATTTATTGTTCAAAAGGAAAGAAAAGGAAAGAATATAATCAGACCGAGACGCTAAGACAGAAGAACTACCGCGTCTGCAGAGGAAAATGATCAATATAATGATTATTACTTCAAGGAAATGATAAAGAAATGATCATAAATGTTCTTCCTTGAGCTGCGGCACCCCGCTGTAGTCCGTAATGGACTGGCCTGAGGTCTCAGGTCTCAGTTAGGTGCTGTTCTGAGCATTATTTGTGGCTATAGAGTGGCGTTTTGGTTGAGGTTTGTTTATGGCTCCTCAGACCTCTCTGTATTTCTGTCCTGCGGTCGTTACTAAAGTTGGTATAACTAGAGAAGCAAGCGGTCGACAACATTCATCTCTGGAGGGGGGGTCTAACTCGGTGTTACGGTGTGTTTGACCCTTAATTAGCTGGAATATCCCTTTAAACTCAGAGTTAATCTGAGGGCATAGAGAAACCGGATGATGAGATTGGATTCATTTAGTTAATAACAGTTTCAGTAAATAAACGTTGTGTCTGTAATCTCAGTGAACCTGTGAAGCAGGTTTGACTTTTTTACACTTATTTACAATGGAGACACAAAGTCCCTCAGGCCCTGCAGAGACACAGAGGACAAGTTCCTGGGACTAAAAGTCTCTGATACCTCAGACTGAACTCTAAATCAGAGACTGTCATCCTTGAGTCGTGTTCAGACTCTCTTTGCAGTGTGACATCTATCAGACAGTATTTCTATCTTTGACTTAAAGAAACTTACGTCAGATCTGCGTCCTTGGAGGACAGGAAAATCCACTCCTCTCCCTCCAGTTTCCCCCCTTCCTGCAGAACCACATGCTCGATGGCTTTCCCCACCAGTCCAGATCCACCGGTCACCAAAACACGCATGGGCGCCGCTGCCATCTTTGTCTCCAGCTGCTGTTTCTGAGCGTCTGTTTGCAGTAAGAAAGCTGAAGAGCAGAATCACAGTCAGAGCATTTCTATTCACCCTGTCACTGTTGATAAAATCATCATCCAGTTTAAAAGTCTCTCCAACATTTCTTAGAAACTTCTTCTTACCTTCTTGGCGCTGGGGAGCTGAAGTGAGAGAAGACTCTTCTGTAGGAGGAGGAGGAGGAGGAGGAGGACGCTCTTGTACCTGAGGTTGGTCCAGTCTGACAGGAACTCCTACCTAGAGTTACAGGTTCAGGTTGAGGGGACTCCACCCATGTCTCCGCCTTTTCATTCATGAAGGAGGTTATCTGCCGCCGTCTGCTGGTTGTAACTCAAACCTACAATCTACAAACCATACCCACTCCAACCTGATACCTTCTAATCTTTAAATCTGAGGATGCAGCATCTATGATTTCTAATTCTTTCCATGTGGTGATTTCCACTCCACAGTCCTGTCTGTTGCATTTATGAAAAAAACACCTAACCCTAAAAAAATCTAACAAAGTTTTCTCAGCTGTTTTTTTTATAGTATTAGATGTCCTTGATAACAAACTCAAAGTTGACCAAAGTTTGACACTAGAAAGGCGTCATTTTCAAGATGGCGTCCATGATGGTAGGAGACCCCCCAGGTAAATAGGGTAAAATTTTTAACAAACAGATATCACTATGAAACTTCCCGAGTTTATAAGTTACACTAAGACAAATATTTTTTATATTACAAGTTCAGTCAAATGTTATGTTTGAATATGTAAATGAGGTCATATCTGATTAAATATGAACTAATTTACGTACGTTTACAGAACTGAAAACTGAACAATAGATAAAGACCCTTTAAAATTCTTGTTTTATTTTGTTGACATACTAGAGTCAGAAGGGGGGAGGAGGGGACTTTGGATATCTCTATTTATCAATCTGTATATGAGAAAATACTCTCACCACCCCTAAAAATTCAAATATCTCTATGTGCCACTGTCCGTTAGGCACTAGTTGTACTTGTAGTCACTTATCTATCATACAAATATGCTAATTAGAATATTACATGGTCAAAACATGTATCAGGCGTCAGTATTCCTGGTTTAGAATGAATACAAAGGAGTAATGATCATTTACTCGGGTCAACACAGAGACGCTAATTCATGCTTTTATCACCACTCCTACAGATATGACCTCATTTACATATTCAAACATAACATTTGACTAAACTTGTAATATAAAAAATATTTGTCTTAATGTAAGTTATAAACTCGGGAAGTTTCATGGTGATATCTGTTAGTTAAAAATTTACCTGGAGTGTCTCCCCGAGTTTGTCATTAAGGACGTCTAATACTATAAAAAACAGCTGAGGAACCTTTGTTAGGAGTTTTTGAAGGTTAAATCATGTTTGCAGCTGACTATGAGATCTTCTGGACTGTAGATGAACTTTATTCTGAAAGTGTTGAAACATATATAAGCTTTTATTTTGTAAATTATTCATAAATATTCTTTATTGTACAGAAATATGATAATAATAAACCACGTCAGGCAGATTAGAAGACTAAAATGTGTAGAAACCTGCAGTTAATCCAGAGTGGAGATTTCAGGTGTGATCAAACCACGGGATTATACAGTCCAGATTATAATCTCTGATACAATAATGAGTGTCAGAGACTTTTATTTAATCCAGTTTATAACCAAACAACATTATAGTCCAGACAGAATCCCTCAAACGTAGTTTTTGTTCTGAGTCTGAGTCCGGGTCGGAGTTAACCCGGGAGGTTTCTGCAGATGACGGAGATGCGGCGCCCCCTGGAGACCTTCTGTCCGTTAAACACCGACTCTTCATCCTTCAGGATCTCGTGAGTGAAGTGATATCTGGCCTGGTCCCTGTGTGGAAGGAGGAGAATGAAGACGTCAGGACAGAACTCTGACTTCAGGATCATCAGCTGATGGATGACGACACACCTCTGAAGGTCTGTCAGAGGAGAAACCTGGTGTCTGTGTTCATACCTCAGGATGTAGAGGGAGCGTCGGGGCAGCAGAAGGTCCAACCATTCACCGCTGGAGTCCTCCTTCACCAGACGCATGATGCTGTCAGACAGCAGACTCAGTCCAGCGATGGTGCTGCCGCAAAACTAGAAGATAAGAGAAGGCCAGACGAGGTGACGGCGGGTCAAAGGTCACTCAGAGAGACGACCTCCTGATGATGAAGCTCTACGAGGAAAACAACAATCCTACCTTCACGCTGTCGATGTGCGGCTTGATGTAACCGCTCCTGTCCAGGTCCAGAACGTGGACCGGCCCGAGGAGCTGACTACCTTCAGAAAACGCCACAGAGCGGACACGGTTCAGGACCTCCTCACACGCCGACCCCCAACTCACTCTCTCCGTCTCTCTGTACCCGTGGATGGCCTAATGTGAGGAAGAGGAAACCGCAGGTGAGCGTGAAGTACAGCGACGCACTTCTGCTTCGACATTTACCTTCATACGAACTTTTGATGTTCATATGAAGGTAAGTTAGAGTTTTTATGTCTTGGTCGGGTACGAGTGAGTGAATTATTTTCTTATTTATGAGTGAGTAAATGTATTTTCTTATTTAGTTTTTTTTTAGCATGAACTTTCTTCAAACTACGACAGAGTATTAGGGCGACATTAAGAAAAAAATGAAGACTTCGGGATGTTTAAGATGACAGTTGTTAAAATGGAGCATTTCATGAAAATCGACTTTAATATAATTTTCTCAAACAAGGAGATACTTCATCTTTTGTCACATCAGCACCACGTTATACTCCGTCATATCAAATCGCTCTTTAGTGCATTTTCACACTCTGAATAAAGGTTTCACAAAACTGTAACAGAGTTTTCAAAAGTCCTCTAAAGTTCATATAAAAGGTTTTTTCATGTGTCTGACAGAGACTGAAATTAAACTGAAGCTTTATGATCATGTAGAATATATGATTTGGATTTTTTGGGGTCGATGCCGATACCGATTATAAGAGGGGGAAAACCCGATAACCGATTAATCGGCCAATTTAAAAAAAATTTTATGAAGTTTTAATATATACATATATATATATATATATATATATATATATATATATATATATATATATATATACTGTAGATATCCACAGAATACTACAGACTGTAGATATACTGTAGGCTACTGCTCTTCACGCCGACAGGAAGACCGACTGATCAAACTCGGACCAGAAAAGGATCAGTCACACCTGGACTCTTCAGTTCGTCCAATCAGGTGAGAGAAAATAAATAAAGTCCATTTCTCTTTGATAAACTTAAGATTCTTATTTTAGCCTCTTTTTAAACAAGTTAAAGTTTCATATTTTTCCCAAACATGATGAAGGTTCGGTTTAGAGTGAAGGATCGGACCCGGCTCTGGTCCTTATTTCTACCAAAGTCCTCAGTTCTGGACTCTGGAGGACTCGGACTCACGTCGTCCCAGTGGTCGAACTCGTATCTCTTCTTCTTCAGACCCGGTTCCAGCTCCCGCAGAAAGACCTCCTCCTCCTCCTCACTGATGAAGCCGGTCCGAACCTCCACCTGAGAACCCAGTCTCTGCACCAGGTCCTGGTTCGACCCCACGATCAGAGCCTGATCGCGGACAGGTAAGAGGTCGGTCCGGGTCCTCCGGTGTGTGGAGGTCCTCAGGGCGGGTCTGAGGGTCCGAGTGTAGGCCGTCAGGAGCAGCTTCATCCCGGCGGAGCTGACGGGACAGTTCTTGACCCGAAACCCGGTTCTGTTGGGCCTCAGCTGTTTACGGTTCCGCTAACAGGAGTCACACAGCAGCGGGAGGCGCCATGTTGAACGCGCAGTGCATTGTGGGAAATGTAGTCTTTAGGTGCTGAAGGCAGAGTAGAGGTTTTCATAGAGTGTATATAGAATAGAGTGTATACGGTCTGTGGGGGTTCATCGTGGACAACTGTATTTTAATTTTCTATTCAATCGAGTGTTAATTTGTGAGTTTAAATTTCAAAGTCAGAGAATAAAGTAAAAAAGTAAAATAAACAAATTTAAATCACGATGTAAATTTTTCACAGAGAAGGTTAATTTAGAGTCAAACACTGAAATGAGTTTTTTAATAACAACTATGGTTTCAAATCTAAATATCAGGGGCGGGAGAAAAAATCGATTCACATGAGTATCGCAATTTAATTTTTTTTTTTAATGTTTTAAAAACATTGTTTCTGGAGCTTTTTACTGACAATTAAAGTTGTTTTCATTAATCTGATTCTGGAGCAGGAAGGGAAAGTGAAAGAATTGCAGATTTTGCAGGTCTCCCCTTTGTCCACTAGAGGGCGTCAAATTCTCATAATCACAAATATCCCACAGCTGTGTCCCAATATCACAATATTTCACCAAAAAAAATTACAAAAACAAAACAAAACAAACAAAAAAAATAATCACAGAAGTTTATTTTTTCTAAACACCAAAACCTTTCAGAACAGTTATTTTAAGGAATCACAAAAAACAAACTCAAATATATAAATAAATATTCACTACAGAGAAGGAAACGATTTCAGAGAGGGGGGGTGGGGGGTTAGAGGGAGGGAGAGAGAGTCAGAGAGAGAGAGAGAGAGGGAAGGGGAGAGAGAGAGAGGTAGTTATGAGAGCAGATAGTGATGACTTCATCCTTGTCAGAGATTCCCACAGAAAAACACAGTGGCCTATTTACCAGTGAGGACAGGTTAGTGACTCTCTCTCTCTCTCTCTCTCTCTCTCTCTCTCTCTCTCTCTCTCTCTGGCATGTTTGTCACAACAATACTGCCGAAGCGTTCTAACACAAAAACAACAACAATAGCGGTAAGAATAACAACAACAACAATAATAATAGTAATAATAAATGATTAATTAATTTATTCTTCATTTAATTGATTTAAAACTAAAAAGAAACAATTTATTTAAATTAAACAAATAAAGAAATCAATTTACAAAGAACAAACTTAAAAAAAAAAAAAAAAACCAACAACAGCAAAAACAAAACACAACAAAAAAATATATAATCAAGTAAAAATATAGCAGCTGGCCCCCACAGACAGTCATTTACCATTTAGTTAGTTTAGTAATGAATAAATAGAGTCAGTATCATCATGTTTCACTCTGTGTCAGTGATCATGAAGTCACTCTCTTGAACTCTCACCCCGTTAAACCACGATAACGGCACTTAAATGTAATTAATGTAAATATTGACATACCATCT
The DNA here is from genome assembly GCA_962446985.1 of Xyrichtys novacula. NCBI lineage: Eukaryota > Metazoa > Chordata > Actinopteri > Labriformes > Labridae > Xyrichtys > Xyrichtys novacula. The sequence goes on along the minus strand of OY660879.1, from coordinate 28,129,011 downwards.
CTTACTTATATGTATATATATATATATATTTATATATCCAAGTATCAGATAATATATTTATCTTTGCTGTAAATATTATCTGATACTTGTGCTATTGCACTTCTGCTTAGACGCTGAACTGCATTTCATTTATTGTTCTGAACGAGTTTAATGACAATTAAATCCAATCTAATCTAATCTAATCTCATGTTTTGCTCGCTCTCTCTCTCTCTCTCTCTCTCTCTCTCTCTCTCTCTCTCTCTCTCTCTCTCTCGGGGATGAAGATTGATGTGATGTCTCAGTTGTTAGATCGAAAGGAGGTGTTGAGGAGATCCAGAAGTTCGGACTTGTGCAGACCCGGTTCTGTCGGCCCACTTCCTCCTGGGTTTTAAAGGTTCAGTCAGTGTTTCTGAACTCTCCTGTAAATGTCGTTTTTTTCTGACTGGTGCAGTTTTATCCTCCTCCATATGCAGCCTGTCCATGAGTGCAGGAGTATTAGTGCTCCTTCTGTGAGCCGGCTGTCGGTCTCGGTCAGTGAGCATCCACAATAAAACCCACCCCCCCTCCTCCATCACAGACACACACAGCTGATGTGATGCCCATTTCATTGTTGGATGCTATGTTGCTGCCCGCAGCGTCACACTCATCCATCCATGATGAGTGTTGTGGGTTCAGAGTCTAATTCCCAGTTGGTGCGCTCGTTTGAAGCTCCTGCGTTTCGCTGCGTTCTCATCGGTCAGCGTGTCCTGAGGGCGTCCGTATGCCTTCTGTTGAATCATGCAATTAGACTGAAAACAGCCAGAAAAACACTTGGCTGTGGTCGATTTGGATGAACATGTGTGCAGCCTGTCTGCAGTAACACACACCACCGAGTCTGAAGAGGTTCTTCAGGAGAAACCTCTCAGCAGAGGTGGAGTGTCTGTCACGGTGTGAGATCAGCTTTAAAGCAGAGGTTCTCAACTGGTCTCTCTCTGGGACCCTCATTTTCCCACGGTACTGAAGTCGCAACCCACTCCTTTAAAATTCAAACCAATCAAATTTATTTCTTATTAAAATTAAAAAAAAAACTTTAAAGACAAATCTTTGAAATAAAAACACTGTTTTTATCGAGTAAAGTGCATTTCAGAGCACATGAACTGAGGGCGACAACTACCGAAGTTTCGTGTACAGAAAATATCAAAACGCACAAAATGGAGACCAGCAAAATGAAAAATGTGACTTATCCGGATCTTTGCATTCAGAGCAGATTCAGAAGAACCTTCTTCAGTAAGGTGACCAAGGCCATATCACCTGTGTACTTAAACAGACTGAAATTCACCTGATCCAATTGGAACTCAATAGTGTGCAAAGAGAAAAGTAAGGGTGATAAAATTGTCTCAAAAACAAGGTATACTGTGTTTTTTTTAAATCAAGCCAAGAGGGAGGAGGTATAGGGAGAACAGGAGGGGATCAAGAATAGAGCCTTGGGGTACTCCACAGATTATTGGTCAAACTAACCTGATAAATGACGGTTAGATTGTAAAAACAACACTGCAGAATAATGTTGAGCGTTTGACGAAATGCTCATGAATTTTGCAACTCTGTTTGTCGTCCACCACTAAAGTTTTTGTCTCGTCTCGTCAACGTAAACGCACATTCGTCTCGTCACATTTTAGTCATCTAAGACTCATGTTTAGCTCGTTGACGTCACGTCTTCGTCATAGAAAAAAAAAGGGCGTTGACGAAATATTTTCATGACGTTGACGATCGTTCACATTACAACAACAAATGCGTCCGTGAAGTGACCCGCATACGCACAAAGCACAAATTGCTTTCCGCGCCTGTTTGTGTTGTCGAACAATGGTGACGTTTGTCGCATATTGATGACGTATAGGTCGGCGACCTAAGCATCCACACTGCAGTATCTGATTGATATCCACATAGAAAAGAGGCCTGGGTCGGATCAGAACCAATCAGAATTGACCTGTTCACACTGAGATGAAAAAATCAGATATGAGTCACACAGACTTTGTTTTTGGTTAATTTATCAAACTTCTCAGTATTTTTGGTATTCAGTGTTTTTTGTACGTCCTGCAGGTCTGTGTCAGATTTACTGATAAAAAGTTGAACCAAGTCCCGTCAAAATAAGAGTTAAATGTTTTATTGTTCTTGTTAGAGTTTACTCTGTTTGCAGCTTTTTATTTATGCATTTAAACATGATAATCTCACCGTGTCTGAAAATCATCCTAGAATATTTGTTAATATTTTTGTTAATGGGCTCATTGATTGATTGTCTGCAGCTCTGACATGTTTGTCTAAATCTCTTTTTTTTGTTGTTGCAGCGTCGGTTTGCAGCAGGATGCAGAAGTTCATCTAAAAACAGCTCCTGACCCAGTTTCTCCGCCGGGCTGCACACTTGAAGCCTCACCTGCTTTGACTCCCAAACCCGGGTTCAGGTAAGACAGACGCACATTTATGCTACACAATGTTTACTGACGTCTCCGAGTCGACCGCGGGACGCTTTGTTCGCTGTTTGTCCGCCTCCCAGAGGTTTACATGCAGATCTGCTGCTGTGGGTCTGTGGAGGAGCGGGTTCAGCAGGGGCGGAGTGCTCTACATGCATCCGGCCATTGAATAATTCAGCCTTATGAATCATTGAGTCACGACACTCCTTTTTAGGCCCTCGCCTCAGAGCTCCAGCCTCACAGCTCCTCGCCATTTGAACATCTGACAGAGGAAGACAAAGAGCCGAGAACAATCCAGAGATGGACTCGAGCGTTTTTTTTTAAGAAGGTCGTAAACTTAGAGCCAAATTTATCTTTATCATCAAACCCGGGCCAACCCCCCATCCTTCAGCGTAGAGCGAGGAGACGAGGTTTTTCTCAGTCCGTTTGGGATTGTTCCTTTAAGCGCCCCCCCTTTTTGAATAAAACCATTTAAAGTTTAATGACTTTCTCCATCCAGTCGGGCTGAGTCATTATCTTCATTTTAGAAATGAGTTTGTCATTGTTGCTGCTTTCTCCCAGATTGGTGCATCCAAACAAAACGTTCAACTCTAATTCCTGAAATGTGCTCGCAGTCTGCTTCCTGTTCGGTTTATTCACCAGTTTAGACTTTTCTATAGAAGGAACACTGAGGGGAACTATAGGAGCTGAGAGGATGGAGCTCAGAGTCAGGGCTACGAACAGACCGAACCTCCTCCTCCTTTTCAAACGTCGCTCTGAAGATAAAGTTCAGGTGTGCGATTTTAGATAAAAACACGAGTCAAAGTGAAGGATGTTTCTGCCCGAGAACTGAGCCGACCGATCATGTCGGATTGTTTTCCTCAGCTATAAATACGTGTGTGTGTGTGTGTGTGTGTGTGTGTGTGTGTGTGTGTGTGTGTGTCCATGTTTTATGCATGCTCGGCCTCAGACTTGACGCTCCTCTCTGCTTCTCATGAGGAGAAGAACTGGTTTGGACAGAAGGCTGCAGCTCTGAGGGGCTGGAGATCATTTCACAGATCATCACACACCACTGTAAACACACACACACACACACACACACACACACTGATCTAAGTTTTGGTCTCTGCTTCGTTTGTGATCCCTGACTTGGTCTGTGATAGAGAGGAAGGTCGGTCTCTTTATTCAGGACCAACAGGAGGAAACTTTCATATGACAAATGTCATCGTTTGGAGTTAAACACAAAAAAAGAAGGACCCAAATGAAGAAGGAAAACGGATTTATTTAGAAAGGAACTAAAACAACAAAAACTTCTAAATGTCCGACTCAAAAATCCAAAAATCACAAGGGGGAAAAAAACAACAAGGAGACACTGAAGTTAGAGAGGCGGGTGAGACAGAATCACAGGTGAGGACAATTACTCTGGAGGGGAAACTGAGGAAGTAAAACAAGACTAGAAACACAGGGAATAAACTCCTACAAAATAAAACAGGAAACACTAAAAACTAAAAACTCACGAGACAAGACGACAGGAGAACAGGAACAATCGGGAACAGAAACACTAGGGAAAATTCAAAGAAAATACACTCAAATCAGAGGGAAACACTAAACGACCAGAACATCTCATGACAACAAACACATTTTCATAAAAGAATAACTAAATCAGAATCCCTTTTAGAGTTTAAAAGAAGCAGCAAAGTTCCTAAACCAGGAACTAAACCTGACCCTGAGTCATGACCCTGAAACACTCCCTGTAACTGCACTCACTGTTTTAATCCATAACAAACCCACAATAACTCTGTCATTATAATCATCCTCTCATCTTGGAAATGTTGATATACAAAAAAAGACTGAAATATAAATAAATATATAAATTCACGCTCTATTTATGATGATATACAATACTGTATATAGAGAGTATAGATGAAGATAAAACACAGATATGTAGGGTGTGTTTAGATGGATGAATAAGCTTCAATAATAATAATGATGTAAATTTTCTAAATACAAGTTAAATATCTGATGTTGTCTTGTGCATATTAATTATATTTCTGAGTGTTTTTGTCTGAACATAAAGTCAGATCCTCCAGAAATCTCAGTCAGATTCTAAGTAGTCAGATCTGTGTGTTCTGAGCTCTCCGTGGTTCTGATCTGGAGATGGTTCTGTTTGGGTGCTGGCCGTGGTTCTGAATCACCATCAGGACCAGTTTACTTCACTGTAAGTATGGTTTACTAAAGTTTTCTTTACTCCGCATCATCACAGCAAAACAGTGGAATCTATCTATCTATCTATCTATCTATCTATCTATCTATCTATCTATCTCTTAATCTCTAATCCATCTATCTCTAATCTATTTATCCAATCAAACATTTATGTATTTCATATTTTTCTCTCGTGCCCTTGTGGTGGGGTCAGTCTCACCCCTCACAGCCGGAAGTCCCCCCCCCCCCTCCCCCTTAGTGAACGCAGAGCAAACCGATCTCTCTCTGACATATCAGATATCGGTTTAAGGTCGTGCTGTTATTGATCGGTCTTTGAGAGTCTAAGGTTTCTCTCCTGATGTCAGATCTGGTGGAGGTGTGAGATCTCTGGTCCCCCTTAAATCTCCATTTGGACCATCATTTCCCATTCAAAGAAGCGGCTATTTCTGGACCCAATCAATTATCTCTGATAATAGATGGAGGGAGTGTTGTCCTGAACCCCCCCCCCCCTCAGAACTTTAAGAGTGTGGCTCCAGGTCTTTGTGCTCCTTACAGTGTCGTGAGTGACTCATGGCATTAACGAGGAGATTTCTCACGATCGTCCCGAACCCCGTAGACAGAGACATGGAGAAGATGGTGTTCTCCCTGTTCTCATGTCTTCTTCTGTCAGCGGAGACCTGAGCTGTAAAACATATGGTCGCACCGTGAAGAGGCACCTGGGTTTAGGTGGGGGTATGAGGGAGGAGAGGAAGGGAGGGGAAGGAAAGGAAAGGAGGGGAGGAGGGTGCAGTGAGCGAGGAAGAAGATCCTCGACTCGCTTTCGGGGAGGGAGGGAGGGAGGAGAGAGCTCTCTTCGTCCATTAATTTCCAAATGTCTGTTGCTAAGAATAGCCTCCCCCCCCCTCCACCTTCCCTAACAAACACACACGCAATCACGCGCGCACTTTGACGCGCATTCTCTCACGCGCTCCACTGCGCGCAGTCATTGTCAGCTTCGGTTGCAGCTGTATCTTTGCACATGCTGCATGATGCCAACACCCCGCCTCTCCGTCACATACACACACATAGTCGCGCGCACGCGTCTGGCTATAATAGGAATACTTACGAGGTCCCGAAACACGCACACTTACACACTTAGACACGCGCACACTCAAAGGTGGAAGGAAATAAGAGTCACGCGCACTCGCTGGTGTCAACATGTATGTTTGTAAAACGGTTCTGGTTCTGACTGGGTAAGGTCCAGTCCCGCTCAGCAGCAGCAGCCCCGTGGCACCTGAAAAACCAGGCGATAGACGGAGCCTCCGTCCGTGAAAAACGTCTGGAAGTTGGACGAGCTGCGTGCGTCATGTGGTGCCGCTGCTGCTGCTGCTGCGGAACCTGTCAGCCGCTCATTCCACTTCAGCCCGACTCAGAGACAGCCATTCAGCGCGCGCGCTCCGATCAATATGAGTTATAGACAGACGCTATAGAAAAAATACTCGGTCCCCTCCCTTTTATTTTTATCTCCATCCATTCAGGAGCTCATCCCTCCGTCCCTCCGTCCGTCCGTCCCTCTCCTCCTCCCCTTGGGGCCGCTGGATGGAGAGAGGAGGCTGCGAGGAGCGCGCTACCCTACTCCAATGAGAGAGAGAGAGAGAGAGAGAGAGAGAGAGAGAGAGAGAGAGAGAGAGAGAGAGAGAGAGAGAGGGAGGAAGGACGCTCTGCCAGGACATCGGGGCTCATCCGTGCCGACTGAGATAGACGTTTCGGGCTGGGGATGGTGAGGGACTTTCTCGGCACCACTGCAGCTCGACCATCCGAACCGAGACCAGGAGAGGGAGTGAGCCGGCGGAGGAGCGGCCGTCACCCCCGTGTCTTTGACGACGGCGTCCGTGTGTCCCCTGCTCAGCTCCTGGATGGCCGCGCAGGTGACGAAGAGGAGATGATGGTTGCAGAGAGGGAGGATACTAATGAGATCTTTTGAGGGGAAAAAACGATCATCTACGGCGCCGGAGAACAATGACACCGTCGTTTGGGAGAAAAACGGTACCGTTCCTCCTTTCTTCTTGAGACTGCGCTCTCTCTGAAATAAGATGCTTTAAGCACAAATGTCACCATTTTCCTGCTCCGAAGGCTCGTCAGGGCGCGCTGCTGAAATCACTGTAAGGTAGCGGGAGCCTCGTTATTGCCACACACTGTGCCAAACATTGCGGATGTTTCCAAAATAAATAAATAATCGAAGCTTTTTCATTTTCTCATTCCTCTCCAAGCTTGAGAAAAACGAGCGTTTCCAACATGCGGAGCTGATCGGCGGTGCTGAGGGCGGTAGCTGCTAAAGGCTCTTAATTATTTTCACATTGATTTTGGACAATCTAATTACTGAGGCCTGTGTGATATTAGAGGCGTTTAGACTGTCAATCCTCGCTGTCATGAGATCACAGAAGCTGCTGGTGCGTTAGGATGGAGGCATGAACCGTGGACGACATGAAACCTTCATGTGAAGCCGCTTCGGTCTCCCCATGATTCCAAAACCTCCTTTTTTTACGGAACCGAGAACCCAGAGAGACTGAGGCTCCCCGCACCACCACCACCACCACCTCCACCACCACCTTCAGCACCACCACAGTGTAACCAGTCAGCCAACCGACCACACAGTTAATTTCCTCACACCCACAATTGGCCGTTGGAGACGCGCAGAGAGGAGACGGTTCATGGGCGTCCTCGTCTGCAGGTCTTCAGCAGAACCTCCGAGACGAACCCGTTTGTGCTTATGAGACGTTCTGATCCGGATGGGATGTAATGTTGTGTGGCTGCACAGCTGAGCATTGGTCTCCTTCTCCGCTGCTTCGTGAAGATTGGTTTTCTGTGACCAGAGAATGGCGCGGTTTGGAGATGAGGTACCGGGCAGGTACGGCGGGGGGCCCGGCGGAGGGGGCCCGGGCGGCCGCGGCGGGAGTAGGCAAGGAGGACCTCATGGACACGGCCACGGGCACGGCCATGGGCACGGCCACGGGCACGGACACGGTCCACCCGGAGGTCCGGGGGCCCAGAGAATGTACAAGCAGTCTATGGCGCAGAGGGCCCGGACCATGGCCCTCTATAACCCCATCCCCGTGCGCCAGAACTGCTTCACGGTCAACCGCTCCCTCTTCATCTTCAGTGAGGATAACTTCATCCGGAAATACGCCAAAAAGATCACCGAATGGCCATATCCTTTACCTGCTGCTGTTAGAGAGAGAGTCAAAGGTGAGGGGTAGGGGTAGGCCCTGGAACCAGGACTGGGACCGGGACGAGGACCGGGATCAGGTAGGCCTGTGGTGCTGACACATGATTGGACGGTTCAGTTTTAACAAAAGTGGGAAAGGCTCGTGCATACAGGTTAATGTGTGTGTGTGTGGTGGTAATGCACGTGTAATTTATAGTTAATTAAGGTGGGGGGGGGGGGCTGTTTATCAGCATCAGTCACGTTTGTAAGCAATTTCATGTCACAGTCGCGAGAGACCCGCGTGATTTACGGTCCCCGTTCACGGAGAGTGTGTGTGAGTGTGTGACAGTGTGTGTGACAGTGTGTGTGTGTGTGCTGGTGGTGGTAGTGGTGGGGGGGTGTCTAGGGGGCGCTGCTGGTTGCTGATGTCAGCATGTGTGCAATGTAGGCCCAGAGAGGAGAGAGGGGGGAGGGGAGGGAAGGAGGCGAGGAGGCAAGGAAAGGTGGGAGAGACCAAAAGAGGGAGGAAGGATGAAAATAAGCAGCTACAGTGTGTGTGTGTGTGTGTGTTCGTGTAGTGATGCTCACACACTCTCATATCAGCATGATGCAGGTGTCTTCCCAGATTTGATGTGTGTGTGTGTGTGTGTGTGTGTGTGTGTGTGTGTGTTCAGTAGTCCATTAACTCGTGAACTGACTCAGTTTTTGCACTTTTCTTCCATTTCGGCCTTAATCACACAAGATGCAGGTGTCACCGCCTGAATAGCATTATTTCAAAAGTGTGTGTGTGTGTGTGTGTGTATATTTGTATGTGTGTGTGTGTGCGTGCACATGTACTGGAACCAGTGAGCGTTGAAACATAACTTCTCCAGCCTCTCCCTGCGTTCCTTCTTTCATGAACTCGGCTCAGATTGCACCATTCGCTGGAGAAAAAGCGAGTGAAGTGAATTCAGGATTTCTCATTTGCAGGATATGTGTGTGCGTGTGTGTGTGTGTGTGTGCGCGTGCACGTGTGTGTCTGCAGGAAGCCATGCAAATGCGTAAGAAAGTTTCAGTGCGAGTGTTAATGACAAGAGAGGAAATTGGAGTAATGATTGTATTGATCGGCGCTGATGCTCGTACCGTCACATAACTACACTCACTAATTGGGCCGCTCTGCTGAAATGTAGAGACACTGTAAGTGACTCTGAATCACGTCTATTCACCGACTACACCACCGAGGTGTCAGAGAGAGAGAGAGAGAGAGAGAGAGAGAGTCTGAGCGTGTGCAGGAAATCTGAGGGTTAATCTGTTTGAGAACTTTGAGAATCAGTGAGTCGTCTTTCACTGAAGTCACTTTGGTGTTTCTACTGGAGCTCAGAGGAGACAAACTTGATTTGTTGAAGAGTCTGTATTATTTCATATTTTCGATGTTGATAGAGAATCCTAATTTTCATGCATCACAGGAGCTTCTTGTCCTCAAAGGCCACCGTAGCAGCGTCACCTACAGGAGGGGTGAGCAAGGGAGCGTCTCAGACTACGACTGAGCCACCAGAGTTCGGCCGATAAAACCACGTCTACACACTTTACGACATAAACTCAAATACTTAAAGTTTTTGTGCAACTTCAGTCAGACTCAGACTTAAAGTGACACATAATTAGGGGTAGGGCTGGGCGACATGGTTTTTCACCTAAGTCTAGTTGCCCTTTCAACGTAAAATTGGAAATCATACAGTCCGTTTCCATGACACTCCAGAAAACCGAATTATCGCCTTATTCCGATTAAGACCGGACAACTAAAGCTCATGTAAACACCTTAGTCCGACTAAAATCAGAGTTTGAGAACTCCGATTAAGACACTCAGATAATACGATTGGAATTCGATTTTCTCTACCGTGTAACCACCGCAGTCGGAGCATGATCGGACAATGCATGTGCGAGTGCGCCACGCCCCCGGAGAAGTGGAGTAGCGTTGGTCTCATCTTTAGAAAAAGTAGCGCGTCCATCATGTCGGACAAAAACAACGCTGTACGATGCTCCATCTTCTTGTTTCTCCAAAATGCCCAGCAGCAGTTGTAGACACTTCTGACGTCTGACACCGACCTGCTGTTGTTGTTGACGGTTGGATGGGGTCGGAAACAGCGCCGCTGAAAAGACCCATATCGCCCCCTAGTGTTGGGGAGGAGGACACGTTCACGTCAATAATTCGATTCAGAGAAAAAAACGAATTATGAGCTTAGTCTTGATTAAGACGTTTATGTAAACGTACTGAGAGTGTAGAAACCCGGGTTGATGCAGAGTAGACCCCCGGTTCATGGTCAGGGGTTCTGGGTTTACAGGACCCTCATTAGACAGAGATACTGTTGTGACTGATTAATCAGTCTGATTGATCAGCTGATAGTTAATGTTGAGGTCACAGTGTTTTGTCTGTTTATTTACACTGACCATGTCTGGGTCACATCCATCAAACTGAGCAGGTGTCATGTTTTCACTCACACCTGTTCTCACAGGATAAAGACTCTGAGATGACGACAGCTGCAGGTTCCTCTCTATCTGTTTTCTCTCCCTGTAGAAAAGTCTCTTTGTTTCCTTTTCCATCAGTGAACGAGGCAAACATCCAAACTGTGGAGGAGATTTGTGTGTTGAGGGAAATAAGAGCAGCTCTCCAGTAAATGAGCCTACAGTAGATTACTGTAAACATCGACAGAGACGCTGAAATATGTGCCGTATGTGCTGCCGACAACATAATGAGTCCTGTTGGTTTATGGGAGCGTGGCGGTCCGTCTCTGAGGGTCCGGAAACAGCAGAGGAGGAATTTTTCATTTCACCGGGGTCTTTTTTCTGAGTTTGCAATAACGTACTGTATATATATACGTAGATAAACACTGAGGTCTCTGATACTATAGTGCAGTCCAACAGTCCTGCAGGAATCTGTGTGAAGTTTATAACCATGAATATTTGCTGAGATCCAGTGTGGGGGTTCTTTCTGAGTGTGGACCTCCTGGTTTTGGTCGGAGTTTGATAAGCCGACAGGTGAACCTGGAGAGCAGAGTGAGGCCCGGTCTGCACAGCGTCTCTGATGTGGTTAATTTATTATCTGCATAAAACACGAGAAGGTCCGATAATCAAAGAATCGAACATGAGAAAACTGGAGTCTGTTGTTTGAGGAAGTCCGCGCTCTGCAGGAGGTGTTATAGAGACGGTTTCCTGATCGATCAGAAGGTCATCTCAGGTAACGCCAGAGCTCACTGCACCACTGTGGGGGGAAGGGGTGTCTTACAACGTGACCAGGAAATGTGTGAAATAATTGTAAATAATAATCAACGAAGAAGAAAGTGAGCGTTCCTCTGAAGAGAAGAACAGATACATAAAAAAACTAGAGAAACGGAGAAAAAACCGAAGAGGAAAACGTGGAAACAGAAACTCTGATGATCTCTGGACAATAAAACAGGGAAGAGTTACATAAAGAAGTCCGACCCCCTCTTCGTTCTGCGGATCAGAACCATCGCTCTTTATTACCAGAGAAAGGAAATCTGTGTGCGCTGACCTCTGACCTCTCTGTGATCGTTTGACCTTGTCCCTGAATATCAGGTGTCGTTCTCTAGAGAACCACATCGCCTAACCCTACAGCGTGTCGGCGCGGTTCATAACATGGGCCTCTGCAGGGCACTAATTATAGAAGCTGCACTCACACACACACACATTACACACACACAGACGCACACACACATTACACACACACCATATGGCGTTGCCTGCGTCACCAGCGTACACTCAAGTGTGTTTTCACCGTCGTAAACGGAGAGGAAGTTGATCTAGTGAGGTGAACAGGAAACATATAAACAGGGTCAGGTGGTTCTTGGTGAACAGGGTCACATGGTGGACTCACCTGGACTGTCAGTGACCAGGTAAAGGTCTGATCTTCAGAGGACTTCCTGCTGTATTTGACTTTTATAGTGGATCGTAGAGAGTGAGCGGCTCGGTCCTAACCTCCTGTTCCTGTATCTGATGGTGGTCTTTGACCCCGGATCAATCAGGGATCAAATGACCTTTAAAGAGCAGAGGATGTGATCTGTTTGATCAGCTGTTTTAACCAGAACTCAGCCCCCCCATCCCCGTCTCTTTAAAGAACATTTACTGCAGCAGGTCACGCTCTGATCCTCTGTTTTATTCTCAGCATTACGAGGATGTTTTTTGTACCATCTTATAGTGATAGAATAAAAAGTTTACAGAAACAGAGGGAGCAAAGACGATGTTTAAACTGTTAGGAGAAAAAAAGTTGTCAAAAGTCAGAAATAAAAACAAGAAACCAGATCGACATTTAATAACAAAAAATAAATAATAAATAATACAATTATAAAAATAATAAAAATAACAATTAAAAAATCATCATAACAATAATAATATTAATGACAAGTACAATAATAATAATAATAATAATAATAATAATAATAATAATAATAATAATAATAATAATAATACTAGTGATAATAATAATAATAATAATGATAATATAATGATGATAATAATAATGAAAAAAATAATGCTGATAAAAATTGTAATAATAATAATAAAATTAATAATAATAATAATAATAATATTTATAAGATTAATGAAAATAATAATGAACATGAAAAAAAATAATAAAATAATAATTAAAATAATAATAATAATGATGAAAATAATAATTATGATGATGATGACGATGATGAGAATAATTTTAATTAAATTAATAATGTTACTAATTATATTATTCATAAGCATGATGACGATGGTAATATTAATATAAATAATAATATCAATAATAATGATAATGATGAAAAAATAATGATACTTAAATTAAAAATAGTACTGTTTTTAAATATAACAATATTGATGAAAATGATAATAATGATGATGATAATGATAGTATTAATCAAATTAATAATATGTATAACATTATTATTATTATTATTAATAACAATAATAATAATAATAATAATAATAATAATAATATTGACGATAATAATTATGAAAATAACAATATAAATAATAATCATGAAAATAATGTTAATTTAAATAATAATGTTTATAACAATAATGATAATACTGATAACAACAACAGCAACAGTAATAATAATAAATATCGTCATCATCGTCATCATCGTCGTCATCATAGTCACCGTCATCGTCATAATAACAGACAGAATAAAGAAGGTCAAACATTCGATCTGTTGTTTCCATTATTCCACCTTAAAGCTGTTAGCCTTTCTCTCACGTTTGTTGATTGTTTTGGTCCATGAGGTCAAACAGCTGATGGTCCAATAGAAACAAACTGACAGGGGGAACATCGCCCCCTACTGTTGGACTTTTGTCAAAAGACTCTTAGAGCTTGTGGACTGAGACGTGGAGAGTATTTCTCTAACTGTGGCTCCGCTCTCACCCGTGTATGTCGACCTCAGATCCTCGTTAATTAAAACATCACGTCTGCACCGTCTCAAACTCCAAACTAAGATCCAGAGGAATTAAACCGGAGCGCACACCTCCATCAGAGGACTCTGATTGGCTCAGCTCCCTGGGTTGGTGTAATGAGCGGATGAAACACAGACTCTCATTTTTCAGCTCTGTGAGGGAGTGAGAGGTTAGACGCTGCTCCGCCCTAAAAACATACTGAGTACCTGAGCGGGGCCGCCGCCGCGGGGAGTAGTCAGGTCCTGATCCTCCTCTGTGATCGTGAGGGTCGGGTCCAGAGGAAGGTAGGGAGTGTAGAGGAGAGAGAGAGGGAGGGAGGGAGAGGGAGGGAGGGAGAGAGAGAGAGAGAGAGAGAGAGACCTTGTGTTTTCACAGACTCAGTTCTCCTCATTCTCTGCAGAATCTAAATATTTTACCTCCTTTTTCTCAAACCTTCAGCTGATCCAGACTTTAAACCAGATCAGGTTGATTCTGGTTTCATGTGTTCATATCAGAGTCTGTGGACGACTACATGTTGGTGAAAACATGAACTAACTCTGACAGGACACACTGAGATTGTATTGATCTCATTGAGAGCCGATCGATCACATCCGTGAGTCTGAGTTTAAAAACAAAGACGGTTTAAAAATGAGGAGGGGGTCAAAGGTCACAGCTGGGCTGACCCGTCCTTTTGGGGGACAACTTCACTTCTGTCCTTAGTGGACGAGTGGAGGAGGGAAGGAAGGAAAAAAGAAGTAAGGAAGGAGGGAAGAAGGAAGGAAAGAAGAAAAGAATGAGGGAAGAAGGAAGGAAAGAAGAAAAGAAAGAAGGAAGGAAAGAAGAAAAGAAGGAGGGAAGAAGGAAGGAAAGAAAGAAGAGAAGAAGGAAGGAAGGAAAGAAAGAAGTAAGGAAGGAGGGAAGAAGGAAGGAAAGAAGAAAAGAAAGAAGGAAGGAAGGAAAGAAGGATGGAAGGAATGAAGGAAAGAAGAAAAGGAAGGAAGGAAAGAAGGAAGGAAGAAAAAAAGGAAGGAAAAAAGTAGAGGAGAAATGAAGGAAGTGAGGGAGGAAGGAAGGAAAGAAGAAAAGAAGGAGGGAAAGAAAGAAAAAAGAAGAAAGGGAAAAGCAAGGAAGGAAGGAAAGAACCAAGGAAAGAAAGAAGGAAAGAAAGAAGGAAAAGCGAAGAAAGGAAAGAAAGAGAAAGAAAGAGAGGGAACTTAGTGAAAAATCTGTTTCTGCTGGTGGGGGGGGCGGGGGGGGGGGGTGAGTGAGTGACAGCATCAGAAAAAAGGGGGAGACTTTCTGAAGAAGGGGAGACTAATGAGAGACGATGGAGAGAAGAGAGGAAGGAGAGAGAGAATCAAACTGTCTGTCTGAATATAAATCAGTGACACAAAGTGGAGGAGAGAGACACACACTAACACACACACACACACACACGTTTGTGGTCGTCTCTTAACTCTGATGATCCTCTGACTCCTGATCCTCCTCCGTCACAAACAGACGTCTCTGAAACAAAGAAAGTCCACCTGAAGTTTTGAAGGAGGACCAGGAGTCTGCCGGGTCAGGGTCCGAGTTCTGGTTCTGTAATCCTCAGACCCTCATTGTTCGCAGAGACTCCGCCCACTGAGGTGGATGTTCTCCAGAATACGGAGGTATGAGTCATCCAACAGTTTTAGTGTGTGTGTGTGTGTGTGTGTGTGTGTGTGTGTGTGTGTGTGTGGACGACTTAAAGTCTGATAGAGACGAAAACATCAAAAACACACAGAGAGCTGTCCTGTTTACTGTCAGTACACACATACTATAATACTGTAAATACTCTAATACTGCACTATTATACTGTATATACTTTAATACTACACTATAATACTGTATATACTCTAATATTGCACTATACTGAGTGTAATATACTGTCAGTGCAGTCACAGTATTATACTGTATATACTCTAATACTACAGTATTACACCGTATATGTTCTCATACTACATTATTATACTGTAGGTACTCTAATACTACACTATCCTGAGAGAAGTATTTGAGTATATACACTATTATGCTGTATATACTATAATACTACTCTATACTGAGTGTAGTGTTAAAGTTTATACAGTATTATACTGTAAATACTCTAATACTATACTATACTGGGTGTATTTACTGTACTATACTGTATATACTCTAATACTACTCTATACTGAGTGCAATATACTGTCAGTACAGACAGTATTATACTGTATAAACCCTTATGTACACTATACTAAGTGAAGTATTAGAGTATTTACAGTATTATACTGGGGGGTTACACAGGTGAGCGTCTGAATGAAGCATCATCAAACTTCCTTTGATGTCACTTCCTGTTTGAGCACACCTGTCCTGCTGTCGTCCAGAGCAGACTCTGAGACGTCTCGGTGTGTTTGTTTGTAGTACGCCATGGTTGAGCGCGTTAAATCGCTGACATGCACGGTTAATCTGAGCTGCAGTGAGATCTCAGTGGTTTAACTGGACTCCAGTCCCCGCCCTCTTCCCGCCTGTTTTCCTGCTGGTCAGGATCTAAAACAGACGACAAACGGCCGACGGAGAGATGAACAAAGAAATCACCTCCAGCTTTACAGATACAGACCTGTGTGTGTGTGTGTGTGTGTGTGTGTGTGTGTGTGTGTGTGTGTGTGTGTGTGCGTGCTGCAGTTTCCTCTGTTTCTGCTGAGGTTTGGTTTACGACCATAACGCACTCAGCGCTCAGGAGCATGCTCAGAAGGCGGCGGAGGTCAGAGTGAGTTTAGATGAGGTGTGTTCAGGTCAGATCCAACATCCATGTGCTGATGAAGGTCAGCGCTGTTCTGATGTAACTTCCTGTTAAAACCGTCGTACTCCTGCCGCCGCCAAAAACGCCAAACCCTGCCCCCCCCCTCCCCCGTCACTCTCTCTGACTGATAGGAAGTGAAGTTTTGTCATCTCCTCTCTTTTCTCTCTACCTGTTCTTTTCCTCCTTCACTCAAATCTCATCCATCATCCTGTCTTTGTCCCCCCCCCCCCGTTTCAGCTGTTCCATCCTCCCCCCTCCGCTGGGTCTTGTCCTTCCTCTCATCAGCCTCGTCTTCTTCGTCTGTTGAGGATCTTTTCAGATTTGACAGAAAGTTCTGTTCACGTGAGAGAGCGAGCGAGTGTGTGAGTGTGTGTGTGTGTGTGTGTGTGTGTGTGTGTGTGTGTGTGTGTGTGTGTGTGTGTGTGTTACCTTCTGGGCTCAGTCCCCCTCTCTCTCTCTCTCTCTCTCTCTCTCTCTCTCCCTCTCTCGTACCTTCGACTCTCTGTTAATAAAT